>JAPZDV010000017.1:1404681-1420440 GCA_029814665.1 Acanthurus lineatus | reverse complement strand
TGTTTTTTTTAATAATTTAACCACTGCTTGGGGGCAGAGATACAGAAATAAACATTCATCCTTGATGCCACGGAGAAACTGATGAAAGGGTTTTGCTGGAGCTCTGTTTAAATCTGCATCCCCTATTGGTGTTGTGAACTGGTGTGACTGTTAGTGAGATAATTTTATCAAAAAGATTTTTTTTTTTAATTTTTGTAAATTATTCGCATAATATCAACTGATATGGATCTTCAAATTAGACTTCGATACAGAACATCACAACAAGCAGGAAACATGTTGTGGTCCATAAATTGTCAGATGATTGTGAGGTTTAACAGAACAGACTCTAGTCAAATCAAATGATCACACAGTTAGCATGAAGCTCCAAAACAGACCAAAAAGTTACCTTTGGCTGCCTGCACTGAAGTCTCTTGAAGAAAAATTCATATTGAATCATTTAGATCAACCATAGATTAAAAAATACCAACAAGACCTCAACCAACCTCCACCACCATGCTTACAGCCCAACATAATGTTAAGCTACAGCAGCCAGGGACACAAATGCACATTCTATACTGTGATAGGATGGCCAAATGTTGATTAGGACTTCATCCTAATCATCTCTGCAAGGCACGAAGCGATCCATTTGCCTCCAGTGACCCACCTCTTGGGCCTGATGATCCAGACTGGCTGTGGTCCACAGATGGTGGCCGTAACCTGACATCTGAAGTCAACACAGATGCAACACAGACACAACTTTACAGGCATCAAGGCGTCTGCATGGCTCAGCTCGCAGAGAGGGAAATGTGTTGCCCTGCTAATGTGTGTGTGAATCTTTAAAAGCAGAAACTTGTCCTTGATCAGAGCAAGGCAAAGTTAGATTTTTCAATATCCTAAATTACTTTGATAAAAAAAGCTAAAAGGAAATTTCCTTCCTCAAGAAACAGCAGAAAAAAAAGATCTGCTTATTTAACTAACCACATGGGGGAGCCAAAGAGCCTAAAATCACACTAACAGGCTGAAACCCTGCAGCAAAACTCCTCACGCTCTCAGGTCCAGACAAGTGCTTTTATGCACATATTTCTTGATAAAATCACAGTGATTCAACAAGACGTTTCCTTGGCAGTGTCTGCTGTATGATTAAAAAAACTTCCATTGCACTTTTATTCTGTAGTGTGTCTGTTGCAGCTAGTGTCTTGGCAGCAACACTCTAAAGATTTGCAGTTATGAGTGATTTCCCTAAGCTGTTACCTGTTTCTCTTGATCCTTGTGAGGTTATCACAGGGGGTTGAGGTACCGGCCGGAAGGAGGCCGGCGTGGTCTGGAAATAAAAGAGAGTTCAATATTTTAAAACATGTGCCACCATTATCCACTGCCACTGCCAGTATAAATACTTCAAGTTTAATGCTGCAACATGTTCACCTCTATATGTATTCATGAATACTTTCATATCAGCTAACATCGAGGATTCCTATTGAGCAGATTTTTCTTTGAATGACAGTAATGAAAATACAAACTGACCTTCACTGTGTGTCCAGTCTGTCTCCTGTCGCCTTCCCCACTGCCAAAGTCCCCGGAGGCCTTTGACAAAGAGAGAGAAGGATGTTACACAGATGCATTCAACACTTTGACTGAAATATTACAAAACAAACACTGACAGCATCAGAGTCGTCCTCGTCATCACACAAACGCTCAGCGGCCCGAGGGTTCCCCACCACTTTCAGCTCGGCAATTTCACCCTGAAAACACACAAAGAAACACACAAACAGTGAATGCATTTTATTTCAGCATGATGACAAGACTCAGTGTTTGCAATCAGACATGATGTAAGCTTCCTCTGAAATCTCAAAAGAAAAGAAAATATCAGAAAAATGACTCATGCAGAGCAGAATATTCTGTCAGCTGTTTCAGGCCCTCTTCTCCACATGATCTTCTTAATTCCTCCACCAGGGGGTGTAGTTTGCCTCTACATTTTTTTTATAATATTGCCCATCAGTTAGTGCCCTTGGAAAAGTTTTTTTTTGGATGATATTGGCCAAGATGCAGCTAAATATGGAACAGACTTTCAATGATTGGATAAATTTGTAGTTTGTCTTTTATTATTACAATTCATAAATTTCTTCTCCATGTTTAAAAGCCATCTGACCATCACATGGTCAGTGACTGGGGTGCAAGCAAAAGATCAGGTCAAAAGTTTAGAGGGGTCAAATAATATATTTACAAGGATGAGGAGGGTTAACTCTGCTCTTCCTGTTGCCTTTGTGCCAAACCTGCCGTGAGGTGAAAAGGGAGACATTAACACTCACACACCTGCTGTTTTAGCACACAGTGTATTATTGTGACTCTTTCAGGTCTCATGGGGGACATCTGGAGGAGGATTCAGTGCTGTTTTTCATTCATTTCAATGAGCGAACATCTCTTCAGCACTTTAGCATTTCCTCTGCTGGAATTTATGCTCAGAAAATGGATTTCTCTTCCAAAAGAGTGTAAAATAAAAGAATTACATAATCTGTAAAAAAAAGTGTTTTGTTCAGCTAATGCATGACAAGTTACACAATTTCACTCATTGACAGTGTTTCATTCGTACAACCATTGACACCAATTTGAACAATTCATAGTTTAAATTATTTGTCTTCATTTTTTTCATTCATTGTGGATTTTGTGATTTTTATGCCAAATGAGCTATTACAGACTCATATGTGGGTAACTCAATGAATCCTCTTGATTGTGGTCCACTCGAAGGTTTAAAATCATTTCTTTATCTTCATTTTATATTCAAAATTTACCTGGAACTTGTCAGTGTCAGCTCCTCCTGCCTGACCCACAAAGATCCCGGCCCCAGCGTCGAGCTCCATGGGGTCAGGAGAACGCTCAAACTTCACCACCTGTGGCTCAGAGTCGCAGCCCTGGTAGAAAGTCACCTGCTCCTCGAAGACAGACAGCGAGAAGCGACTCCAGGTGTTAACCAGGCTCGGTATGTCAAAGCTTGCTGCCTCATACGATGCCTCAGAGTCCGGCTCGGTGTAGAAGAACTGCACCTTCTGACGGCCGGACCGCACCGCACTGAGCTTGACACCAACCAACATGAGCTTCTGGGCCCCATCGGTGATGGAGAAGAGGACGGAGGCAGCAGAAGAGGAGGGCTTGATGTGGAAGACGAGGGAGAAGTGGCGGTAAAAAGGGTTGGGGACGTGGGCCAGAGCCGGCTGGCCCGATGCTGCAGCGGGGGTGAAGACGTAGGCGGGCTCCCCCCTTGGCCCATAGACCCTGGTGATCTCATCGGGTGGAGGGTCTCCGATAAGCTGAAGCAAAGACACACCGCTCTCCGCTGCAGGGAGGGGACAGACAGGACATTAAGATTTAGACCCAAAAAGTTCATAAAATTTAAAAAATGAGACAAGTTCTGCCTTCAAGTGCAACTGATAACAAATACAAGAAGTGATTGATGAGTTTGTGGCCTCAGGTAGAAGGACATAAGTCATACAGCTCAACTGCACGTGCATGTGAGAAGAGCTGCCTAACTCATCTCCTCCTACCTCAGGACACAAACTTATTAATCACCCTTCAGCAGTGTGCATGAATTAAAAATGCAGAAAAAAATATGACCTAGAAAAGCAAAAGTTTTTGCTTGTTTGTTGACTTTTCTGTAAGTTTTCAGATCAAAAGCAGCAGACTACTTTAAACATAGAACATATTTTGCTGCAATTTTCCTCTGAAAGACAGGACTAAAATGTGTATAGAAAGTTAAACTTTTGAATCACGAGGAGGAGCTTACAAGATTACTTGTAAGAGTACTTGAAGGAAAACATGAGTTTAGAAGACAGAGTCAGTCTGAAGCACAGAAATGATCAGCAAATCACAAGTTCTTTGGAAACCAAAACTTAGAAACTTCATTTTTTTAGTGGTTTCAACTGTTATATGCATCTTAAGTAGCCTATTCTGATTTAAGATCTTTCTTACAGGTTTGAAGGTGACATAGAGAACATAAAAACACAGGTTAAAACTTTTCCCATTGGAAGTTCAGGAACTGCTTTAAATTAGTCACCGACTCAACTGATCCATGACAAGTGCCTCTGGAATAACAAATCCTAAACCGCACTGGCCCTCCAGGTCAAACCTCCAGTCACTAATGGCTGAACTGTGACCTTTAAAGAGTTAGCATGCTGTTGGAGCATTGAGCAGTGTTGGAAACCTGTTCCCTCCTCACCTTTCCAAGAACTGGAGGAAAGTGCATGTACAATTCGCGCAACCTTTCAAACTCAAAAATTCGTCACTTATTTTCACTCCAAAAACGACTCGCCAAATGAAAAACTGGGCAAGTTCTGAACTTTACTCTAGATCTCTGTTCCTTTATCAACAACATTCTTTACATACAGGTGCAGCACCATTAATACCTTAAAGAAAAGAGTATGTCTTCTATTTTTCCTAACATTAATTCCTCCCTATGATGGCAAGATTTTCATGCTGTCCTTCACTGTGGTCACATGAAAAAGTCAAAAACACAAGCTCCAGCCTTGGTTAAAGATTCAGATCAGCCACATACAATTTATAACAACAATAAACTAGAAAATAATTTTAGCATTTCTGAGGTCAACTTAATGGAAAAACTGCTGATACTTCAGTTCCCATAGATTCAAACAGTCCAAGGGGAAATAAGCAGCAGGCCTGGGACCAACAATGATGTCTCATAAATTGGCACCAAGAGAAGTTTTGGCCTGGAAGACACTTCCTCCCAATGATCTCCTGAGAACGGCCTGTCATCCCAAATTCAATCTGTGCATTAATGGCAAAAATGTCACAGAGGTCAGCAGCGTTGGGGGTTTCCAGAAGTTTCAGTCAACAGAAAGTGTAACTCTGTAGACACCACATCAAGCTTAACTAGGAGATGCCTGCAGAAACAACATCCTGTGCTTTTAACTGAGTAAGGTAAACTTGGCACACCTTCCCCCTGCTCAGAAGAAAGTCTCATGTTTTGTCTTATGTAACCTCTGTAAATGCACATATCCAACTGCACAGAAAGTATTTTCTAAACACATGTTTTCACACACACAAACACTTCTACACACAATCCCTGCTGCATGAATGGCGGTTATGTTGTCCCCACCTGCCCAGCAGCTACAGCAGAGCCTGGATCCAGCAGGCTTTCATCCAATTGGAGCTCTAGCAGGACGTGCCGGGTGGTCAACTTCCCACTGAGGGCACCTGCTATTGGTTAATCTCACCGCAACACAGCTGCTGCAGCTGTTCCACAAATCAGGTGGTCAAATTATGTTTGCAGAATTCAACTTTTGAAATGACATTTTGGAGATTTCCTCGCCTGCACCAGCATGAGAATTTGTTTACAGAGCATTATTTTCTCAAGCCAGTTGAGCTTCACTTCACAAAGTCAAATTAACATCTGGAAGCTGTCCATTCCAACCACAGCTCGCCCACTGAACACTGAACAGACCTTTCAACCAGTAACAGAAAAGGCTCCCATGAACAAGGACAATGTTTGCCAACTACCCTTTCATATCAGTAACGTTGTGGGCGCAAGACCTTTTTATACAACACTTACACAAACTTTCTAATTTCTTTATCAGAGTTTTAATCTGAGTCCCAGGCGATGAATCTATTAATGTTTTTCCAGTGAGCCCAAATGAAAACAAAGCTGATTAGCAGCAGAGGAAGTAGAACAAACACAAATTTTTCAGGGAATTTTTCAAATAAATTTCAGGATAATTTCACCTATTTAGAACTCTAACAGTATATAAACAAAATGACCATAGTTAGTTAGACTGCAGGCTTATTAATTGACCCTCAAAGACCTAAGGTTGCTTGTGGCTAAAAAATTATTTTGTTCTTACAAGTTTAATTACTTTTGAACAGCTAATGCAACCCATATGCCTCAAAAAGATATGCAAACAAGAGTTTCTCAGCATTTCAGTGGTATCATATCTCTTGTTTGTTCTAATTTTGCATACAGTTTGTGAAGGTCATGAAAATATTTGTATTTTGTTGCATTATTGATATTAATATATGTTTTTGTGATGCTGGTTTTGCACTATTTGCTTTTGTTGTTCATAATATACTGGAACAAAAATGGTCTCATTTTCTTTAGTGTCCTACATGATTATTTATTAACCTTTTCTTTTTATTGAATAATCTGTTGTATTCTGCCATCAAGATAGTTTAAAGTTTACTCAGAGAGGACAGAAACTGACATGAAACCCAAATGTGAGAACTTCTGAAACTATCATCGTGTTAACACCGACATCTCCTCCTTTTCTTCATGCTGACAGGACCTTTTGTGTGGGAGAACAACGTACAGCAATGTTTCACACCCCTGAAGGCATCAGCAGATAAAACATAACCTCCTGTATTCTGTTACAGAGGATCACCGAAGAGCCTTGTCTGGATTCTCCAACATTTAAGCACAGAGTAATTCAATGCCAGTTTTACTGTGTGAAGGAAAATAGGAGAGAAGAGAGAGGAAGACAGATGGATGGACAGAAGCAGAGGAAGGAAATGCGTGTCAGATTGTCCATGGGAAAGTGGACCATGAGGGACTCTAATAGGATGAGGCGCACAGACAGAGTCTGTCCCAAAAGCCTGCATGGACACGACATGCCAGTTAAAACAGGCTGAAAAGTCATTGTGTGACTAATGGACTCCTCCAGAGGTCTGGGAGTGTAACGTACCTCCCAATGGGTAGAAAGACTGGAGGAAGACATGAAGAGAAAAGGCTAAAATAAACAATAGGCCCTATTTTACATCCCCTGAAGTCTCTTCTTATTAACTGCTATCAAATATTACTGGTCATAGCATGATGCATCAGTCCGACTTGTTGGTTTCTGCAGCCAAATGGTTTAATTTTTAATTCCATCATTCTTGGTAGGAATGCATCAATCCAAAGCTTAAAATATTTGCCTGCATGCCTGATATTCCATGCATTATACAAATTACTAACAAATGTAATATATTACATTACACTAATACATTATGTAACGCTCTTGTCAAAGATTACTTTTACATTTTTCAACTTTGTTGAAGGTGGCTGGGAGGAAATGTGGGACTTTGACACCACAGACTGAGATTCAAATCCAGTTTTAAAGTTTAATTTAAAAGTTTAAGTTAAATGTAAACAAAACAAACACATTTTTCTGTTTCAAACAGGCGCTGACCAGGTGCTGCGCAACTAAATAGGCCTACAACCAACCAGAGCTACAAAACATGTAAAGCGCTGATCTCCGGATGATTATTTTGATAAGAAATATTGAACCACATGTCAAGATGTTTCTTACAAGATATTTTCAAAATTGTTGCAAATTTCATGTACATAGAAATAATTTCTGCACCGCAGCATTGCATGTAAAAACGTGCATTTCCAAACAGACCAATGTCCTGGAAACTGAAATGGAAACACATCAAGTGTTGACAAAAGTATTTAATACAAGCTAATCAGCTTCTTATTATGAAAACAACAACAGAATATATAATGCAAATCAGTGTCTGAATCTTCAAATCTTGATGACATTTTTGCAGAAGCATCCTGTGAAAGGAAAAAATTCCATCCAGGCAGCAAAATAAAGATAAAAGCAATGTAGAAAATGATGGTATTTCTCTTGCTGGATGACTCTTTCTGTGGTTTCAAACCTCACTACATACTGCACTGCCAAACTGACATATTTTCTTTAAATTAGAAGTTCCACATTTGTACAAGCAAGTATTCATTTTAAAACAGTGGGAAAATACTGCAGCGGTGAGTTTTACTGCTCATATAGGAGACACTAAAATATTCAAGTGGCTTAGGAACTAATTTTTTATTGCCGTTGCTGCACTACTGATTTTTTGGATCTTTTTTGGGACAGAAAAGCCTTCAATTTAAGAAACAAGACTTAATTTCACTTTTAATTGCAACCTGAGATGTCTGTATGGGCAAAATCAAAATTCATTATTCCTTGCCTTTTATTATAAACACACCTGACTCCTATTCTGGGTGAGTAACCTTGGTACGTTCAGTTTGTCACATGCAAAATGTTATGGAACATTACAGCATTATCAAAGTATGCTTCAACCAGGGTTTACTTTACCTCAGTCTGAAAGCTGCAGCCCTTATTTGGAAAAGTGAGCACTGCAATAACAAACTGATTCAATTGTCTAATAATGAGGAATTTAAGACATTTGTACTGTTGAAATAAACATTCTTAGCCTTTAAGTCATGAGTTTCTGACCCCAAGTAACCCCCCATTGCCAATTAAACCAGTGGATTCAATCATTAGCATCCTCAGCTTCAGTTCTGTCCTCTTGAGACTACAACCAAGTGGACTTCACACATCCCGAAAAGCCGAGTAGCATCAGTTGACACTTCAGACGGAGGCAAACAGCTGTGACATCCACAGCCTCCCTCTGCAGACCCTAATCCATGTTTAAATAAGCTGAGCGCTGAAAGCAAATTAAAGTTGACTGATGAAGGATCAGTGAGCAGATGATATCAGCTGGGTTTTGGTTCCCATCTTGCTTTTCTTAGAGCTTCATGAATTTTAAGAGTCATGTTTCATGAAATTTTATGTTGTAAGAATGTGGAGAAATGAGATTTTCATTACAGGTATCAGCAGCTAGAGGGAATGCATGCATGATTTTTTTTCCAAACTTTTTTTTCCCCATACTTTTCTTGTCTTTGGGGCACCACAGTTTTATTGCTAAACCTATCTTTTATCTCTCTATCTGCGAATTTACATGCTTATGTGAGAGGCTAGCTATCCCGATCATCTGTTGTCTTTGTGGCTGATGTAACTGACGGCCACTGACTATTTTCTTTAAACCTGCTGTGTGTCAAAATGCCTCTCCTGCAATTTAGCACAGTATTGTCCTTTCATGTAGTCGGTGGACCCACAAGAGACAGATTAACGGTCAAAAGGAGAGCAGAAGAGGCTGAGACGTAGCCTGCTGATATTTAATCTCTAGCATCAATCAGGCTCCTTAAACACTGGATCCAACACTTTTCATAAAGCAGCTCAGTAGTGTCTCTTAAACCAAGACAGTTGAGCATCATGGGAAATATGTTTATTTGCTTTTTCTGCAGAGCGCAGATAAGAAGACTGATACCACTGTTATGACTGTGGATCAAATATGAAGCTACAGCCTGCAGCTAGTTAGCTTTTTTGAGTGAAATTGGTGAATTTCTCTTCTGAGCTCTGTTTTTGTTTTCTCTCATCCTGTTTTTTAGCTTTCCTGCAGTTGCTATGGCTGTGAGAGCCACAAACAGCTCACCACTAACTGATAAAAAGCTAATTTCAGGTTTACAGGAAGGAGTCAGATTAATGATATATAATTGTGGAGTGGCCAGACATGCAGCTTAAAACGATTAAACTGTTTCTGAACGATGCTGTGAACTGCCTGTGAACCACTTTTCCTTTAAGACTGTGTAATTTCCTGCTCACATAAAAGTCTCACTCTCTCTCTGTCCCTGCTCATCTTCTAATAGTCGTTCAAACACTTGATTACCACCCATCAAGTGTGACCGGTTTGAAAGGGTGGGCGATTTTCTGTGCCCTCTGACCTCTGGCGGAGACTTCGAGCCGCCCCGTCTCATCCCAGTCACAAGGCTCTCTTGTTACTTACCACGACATCACTGCCCTTTCTCCTAAACCGAGCACACAATTACCACACTCTTTCTTCGGAGTGGACTATTTTCCCACCCACAGTTGCTATCATAAATGTCATCCACGACCGATCCTCGCCAGCACAGATGGCCCAATTGTTTCCCTCACTGTGACTCTGGAAGCTTAAACACCACTTGCCTCTAAATCCACACAAATTCCACACCAGCTGATCAAAAATTGTAAAATGATGACAAGTAGATAACCCAGGACAGAAATGCGTGTTCTGCATGCAGGGGTAGGATGTGCAGGAGCGATACAGTGATTATTGCTCCACCAGACTTATGTTGCATGTATGAAACCACCAGTTCTTTTCTCCAACCAAGAGGAAGTTATTCCATTTAAAACTTGAAACAATAATTATTATATGCATTACAAAGAACTGATACATCTTCCCTGAATCCTAGGTAAAACACAATGTAAAAGGCTAGATCAAAGGACATGTTTTTGTCGTCCACATTTGCTGAAAAATAATTAGCTCGCAAGACCCAAAACTTCTCATGTCTCACTCTTTTTTTTTCCTTCCTGTATGGGTGAATAAATGCAGGTGTTTGGAAATTTACACACTGTAAAAACAGTCTAACGACAAGAACACTGATATTTCATATCCTGTATGCATGAGCAGCAGCATATTGTAAAAAGTGCCCATTGAGGACTCTCCTGTAGGGTAAAACAGGATCTCATTCAACACATTTATCTTTGTTTTAACATTTTACAGATTTATCTAGTATGGTTTATGTCTGAGTTTAAAGGTTATCTAAACATGAATGCTACTTGTGGCATATGGAAAATAACAAGCTATCTTCCACTTAAACCTGAAATATTTACATTAAATATTCCTGTGGGAAAAAATGTGATAAATTTGGTTCTATGTAGCAGAGTTCATACTTTTAACCCCTGAGAAGAGTCTATACAGCAACACTTCTCCCCTCTCGAAGACTCCATTCTGTACAATTTATGAAGCCATTCAAAGGCCTGATGTAGGCCTCTGGAGCAACCCCTTTGTAAGGGTTTATACTCACAGAAAGGCTTCAGAACTGTGTATATCATTTGTATTTTCAATGCCTTTCTTAAGAGAAATGGACTTTCTTTCATGAAGAAAATTATATTAAGTAGTTCTATGTGTTTAATGCGACCAGGATGGACCTAAATACACATAATCATATACTAAGTGGAATTTTTTTATTCTGCAATGGTATTTTTTCTCTTTTTATCTTGGGCTTTACAGTAACCTAAAATAACTTCTGGTCAAACACAACATAGGTCAAAGTTGTAGCAAAGAAAAGTCTTCAAAGAACATGTAACGTTACTCTTGCTGACCATTGCTGACTTGTCAAACAAAAACGGTGGTTTTGCAAATGCAGTTCTGCACTGTGCAAGTGAGAAGACATTCACATGTAGGCGGCATGCAGTCTGAGTCTGTGCATGAACTCAGGTGTTGCGTCATGCTTTCATGCTACACAAGCGTCTCTGGACGCGTGCGGCGGACATATAGTGACATCACAACAGCAGGAACAACTACCTCAAGGATCATACCGCTGCTTTTGCATGTTTTAACTTGCATTAATTGCAGTTTGTTTGTACTTTACATTATTGGCAACCATCTTCTACCTTCCAGGCTTTAATTAGTGAAGTGTATCCGCTGATGTCGGTAGTTTGGAAGATTCAACTTGCAGAGACTTGAACTATTTATGAGTTAGAGCATTCTTCAAAGTAAACACCACGCCTACTTTTATTTTTGTCTGTTAATTTATTGTTGTGTGCTGTTCAAATCAATCTGCACCTACTAACGCAACAAAAATGTAACTCTGACAACAATAAAAGCAGACATGTCACTGTGATGGATGACTTATAGGAGGGTCAGAGCATGTTTGCAGGTGTTGGGGAGTCAACTTTTGAGGGTGAATAGAGAGCTGCATGACATCTGATAAATTACCAGAGGGATGTCACTGCTACAGGATAGAGACCAGCTACACTAGCTGCAACTAACATCACACATTAAAATACATTCAATACTACAAAAAACTGCAACATGGTTTGAAAATAAGTCAGCTATAATGTAAAGTACTTGCAATTGCATCAGCCTTAAAAATGGCAAAAACATGCAAATTTAATCATTGGGAGGGCGGATATCCAAAGCAGCAACAATGTGCTCAAACATGTGTTATCAAAAAACAAGCACCGCAAAAACACACACAGACTAACGCTTATATATCAACAAAAAGTGACGTGACATCGGATTCAAAATGTATCACCAATCAGGATACATTCTAACCCGCCGGGGTTACCTTTCCAGTTACTAACTGACACGCACACAGGCCGCCCGGGCTCCTGCACACTTTCGGGCAGGAGGTGACACTCCACGGGGAGACGGCCATCGTCCAGAGACGCCCAGCAGCTGTCCTGCAGCACCTGACAGAAGCTGCGACAGGGCGGGTGCACAGGTGCTGTGGGGGAAGGGCACCTGGGTGCCAGCAGGAGGCAGAGGAACCACTCTGCACTGTGGTGACATCCTGCCCCCTTGAGCCACGCCCACTCTTGTAGGACTGCCCCCACCTCCTCCACAGACGTGTGGTTAAAAAAATTAGGGAGTGTAAAAAATTTTTGCTTTTTGCCAGAACAAATGGACCAATCAGCAGGCACGGGGAGACAAGGTGAGTCAGAGCCATAGACGCGATTCTCAGGGGGGGTTAACTTGGAATCCAAAACACCATCAACAGTCTTATTGACTTTTGAAACATCACCAATAATCCTGGATAAATTTCCAGGCAGGACCCTATCGCCTTTAAAGACCATCACTGATTCAACATCTGATCCAAGGTCAGTTCTTAACCCTGATCCAGACCCCGACCCCGACCCCGACCCATCTCCTATCCTAAGCCCGGACCCCTCCTCCACCCTCTCCCCTCTGAACCGGTTTGCATTACCCGTCATGTTGGGGTTAGCGCTCTCCGCCTTCTCTGTCAGGCCTTCGTTAGTAGTCCAGGCCGTCGGGGTCACGTTCCACGCCTCGACAAACTTACGAATTTCTGTCGCCACGCTGATGATTCCTTCCCCAATCCCAGATAAGTCATCATCCTCCTCATCTTTCTTCTTAGTGGCATTGGCTGGTGTGGTGGCACCTGATGTTGCTGTTGCATTGGTGTCACCTGACGTTGCTGTTACAGTGGTGCCACCTGATGTTGATGTTGTATTGGTGGCATCTGTCCTTCCTATTGGCGTGGTGGAACTCGTGGTCCCTGTCTTTGCTGGGGTCTCTGTGGCTGGCTCTTGTTTTAATGACCAAAACCAGGCCTCCAAGTTCCCAGCACAGAAAACCAGCAGAAGCAACCACGTCTGGATCCTCAGCATGCTGCTGGCTCCTGCTAAAGTCCTCCAAGTGTCTCAGCCTGCAGCAGCACTCCACACAGTGCTCTCGCTGTTGCCCCAAGCGCCACCTGTTAGCCAGCCGGTCAACAGTTAAATCCAAGCTGTTCAAGGGCCACTAAGCATCCACTGAATGAAAGCAGAGACATAAAAACTCTGCTCACTCAGAGACCCTCCCTCTCCCAGTGCATGGCTTCTGCAACCTCCCTCATGAATAAGCACTTACATGGACAGGGGGAGACCCAAGAGGGGGAGGCAGACTTGCTGTGCTAATGATGGAAGTCATTGGTTGCCAAAAGTTGCCCCAACACACACTAAAACTCCTCCCCAGTGTCAGTTGATAAGTGAGTCCCCTAAGACATTTTCTTCAGCATGGAGAAAAAGCATACAAGCATTTGTGTTACCACAAGACACGCCCGTCCTGCACAGAAATACCCTGAGCAAAATAGAGTTTTTAAATATATATAGGCCATAATAAATAGGTTTAGTTCACAGAGTTCCAATTCCAAGTTTTCATGCGTATCGAAATGAGCAGGAATCTGAGGTTCAGAAGAGCAAAATGCTGAGTAGCAGCCTGCTCAGTCATCAGTCATTTCAGAGGCAGGAAGAAGTTAACTGCAGGTTTTTAGAAAGGAGCAGTGCCGCACAGGCACATAAACAGTGTCTTATTTTGGTAATAACTCTGCTCTTTCTGCAGGATGTTGCATCTTCACCACACCACCCAGAGGAAAAGGACATCATATTAAGTCATGAGCTCATCGCAAACATGCACTTAACTGTGTGTTTGCAAGTAGTTTTACATTAGAGCAGTGTAATGCACATGAAAAATTCAATTCTACTGTTTATATTATGTCTGTATTTGAGTGTTTTTTTTATGTGATGTTTGACTATGTAATATAAAAACCTAAATGACAAGAAAAAAAGGAACAGTTCAGCATATTTGCTTTCTTGCAGAGAGTTACAACCTCAAAACATGAATTGATCATTTACACTCCTGTAAAGGTAAATTAAACAAGCAATAAGTTTCTTGCACACATTTCTCAGCTTTTCAAGGGCTGAACTCGCTGTATTCCCAACTTCTAGTCTTTATGCTAAGCTAATTGGTTGATGCCTTAAGCTTTATATTTACCTTCCAACCTGGAGTATTTTGAATCTTCTTACCTAACTTTCAGCAAGAAGTTGAAGAACTGCAATAAAATCAATGCAGCCAATTTGACTTTTCATTTCTGATCAGTTTATAAAGTTTGCAAAGTTTATATTTTTTTCTTAGATTGTTGAACAAAGGAGAAAGCAAACTCTCAGAAAATGCGATAATTATCGGACCATCACTTTCCTAAAGTTTTTTTAAATTTCTAACAATAAGACAACAGTCCTCCTCCTTCATATCATGCTGCATGTTGCTCAGCAGCAATTTCACAGCTTCTCCGAATTTCTGAAGTGAGTAACATGCAAGAAATTGGGCTTTTTTTTAAAATAATCCTTTCATTGTGGAGTTAAACACTAAATAATGCTTAAAGAAACACTCCCTACAGTTAAGCCATTAAAGTAGATCTGGAATAGGAAAGCTGAGGTTCCCTAACTGGGAGTCCAGACCACATCAGAGGTCACCTATTGTGTTGCCCAATGACAAGAGTCTCTTTTCAATTTTCTGTGAAATCCTGTATAGCTTTACATCTTAATGCAACTTAAAATCACCTGAGAGGACAATTTCACATAACTTTGTATTGGGTGTTGACATGCAAAAAAAAAAAAAAAAAAGTTATACAAGACTAGAATAAAGACTGCATCAGCTGACAGATGAGACAGTGTGAGAATATCAGGCTGATGTTGACGCTGACCTGCAACAAAAAACGACTACAAATGTAGTGTTGAGTTACACAATACAGACATGTCTATTAGAACATAAACAAGCGATTTTAAATGCAATGACAGTCCTACAGGCTCAATTTTCTGGCACTTTGTGATGATAAATAGCTGCAGCAGTGTGAGGGATGACTGATAGACAGCAGCTGAGAAAGTGAGGCAGCCGGGAAGGGCGTATCTGATTGGATCGATGTCTTAAGCCCCACTCCCGGGGGACCAACTCCATTGCCTCATCGGAGAAAATCCTCGGAAAGTGTACCACTTCCAGATTCTCACAGATGGGTGATAAGAGGAGGGAGGAATCCCCCCACCTACGTACCCCTCGTCTCCCAGGCCGCCTCCTCCTCCACACGGCCCTGTATGCCCCCATCACCCAGCTACCCGCCTCATCTGCCAAGCAAGGACATCCAGCTGTTACACATTCCAGCCCTCAGACCTCCCACACCCACGCTGCATGACATTTGGAGGTTTGGACACTGCCACATCTTGATAATTTCCCAAATTATACACCAGTGTTACTGCTGTCAGCGTCTGCGCTACATGTGTGAAAATAAAAGCTATTCTTCAGTTTGAGACAAAAATTTGAAATATTGGAAAGTGAGTGAAAGCAAGCAGTCACAGAGGAAGTGTTCTTGCCCTGTGGTATTTAAAGACAAAATGATGCCAGTCAATGCAGTAACTTTTCTTTAGAGTCTATTAAGACAATGCAGAAGTGAATTTTGACTCGATAAATGTTAGACTTACTGCATTCTGGCAGCCAGGAAAGGTATTGTAACATACAAGCAAAGCATGAAATGAAAACTGTACAGCAGGAAGTTCAGAAACCCCACAAACAAATAATAAAACAAAAGCTCATGTGCCAAAGTCTTGCAGTAATTACCAAAGGCAATTACAGAGACTGTGTTTGGGG
>JAPZDV010000017.1:1366344-1404581 GCA_029814665.1 Acanthurus lineatus | reverse complement strand
AACATGTTTATCTAAAATTTTACAAAGATATAAAGAACCAGAGAGAGTAAATGCAACATGTAACACAGATCCTTTGCATACAGTAACTGCTTCAAAGAAAATACATTACAGTGCTCTTAACACTGGGTTTAGAGTTTCTTATATTTTCTGTGGCTTTGCACATAATTTTTTTCACAGTCTGGCTGTGTGAGCTTGAGAACATCATTATTGAAAAATTTTTTATCACCTCTATAAAAAGCTCCCTAGTCTAAATGAGACTAAAATAAAGGGTAAAAGTGCTCACTGTCATCTTGTTATCTTTGAAGGCTCCTTCGTAGTAAAGGCCAAACTGAGTAACGACGACTCCAGTGCCTTGCCGCTGGTGATCCTGCCACATCCCCATGTACTTTTCCCCTCTGGATAGAAACAAACAAACAAAAAAAGACAAAAAGTGCTTATCCTACACGCTTTACTAACATGGAGGGAAACTGGCTCATTTGCAGATATTTGTGATAATTCATTTTAAATTTCATGTCCCTGTTAATGAGAAATTTAATTCAAGGAATGTGTGAATTTTTTATATCTTTTGTTTTTAACCTAGTGTGTATTTTACTGCATGCTTTCTGTTTAAGTTAAAGTTATTATATATAGTTATTATATTCAGAAAATGACTTTCTAAAAGTACTTTGTGATATCATCGAAGACACCGTAGCCGGTCTTTTTGTCCTGCAGCCACTGGCCAATGAAGACACTAGGGGAGGAGGTGTTGAGCTTGCCGGTGCGCAGCATGCCGTGGCCGTGTCGCATGCCATCCTGAAAGGATCCATCATAAACTTCACCGCTGGCATACCTTCAGACAGACAGAGGATGTTTATTCTCTTCTTTTAACCAACCAATCACAGGGAACACACAAATCTCTTCTTCTAAACTAAGTCCATTTTTTATGCTAACTTGTGAATGAATGCCTATCATGTTTGCCACAGAAATCTGAAAAACAGTGCAGAGAATACTAAATATTCACAAAAAACAAAAAGGAAATATGAATTAAATACAAATGGTATAGCTCCCCAGAGTTTACACTATCTTTCCTTCTTCTTAGGGAAAAAAAAACCCAAAAAACACTTCATTCACCTGTATGTCCCCAGGCCATGCATCTTGCCATCTTTCCAGTGACCTTGATAGTGATCGTTCTTGTTCACCGTCTTATTGGGAGCCACAAATTCACCAAACCTACACAAATGCAAAAAAGCATGAATCATGAAGAACCAGCAGCTGAAAGCCCTCTGACTTGAGTTAGAATGACACATTAGAGTTATATACATGTACGTGATGTAATGTTTTGTTGTATTTCATGAGCTCATTTCATCATCTGAGAACTCACCCATCTTCCAGTCCGTTTTTGAAAGACCCTGTGTACATTCTCCCATCAGGCCATTTTAAAACTCCCCTGAAAAACATTATTCCAATTATTATTACATATCATTATCTTTTTTAATTCTATTAAAATGCAGTCAGCTTTCGTGTACAACCTGCCGTTGGGCTTCCCAGTCAGCCAGCGTCCTTCATACGTTGCATCCTTTAGCCGTCCCTCCTTATAAAAAGTGTAAGAGGCTGTCCTGGAGATGGGAGGCTCCAGTTTTTGCACTGACCCCGAGCTGACAGATGATGTGTCTTGTCCTGCCCCATTCAGGGCCTGGTCCACCGCCTGGTTGATGGAGCGAAGCCACTTGGCCTAGAAAGCAATACAAATCCAAATCAGGCAAAGGGAGTTGCAAAGGAAGTTTAGTTTTACGCAGTATTAAGAAGATGTACCTTCTCCATGGGAGAGGAAGCCAGCAGGGTGAACGTCTCCTCTGGTGTGATCACCTTTAACCCATATCTGCACATACGTGCATACACACACAAAACCACACAAACACAGAAGCCATTTTACATTGGCAATGACAAGCAGCTCACAATGTGAAACACAACTGCTGAGCAGCTCCATTAAACTAACTTGGACTGTTTAGGTGTACTAATAGAGAGGAAACTAAGTATGTGTATTACCATAAAGAATTAAATAACAGTTTTTCAGAGTATTTCCACAAAAAAAAAAAAAAAAAAAAGTAAAAATGCCGACTTACAGTCCAGTGTTCTCCTCTGGGATCGGTTCCACCCAAAGCGTGGCCAAAGGAAACACATGATGGGTTGAGAACTGGAGGAGATGAGAAAAAAGCATGAAGGATGGAGAATGAGGCAAGGTGAGATGGGAAATAAAAAATTAAGAAAAAGGAGAGAAGAAAGAAGGAAAAGTGAGTGTTCAGAAAGGGAAAGAAACAGAGAGACATCGTGAATTCTACAAATGCATCTGAATTACTCTGAATAAGCTCTTAAGGTCTGTGTGGGCCTTTCACACAAATAGAGGAGTTTCAGCCATTTCTACGGGCATATCACTTATAATTTACATGAAAAATGCTTTGAAAAATAACACTTCAACAATTTTAAAGGCAGGAGAAGATGGTAAGAGGACAGTAAAAGGAAGTAGGAAATAAATGCTGACCAAAAAAAATGGTAGGCCTTATTTTTTTTTATTGTGTGCCATCTGAATAGACCCACACAAGTTCCTCTGCAACAGTGGCTAATTTCCTCTCTCTTTAGGTTAAAGTTGTTTATTTCTGCCCTTTTTTATGCCTGGAGGCTACTAAAGGGGAAATAAAGAAAGAAGTCAGGAGGAAAAGTGCAGATGGGAAAAAAGATAAAGTAAAAAGGAAGTAATAATGTCACAGTAAGGAAAGAGCAGGATTGAAATGTACAGGATAACGACAGGGCGGGTGCAGACTAGAGGAGACTGAGAGAAATGGACAGAAATTCAAACAGACCCAGTCAAAAGAAAAAAAAAATAGCAAAAGGAGACAAACAGGGAAGGGAGGAAATTGCTTTGGAGAAGTGAACCAGAAACTTTTGGTGGATTTGAAAGGAAAAAAATGTTCTTTTGCTCAGGTCGATTTCCTTGAAAAAAAGTGCATGTTGCAATCAAGGCATCATTCAATCATTTCAGATCCTATTTTGGTCATTAAATTACATTTGAACCAACAGCAAAAACCAAGGCCTCGAATTAGAGAAATACTCTAACAACAAGGTGCAAGACCTAAAAGTTTTAAAAAGTGATTTTATTTTTAATTTTGGATTCTTTTTTCACAGCCCCAACACAGCAAAATGAAGAACAAGAACTATTATGTAACAGAAAAGACCTAAAGTGCATCAAAACCCATGAGCCTTGATTACAGTCTGTTCATCCTTCCATGCAGTCTCCCTGAGCAGGCAGAGGGCGAAGCTGGGCGTAGGGCTGAGTATCATCGGACGTATCTTAGTAATGTACTTAAATTTATGGCATCTTCTTATGTGCAAAAATGTTTTTTTTAAGTGTTGGCTTTGTGGCAGCATTAGCCAGAAACAGAAAATTAATTTTCCAAAAACATCTGAGCAGAAGGAGAATGAAAGGAAGCAAATAAGGAATAAGAGATCAGATAAAGTTAAGATGGAGGTAAAAAAGAAGTGGAAAAGAAATAAAGAAAAACAGAAGGATAATACAAAAGGAAGTAAATCTAGGGAAAAAAGTGGGATTGGAAACTAAATAAGTAGAAAAAAAAAACAAGTACAGAAAGAAGGAAGAAATTAAAATTGAATTAAGGAAGTAAAAAGTAAGAAAAGGGGAAGTAAAGAGAGCAAATAAAAAATAGAGAAGAAAAGAAATAAATGAAAAATATAAAGTAACAAGGAATCAAGTAGAAAGGTTATGAGGGAAGCAAAAATAAAACAAAGAAATTAAAGTGAAAAAGAAGTACAGAAAAGAAGAAAGAAATTAAAGAAAGGAGAGTAACTGATGCAATTGGTACTGATATCAATATTGTAAAAATACCTCAACTAATTCTTCTTTTGTTGCTCTGTTAAAAGCCATTTATGACTTCACTCGTTTTTTCGTGTCTTAGTTTTCTGTGTGAATCAGCTCCAGCAGGGCTGAGTCCTCTGACACAGAGCCCTACACCCTCCACATACACACATAAACACACATAAACACACACAGAGGAAAAGGAGGAGTGGGACACAGAGGAGAGTTCAGGTAGCTGTGCTGACATTCGCTTCTGGCTGCATACTTACAAGATTTTTACAAGGTGCCACGCCCTGACAGCACGGAGGCAAGCACATATAAACGCTTGAAACACACCAAGTTTCAGTGTCTAAAAAAAGGACGGTTTCGTAAAAGCGAAAGAGTAGAGGGATGAGATAAGAAGAGTTTGGTTCTGACCTGTGCATGGACCAAAGCGTCATTGAAAAGGATGAACCAGTTGACAGAGAACCTCCCGGCGTTCTGCAGGGTCAGAGCTTTGTTACTGCTCTCACAGATCAGCCGGCGGTGGGGCTTCCTCAGCGAGTCCTGACGACACAATGACACCATTCAGTTGTATGTGACATCATGTGACATCTTGCGGCTCCGTGAAAATGAAAAGGAATGGGCACACTCAGCAGGTTTACCGTCATTTTGCCGGGGAAACTCTTCCAGAAATGAAAGGTGTAGTCTGCCTCCTTCTTTTTTCTCTTCAGCTGGAGGGCCAAAGCTTCGAACCGGGAGCAGCTGTCCTGCAGCCTCTGGTAGTCAGTTGAGCACTAACAACACAAAAATATAAACATACAGCTTGAAAGATGAACTATAATTTTCAATGACGAGCCAGGTTCTACAAAAAATGTATATTATTTACACAAAGAGAGCTGTGTTACTCAGTGATAACATAAAATATATAAAATTTTTGCTCTTTATTAATAATAATAATTAATAAACTGATTTCTAAAACAGTACAAAGTTTTTATCAACATGACAAACTGAAGTCCATTTAGTCTATCATCCATCTTTTAAAAGTGGCAAATAAGAGTAAATGAAGTACAAAATCATTGTAACAGGAGTCACGCAAGACCTACAACTTCGAAGCAGGTGGCCAGTTTGAGCAGCAGTCGACTGTATTCATTTAGGTGGCGCACTGGGAGGTAAAACAGCGCCATCAGGAGGTCGGCCATGGCAGGGTTGTCCTCGCTGCACTCAGACAGCTTCTGAAGCAGCTCGGGAGTCTTCCCAAAAAAATCTCTTCCATAAAAAAAAAAAAACATAAACAAATTTTCTGTCAGTTTTCCTCACATTTAATCACAGCACGTTATCAAGGCAGTAGATTAAGAAATGACATCCTGTGCATGGAACAGTGTTCATAGTGCTCACAGTGAAGGTTTGGTCAGGGTCTGGAATCCTCCCATCACCTGGAAGTTGCCCACGGCACTGCAGTACCTTGGTATTGATAAAGAGACAAATGTGTAAAGCTCAGTCTGTTGTTTTAAATAAAATGTACATATTGGGATTTATGATGAGGAAGACATACTCAT
This sequence comes from Acanthurus lineatus, assembly GCA_029814665.1. Lineage (NCBI taxonomy): Eukaryota > Metazoa > Chordata > Actinopteri > Acanthuriformes > Acanthuridae > Acanthurus > Acanthurus lineatus. The sequence continues at coordinate 1,399,196 of JAPZDV010000017.1, read as the reverse complement.
GATAAGCATCGAGGAAGATGCTAGCGTGATCCAGAACAACCAAGCCTTTGACATCTCGACCGCGCCGAAGGTTATTGGTGAGGCTGGCGGCGTGCTGCCCAGTTAGGTGACACAAGAGGCTGAATCGTCCTGCTAGAGTCTGCAGGAGCCCGAGGGCCACTGGGCCGAGGGCCGAACTCAGAGACTCTGGAGCATGACAACACACACTGAAACAACTGATTGGCGCTAATTTTAACATTCTGATTTGTGGTTTGATCCTGAGGTTTGCTTTCTTGTTTATGTGTAACTCTTACCCAGCTCCAGCAGGGGGCGTATTAACTGTGTCTTGATGTTACACAGCTTGCAGTAGATCTTCCTCTCAGCTGATGCCAGCTCGTGGAGGCTGGCGATGAAGCCCATCACGTTCCTGTCTGAGAGCGCCATGCACCGCTGGCCACCCGCAAACACGTTGCTCACGTAACGCAGCTGGAACACACAGGAAATCAGGATAAACAAGTTTATTCTTCCAAATTAAAATATCAAATATTGTGTTCATGCTGGAGTGTGTGTAAACTTCCTTGCAAATGCATTTTAAGTAGTAGTGTGTCCTTACATTCATGCAGAAAGGTAGTAGCACAGGCTGCTGGGTGTAACCGCCCCCCACCCGCTGCTCCTCCTCCTATTCTTCCTGCTGACCCAGCTCCTTGGTGATGCTTTCTTCTGCCCCCTCTTTCACCTGCTGCCCGCTATAATAAATGATGGGCTGGATACAGTCTCCATCAGCTAGCAGGAGGGTGTGTCTCTCTCCAGCGCTCACGTCCCAGACCCGGATCCCCTCTGACATCTGAAGCAGAGATGAACAGGAGTTTGTCACTTTCTGTATCTGTTTCTGTATCTGTATCTGTCAGCGTTATGTTTGTACAGGAGTTGGTTTCCTCACCTTTGCAAGGCGGGGAATAGTACTTGGTGACTCCATGTGTCCCAGCTGACCACAGTCATTACTACCCCAAGAAAACACCTGATAGGTAGAAACACACACACAGGCACAGATGCACACAGAACAAAGATAAGATGCACTTATATTTTAGTTCAAAGACAGTAATTTATAAAGAGGCTTTTTCTATATTTTTGAGTTATTAAGAAAGTACAGAAACTTCATTGATTGCTAAAATTTCTATTTAAAATGAAAGGTTATACAAAATATATGTGGTACTATCTACTTCAGGTTATGTGTTGGTCCTCAATTTTTATCCTTGGACTGCCTTCACCTCTGTAATGGGGCTTACAATTTCAAATTAATGCAGTAATAAGTGTTTCTCTGTTACTAGAGAAAGATTTTGTGAACACAAGCATAAATCTGACTGAAGTTTTGATTTTATGGTATTGGCATTGATTAATCCTGCATAATTAGATTGGAATTAACTTTCAGATACTCAGTGGTGGTGATGCAACTGTTATTCACATGGATTAATAAGAACAGTTTATGTCAGCTTGTGTTTCTTTTAATTTAAGTGTAATGGTAAATGTCTTTCAAGTTTTTTTCCTCCAAGTAAAAGAGTGGAGTTGTGACTGAAGCCACTTACCTGTGACTGAGCAGTGAGAGCGAGGGAATGATGAGCGCCAGCCGCCACCCGCACCACCTCTTTATTGTTCAGGCTCTTGATGCAAAGCGGCTGCAGTCTGCAAACAGATAATAAATATAATAATAATGATAAATGCCTGTTTTTTGGCCAACAGCATTTTATTTATAATGCATTTTTTTTCTAGAAGAAGCAATTAAAAGTAATGATTGTTTGGCCTTGTGGAAAAAGATTAAATACATTTCAAAAACATTAGTGAAATTAAGGAAAAATAAGCTTGAATATGAGTCAATATCTTGCTATGGAAATTCATATAAATCAGCATTATTCATAAATCTATTCAAAAAAGATTATAAACAAAGGCAGATATTCCTCCTACCTAGCCAGAGTGTCTCCATGTCCCAGCTGTCCGTGCTCGCAGTGGCCCCAGCTCCACACCTCCGTCTGCAGGGTGGGAAACACCTCCAGGGCCTCGGGGACGGCCCCACCCAGCGGAGTGAGGGCGACTGCACGCACCTTTGGTCGACCAATTTTCCTCAGCAGCCGCGGAGACACTGTGACACAAAAAAACACAACAAAACAGTATTTTTGAATGTCTTTTCCTGTTTTTCCTTTGGTGTCAGATATTTCACCAGCTTCAAGCTGATCCACTCATGACTTCATCTGCTGTTGTTCCTCAAAGGCTGTTGCTACACACAAAACAGTGAGAGTATGTGTGTGAGATATTTTTGTATAACTAGCAAGTAACTGAAATGGGGAAATGTAGACATTTTTTTTCTAAACAACAGAACTTTAACCTGAATAAAACTTGGGTACAAAGTTCAGTTGGATAAAAAAATCAATGTGAATTATCTTAAAAACATGGATGTGCAGACAACAGTGACGTTCACCAGCTGCTCATATCAAACGCATGCTGCCGTAAAGAAGACAAACAAGGACAAGAAGACAGAACAGATACAGATAAGACCAGCTACTTTTCCTTCTCAGGCCACCAGGAATTTGTTAAGATTTCCAGGAAATCCAGGACACAAACCATAAAAAGTCTTCAGATAGACTGGGAAATAAACCACTATCATATCCAAATATATGATATGACAATAAGTGTTTCAGTCTTAAAACCTGACTTTCACATGACCCATAAGACCCATAGACTAAAAAACTAATGATAAAATCCAAAGTACATTATTTCAAACTGTGTTTGAATAAAGAGGGATTTGATGACAGAGGGACAAAAGTCCATTTATATTTCTTTCTTCTTTATTCTTCTTTATTCTTCTATACCTGCTTATTTCTGTTCTGGGTGACACAGAAGCTATCCCATAATGCACCAGACTGATTCCCTTCTCTTTTTTCTTAATTACACCCAAAATCGTCCTCTGTTTTATTAGAAAATTCTTTCAGTAATCTCTTGATCACTTTAAACTCTGTCAAGTTGGAGGCTACATGTCAACCTGCTGCATTCCTCTGTGTTTCAGAAACACAAAGGCGACCATTCAGACAGGCTAACCCTTCTCAAACTGGACCTACAAATGAGTGGTAATCACATGCACAAAGCAGGACACCAAGCTGAAGTCACAATGTGCTGTTTCTCTATATCACTGTGTGCCAGAGTGGGATTTTATCATATGGAGCAATTTTTATCAAGCTGACAACAAGATTCCTTGGCAAAAATGTTAATCTTGGAGAATTTTGACTCATATTTTTCTCCAGTCTGCCTGAAGTAGAGTTAGTATGCAGGGAGTTGCATTCTTGAATGGATTAAAGTGTTAATTTATGTTTAATTACTTGTAATTAAGCAGCAGTCCCACTAAAACACCTACTTTCTGTTAACTGCTAGGACAAGGCCATATTATAATAAATACATTTTATAGATTAATGATTTTTTAAAAAAACAAAACTTCCATGTGTGTCTAATCCATCAGAAATCTTGAATGCAACTCTCTAATGCAACTGCACCTCAAGTTAAAGAGTAGTTAAGCAAAGTAAAAGGGCAATGTCTACATTGAGAGCAAATAGAAATTGCACAGCACCACCGTCTGAAAGAATAGACAATGTTGGCCATCATGCAGTCATCTGCTTCCTCCTACTCTTGAAAATATTTACATTTTTGCGGTGGATCTCAAAGATTTCTCTAGCATTTTGTAACCATAGATGAAACTTATGTCCACCGCTTCCAACCAGGGATGAAAGAATAACTGCACAAAGGCTGGTGGATGAGTCGCTGACAGACAGAGAACATAAAAAAGACTCAACTGTGCACAAACTGTAAAAAACATACAAGCCTTTGTCATGCTTATGAAGTGGATGAGGAAGCCACACAGCCTGACATCAACCTGCCCATGCGTAAGGTGTACTTACGCAGCAGTGCATAGGAGGAGGATAAGAGGTGTACAGCGTATCTACCCTGTGAGAGGAGTCCCGGGAGCGAGAGGCGGCGTCGCAAACCCTCGGCCTCCTCCTCGCGGATGTCCCCTGTGCTTGAGCTCTTCTTGGCCTGCATGGAGTCCTCCTGGCGGACGCGCTCTGCAGTGTTGTCACCCACGACACCCGTGAGCCCAACCGCCCCCCCTGTCCTCGCCGCTCCTGAAGGCAGGTACAAGTTCATCATCTTTTTGAGGGACAAGGCCTCATAGGTGGAGGCGACTCGTTCGCCCACTGCAGAGGCGCAGGAGGCCACTAGGCTGTTGAGAGTGGAGCTGGGGGTGGAGGAGGCAAGTCCTCCTGCTGAGGGCTGGAGAAGCACAAAACAAAGTCAAATGTTTAACTACAATTGCTGAAAAGTTAGGGTACAATGAGAGAAGAAATACTGTTAATCAAACTTCTGTTACTGTAACTTAGATATCAATAAATGCCATCACTCATTGCTGCCCCTCTGGGCATTTCAAGAAAATTGTTCAACAAATGTAAGACTGACTCTTGCATCATTTTTCTTATTCAAGCACTGCATCTGAGTATAAAGGTTTACATATGTGGACCTCTGCAGAGGTAGGTTTTATGTAGGAATATAGTTATTAGAATGAGTCAGGTTACTCATTTTAAATGAAAACAGGCAAAAAGAAGGACCATGTGTCCATGAACAACATCTTTACAGAGACATTAGACATGACAGATTGAAAGAGTTAGGGAAAACAAGTTTTATTTTTAATTTATAAATATAGATCAAGTGTTTGATGTTTTCTTGTCGATGTGTTAAAGTTTGACTCACCAGCAGAGTGTGCAGTCCTCCAGCAGTTGTCTTAGCTGCCTCCTCAGCCTGAGTGTTGTCTGACAGTTTCTTTAGGTAGTCTTTGACTGCCTGTTCATCTGGATAGGGTGAACTCTTGACCCCGTCTTGAACAGCAACACCTTTGGATTGAGCCGAGGAGTCAGGGTCTGAGGCTGGCAGCCCTCCGCTAGCCAAGGTTGATTGTTCTGGATCCTGCACAGGGTCACAGGAGGAGTCAGCACCTTCAGCTGGTGCTGGTGACAAAGAGGTGGAGGTATGTGATGGGAGGACAGGCTCAGATGGGGATGTTTTGAGTCCTTGTGTGGGAGCAGGCACCTCCAGCGTGCCCTCATCCTCAGTGAGCTCCACACCGAGGGGGCAGTAGTGACCATCAGAGATGATGACATGGTCCTCTTTGTCTGTCATGGTGTACAGCAGCTGGTTACACTGTCCACATTTGTCCACAGGGGGTCGATGGATGTCCTGAGGGGCCGGGCATCGCACCAGAGCCAGACTGTGTGAAGCCCCACAGGCGACCTGTAATACATACCTCCCTGCCAAATGCTCAACTTTTTGTGGTTTCCAGACAGGAAAGACGGTGGTGTTGAGGCCCAGCTGGCAACCGCTACCCCATGCCCACACCTCCCGCCGGGCTGACAGCGCCAGGGTGTGCTGCTCTCCACAGGCCAACTCCAGCACTGGGACTGTCTGTGGGGGGCTGGTGTCAGAGTCCACCACAGCAACCGGAGTTGGGTTGGGGACGGTGCTGAGGCCTGGCACACCGCACTGACCCCAGCCATTGTCCCCCCACATGTGGACGCCACCATCCTCTGTCACTGCACCACTGTGGAAGCTTCCGGCTGCAACAGCGACCACCCTCTGGCCGCTGAGAGCGCTCTCCAGGGTGGGTTTCTCCGGTTCAGGCACTTGACTCTGCTTCCATGGCAGGTCCCCAAAGCTGTACACCTGACCTCCTGCATCAGGAGTAACAACAGCAACATGAAGGAAGAGGAACATGGCGAGTTTTCTCATTTAGTGGTTGAGATGCTGGGTATGAAACACAACATCCCCAGTCCTCTCCCTAATTTCCTTTCATTTCTCTACAGTCTGTTTTGAAACAAAATTCATACAAATACCCCTAACATATATTGAAAACAAAAGCAACGAGTGTTACCTTCCACCAGCAGGACACCATGCTGTGTGCCCAGGGCGACCTGAAGGACTGGCTTGGGGAGAAACAGCCTTTCTGGGGTGAGGCTACAAGAGTAGCCCTTCCAGGTATGGAGCAGGCCTCGCTCTCCACCGCCATCATCCCCAGAGCTGAAAGATCAATCCATCAGAAACAATATGAGTTGGGTTAGAAATCTTAATCATATGTTAGACCATCCCTCAATATACTCTGGCTTTCTCATGCTGTGGGACCCTGAGCTCACTGATTCCTACTTGGGATATAACTCTCTAAAAACAGGTTTAAAATATATGATTCCCAGTTTTAAAAAAGAAAAAAACATTTCCAAGAAGAGCTGAGGGTTGTATTTTTTAGAACACATAATATAATCTGTAGGAAATATTGCTTGTGCTGGTGACTATTTTCAGTCGCAGTGAAATACACATTTGTTACTCTGGTGAGAAACTGCTACAGCATGATGGTACATGTTCTATTGACTCAAAACAAACTACAGTGGCCTAGTTCATCATAATGAATTAACATGTCATTCTGTGCAACAGTATGTCCTGTTAATGTGTTCACAGTATTTGAGCAGCAACAAAACTCTATGAATCAGGTATTTCCTTTAATAAACTACCTGAGGTCAAACTGATGGAGGACTCTCACAAAGTGTTTGCTTAGCATCATATTTTGAAACTGATTCTACATTTTATGGCAGAAATTTTACCCTGAGGGCTGCAAACACAAAATGCATGGAGTGATTACGACCATCATGGGAACATTATGTTCCCCAGACATCAAACATGGGGAGCACATAAATGAGAAGAAATAAAATGGCTAGATGTGCAGTGAGGGGTTGGAGACAGAAAGGTGTAGGTGGCTAAAAAAGTGGAACAGGAACAGACAAACTAACAACATCTGACCCGAGCTGGTGTTTCTTCCCTCATCCTGTGCAGCATTACAGTTCATCGGAACAACAGATGTTTTGTGGGTGAAAGCAGAAGTGAGCACAACTCCGTCCGTGGGCGATATCACATGGAGATCACATACAGCCTGCCAGCTAAAAAGCAACAGTTGAGCAGAATAATCCTCTTTGGGAGGACTTTGGATAGACCTACCTCTTCCCCTGGGTTTCCATCAGTGGGGTTTATTTCTCCGTCAGCATGTCAGACTCAGGGCTGTTGCTGCTGTCACTTCTGCATGCAGATCTGCAATACAAACAAAATATATAGCTGAGAGCTACCAAATAACCCTGCTTACTCATATACTGCTGCCAATGCAAAAAAAAAGTAATGGGGGTTTCCAAAGCCTGTTAGCCTAACTGTCAACCTGGATTTTAAGGAAATCCTTACAAATCGAAAGTCAAGGTGAAACGACAAAACGAAACAAGTTGTTGTTGCCTTTTGAAATGGCCAGATAGTTACTGCAACCCAGAATTTGCTCCTGAACTTTAAAATTCATTTCCAGCCACCTTAGACAGGTGTTTCCATATGTTTCTGGCTGCTGGCAGCTAATGTGTTAACGTTAATCTTGCTAGCTAACATGAGCAAATCAGTCCTGCTAACTCGCCAAGCCGCTAGCCTAAACCGCGGGTATCTCTTCCTCATTTTCGTGTATTTAAAGCCTCTTATGCCTTACCTGCTGGCTCTCCTTAACGTGCTCACACAGACAGGGAACAGATCACACATCCGTTATGTTGTTAGGCAGATAAATGCCACTGGTTGTTGTTCATCTCCTGATGTTGACACAGAGAGGCGCCGATGATGCCAAAGATCGTCTATGTCCAAGACAGTTCACTCGACAGCAAAACGCGTTCGACGTTAAAACTCCCACAATGTAAACCTGTTGTTACTTAAAAGGACCAATACCCCACTGTAAAAACATTCTGTTACAAGAAAGAATTCTGCCTTGAAAATTTTACTCACACAAAAGTTGTCTGTGTGTGTTTAACAAGGAATATGTATTATGAGTTTTGAACAAGCAGCCTACTCAATGCGGAGGATGTCTCTTGTGACTGTTGTACTCTAATCTAATTATTTCATTAGGATTACCGATAAATCAATGATTTTTTTTTTTTTTTACTAAAGTTTTATTGTATTCTTAGATGGCATCCAGTCAAAATGATTGTTCCCAGTATGAGATAATCTGCTATTTTCTACATTTAAAAATTGTTCAATATGTAAAAAAGAACTAAGACATTACCCAGAGCTTACAGTGAAACCTTTACACATTTTTTTTTTTTGTACTTGTATAGCACAAATTCAAAACAATGAAAACTAAATTACAGTTAAAAATAAAAGTACTGGGGGAAATAAGATTATCAAAACAAGTCAGATGAGTGTAGTGTACGTAGCAGAAGCATTAGGTAGGGTGAATAAAAAGTCCAAAGCAGGTTTCAGGTAGTTCAGTTTTTTATTGTATTTCGAAAACTGTCAAGCAGAACACAGACCTACACAATCAGAAAGTTTCAAGTCTGAAAAATGACTCTGGATACCAAACAATCACATCTTCACAAAAATGCATTTTTAATGCAAAGCGGCTAATTTGAAACAAATTAGCAAAAAGTAAGTTTCTTTTCCAATACCAAAAAAAAACCGAATTTATACAACGTCTTTCTTTTTACTAAATATAAAGTTTACATACCGAAATACCGTTTTTATTTCGGACTCAAAGCCATTTTGTAGTACATTAAAACAGTTGCAGATTAAAACCGCTGTTTTCCTACTAACGGGTGTTTTTGTTGCCTATCCACCACAAAACAAGAATGTTCTTCCTTTATGGTGTATGCTCATGCTTCAAATCTTTGTACACAGTCTCAATGGCAGCATCTTGTGGCGAAAGCCGCACACTACCTACTTCATCAGAAGGCTACCAACCCTGCCATACCAAGAGTTTGAGGGATTTGAAAGATATTCGAACAACTTGATAAAATGTATCGTTACGGTTGGAAAATGAGGGCTTTTCAGATGCTATAACTTATTACTCTTATCTCAAAGACGGTCAGCGCTTACTAAATACAAATGGTAGGCCTATTTTTTCTGGTCTTTTCCTCACAAAATTACGCTTGTTACGAAAGTTTTCTAGTAAATACACACCAAATGCAACGAAACTGTACTGTGGTCACGTCTGTTTGTGACTGTCAGTTAGCGGTAAGTATCGTTAATATCTGTCCTTAGGAATTTAATATAGTGTCGGTTAGGATTAAAATCAACCACAACTACAACTTCAAAAAAAAAAATTTAAGCGATTAATTGATGCCATACACCGAGAACAAACAGTTTCTTTTTTTTTGGTAGTAACACGTTAAAAAATTATGAAATTTTAGTTTAAAATTAAAACACAAAGTTCAACTTTTACTTCAGATGTGACCCAAATTGCGTTACACAAAACAGCAATAGAGTGTCCACTCGCCGTTTTCCTACTCTTTGGTGCCGGTCTACCACAGAAAAAGAATTTGGCACGAGCGAAACTCTGAAGGCAAACTCAATAGTACCATCTTGTGGCGATATATGTACACTGCACTCACTAAAACGATACTTCATAAAGGGCAAATTCAGCAAACAAGACGTCGTGGGTTCATTGTTTGAATGTCTAGTTAGGAGCTTTCGTTGCTGTTCCTATGGTATTTTTGATTCACTTTTACGAAAGACAACTAATATTTACCGATTATATCTATTTATCATCAAAAAAATACATTTGTCTCTCCCTGCTTCGCTCTTGCTACAGTAATGTTCGGTAATTTTCATGGCGTCTTTTCATCTACTTATCAGCCGCTCTTCCACCGAACAAGTTTGTTCTTCCCATAAACTTTATCCTCCCGTACTCTTTCTTCACTTAAAACTTTATAGACGTCCTCATTGACACCGTCCTGTGGCTAAATTGATTACATCAAGCATCGAAAAAATTAGTTCGTCCTTACTATTTCTGCCTTTCAACTCTAAGAATTACTCGTTGGCTCCATCTTGTGGCGAAAACTATGCATTACATCAACCAACGGACACTATTGTTCGTCCTCACTATTTCTGTCTTTCAACACTAAGAAATACTCATTGGCGCCATTATGTGGCGAAAACTGTGAATTACATAAATCATCTGACAAGTTTGCTCGTCCTCACTATTTCTGTCTCTCAACTCTAAGAAATACCCATTGGCGCCGCCTTGTGGTGAAAACTAGGCATTACATCAACTAGCTAACATTAACACCTAGCAAACAGCAATACGTCAAAGGATCGTTAACAGATACGTTGATTTTTGAGATCCTGTCATGGTTCAAACATTAGGTCCTCCTTTATTTGCTACTAAATTTAAATCGAAAGGCCTTTAAGTGTCGGGTGAGGATAATTACATAATCCTCCACTTATCCAAACACTCAAATATTCACATAAACATGCACAATTAACGTTTTGAGCAATTTATATCGGGCGAATTACTGAACATTAACGGTTTCTTTTCAATTTCTAGCGTCACAAATTTTGTACAAACACGTATTTCTTTAAATGTAAAGCTTAGACATCACAACGTACAACTTGTGTCAGCCTTGAACCATTTTGCATTACACTTAAACCTCCAATTGTTTCCCTCTATGGTTTCCCGCCACTCGGGTGCCAATGCACCATGGGACAAGACTGTTCTTCTTTTACGGCGTCACCCTTGAAATTCTATAGACTTACTCAATGGCACCAACCTGTGGCGAAAGCCGCGCACTACACTCACTTACATTGAAACAGCATAAAACGCATCCCGCATATGAGACGTTGAGACGAGATAAGACGTATCGTAATGGTTCGAAAATGGAGGTTGTTCGGATTAAACTAGTTGTTTCCACTTCAATAAGTCATTTTTGCTGTGGAAATATCTCACATGATGAGCAAGGTTAACATCTAGTCTAAGGTCGACTGCATCAATGTATGACGTGATATTATGCTCTATATACAATAATATGTTTAAATGTAACATTGTTAGTTTAAAGTTGATTCAGACTGCATGTGATTGATTATATACACTTTGTGTGTAATAGCAATGTAACATGCCTTTCTTTTAAAAAAAAAAAGTTTCCTGGAGGTTTCTAGAGGTTTCCTGCAAATAATGTGAGAAAGCGAATGGATATAAGGTGTGCTAAGGTGATGCTGACTTAGGGGAAACTTAGGGATTTTCCAACACCATTAGAACAGATCCCCTGAAGTTTGGTAGAAGGAGGTAGAAGTTTCAAAAGGAGGAGCAAGTCAGATGTTGAAAAACGTGACACCGTTATTTCCAACCTGAAAAGCATCCAACCTGCATTCCTTAATGAACTACAACAATGTTTTCTCAAGAAATTAAGAATGCAGCAACATTGTAATTTTATAATCAAATGCACAGTACACACACACACACACACAACAAATATAGAGCAAGAAAATAAGTTTTGATACAAAGAAAAGAAAAAAGATGAATGAATAAATAGAAGACAAAATCTTGTGTTACTCTTTAATCCACTTTATTAATATCTTTAGTTTTCCCCTCATCATAAACCTTTACTAATAATAAAGAATTAAAAATGGTGACACAGCACGTCCTAGTAATTACAGACAGTTTCAGCTGTCAACCTTCATTTTTAGAAACTTAAATTTCTAATACTTTTATGTTGTAATCACATTCACATCAGTATTTTCCTTCCACTAGATCAGAGACAGTTTTGCTGCAAAGTTCCTTACTGTCACAAACGTCTTTTACCTCCATGTCACAAAAACAGAAATTTTATAATACATTCACCAGACAGCATTTGGGCTATGAACATTAAAACATACCAGAACCATAAACTAGTTTTGAAAAAAAGTTTGATTGCAATATATGATTTATATCTTTATGAAAGGAGGCTGTATGCTTTGCTCTACAGTGGTCCCCAAAGCTGCTTGAAAATAGACAGTTAACATACAAGACCATATGTATATTCTAAAAGATTACAAAGCATCAGAAAATAGTGCAAACTAAAGTTATGAAACCCTCTAAACACCTTTTTGATTATTTTACCTCATTACACACTATAGACATGCTCATTATTTCATAAAAGTTATGGTTGAATTCCAAAATATCATTAACAATTTGCATGCATCATGAAGATCAGTGTTATGACAGTTGTGTCTTGTTTTAGAGCAACAGCAACAGTAGACATCCCTTTAAACATTCTTTCAAAATCCATGAGACTTTAGGTGTTCTCTTTTGGATGAAGCTGAACTCTGGACTCACCTAAGAAAACAACTATACAAAAGTGGAATTAGTCAGGATTTTTACTCTGTCTCTGATGTAGATTTTTTGTGTCTGAGACTTGGGTTGATTTATAAGATATTTTAATGACCTCACAAGCTTTCCTTCAGGAAAAACTTCACATTTTCCCAAAAATAGCTGAACTATCAGTATGACCAAATCATGTCTGGTTTTGCTGATTCCTTAATGAAAAGCAAGTTCAGGTCAGGAAAATGTGAATTCTCTTCCTCTATTATAATACCCCTAAAGCCCTCGAACACGATCCAGCTGGAATCATATTTTAGTCTCAACATTTTGGAACATTTAGGTACCTGTAGTTAATTTGAAGAAATTTCAAGAAATCATAATTTAAAACTGAATCTTAAGATGAAAACTTAAATCTGAGTGGCTTCATACATACCATGCGTCAAGTCAAGAGGGGGGCTGTCTCTGTCTATTTCCCCAGGTCATAGTGATGAAGGCTTGGCGTCCAAGTCTTTCCTTGTTAGATCTGCGAGACCTGAGACTCCCTCCACTGCAGTTCTGTAAGACAGAGAGCGGTTAGACTTCAGAAATCACAGTATTTGCAGAAAGGTGAACACTGATGCAGATATTTGATTGGTAATTATTCAGCATGTTGCACAGAATCAAATGTATTATCTCTTTAGCATTGTGTATGAAATAGCTTTTTTTCCCTGTAACCTGCATAATTCTTTCTTTCTTTTCTGTGCAATCATATATTTAAACAAGGTGATTGTAATTAAAAACAGACTGAACTGGGGGGGGGGTCATTTAAGCACCTTAAATGAAATTTCAGATTTCTTTAAGTTTTAAAATTGTCAGAAATATTTGGAAAGTACACAATAAATAAAGACACTTGTTTTTAGTCTTAAAGTGGAAATTTTACACATTTTAAGTGTGACTATAGAAGTGTTTCCTTCAGCCCTTCTTACTGGAGCACAAGAGTTGCTCTGTTTGGGGCACAGCTCCACTTTGCAGTGAAGGTAGACTTCGTTGTTTTTCCTAGTGAACTCAAACATGTTGAAAGAGAAGAAGTTGGATGTTCCCTCTCCATTTCCCTCCATCATCACTGTCTCGTCATCGGGGCATCTGCTCAGAAACATGAAAACAGACTTGAAGACATCAGCAGCAGCAGCTGAGCCTGATACTTACAAACACATATAAAGTCAAATCACTGAGTCTTTTCTCACCCTCCCATGATGAGGGAGTGTTTCAGAGCGTCATCAGGTGAGGGCTGATTAGTGGCCCAGCAGGAGTCGGTCACCAAAACAACAATAGTGCTATTCAGCCCCTCCGTCTTCAGCTCCACCCAGATCTTCTGGTTCAACACCACTTGGAAGTCCCCGACAAAGTTTGTACGGTTGGAGTCAGTGTAGGCGTTCATCATCAGAGTGTAATTCCAAAATCCAGGATCAATCTGCTGCACCATAGAGCTGCACATCATAGACAAACACACTTCAGTATTTGCAAGTTACAATATTTACAACATTTACAATCATTTAAAGCTCAGATGGTCTCCACACACCTGTCTTTGATTCTGAAGCCCACAGTTTTTACATCTGGCTCTGTATAATAGCAGGAGAAGTCGATCACAAACTGGCTCTGGCGGGTGATGTTGTCATTTGCGGAGCTGTTTCCTCTCAAAATGGTGTTCTGGAAGATGACTTGGCTGTTGTTCCTCTAAAGTGACATGAATACTGACATGTTTGAAGGGGGTAAAAACTTCATGACTTTATTTAGGTCTTATCATATTTTTGTTATTATGACTGCTATGAATGTTTCTGAAGTGACGAGCAAAACCATCATGACCGTTTGTCAAAAGGACCCACCTCAACCTTTGTCCCACAGGTGTTGCTGCTGTCGTAACTGAAAGTCAGCATGCCTGTCTGGCTGTTCATGCTGCCTGTGCAGCTCTGGTCATTGAGGTGTAAGGAGGCGTAGTCAACATCAATCTCCTCCAGCAGACAACCAACAAGAGTAATAGAGGCCGAGTTTTCCTTGCAGGTTGTCTGTTGACCTAAACACACAACAAGACAAGAAAGGAAAAAAAAACTATCACCACTTTTATATGGATTTCTTTGGAGGTGAAATATTTTATGCAACAGCTTGTTTGTAACCTTAACACATCTTCTCTTTAATTTAACTTTCAATATAGAAATCAATTAAAAAAATATGAAATCATGTCTCTACAGTTGAGAGTGCAGATGAGTTCATGTGTAAAACTACTGAAATTCCTCAATACATATAGTCTGTAAAATGTAGTGGATATAAGAATTTACTTTTTAATATTTAGTGTGATAAAATAGCAACAATAGCAACTGCACATCTCCTCAGAAAAGGCTTCGATCGGGAAATTATCCACAATAACAATAGAATGCCAAACTCTTCTTGATGGTGATTTACTATTGAAATAAAATTAACCGTTCTCAGTTAGTCAGGAGAGAATTATTAACCTTAAACAGTACAGTTGCATCACCCTAATGATTTAATGAACTGAGGCTCACCCTCTCACAAGACATTACAAGCATTTGTCATTTCTTTCATGTAACAGTTGTTGCACAGTACCAAAAGTGTCATTTTCTCTGTATCCGGAGGCAAAAATGGCTCGACAGATGCAGCGGTTCTCACTCAATACCTCACCACAGACCTCATGATGCAGGCAGTGCTTGTCCTGACAGAAAGCCTGAGGGGAAGCAGCTACAGACACACACACACACACACACACACACACACACAGACAAATGAGGTTCACTATTAAATGAAGGATGAATGATATGAAAATTACACAGTAATAAAATAGATCACATTTGTTGATTTTTCTTACAAAAATGTTTTACAATCTAGTTTTTAGTGGACAGACAATAGCCTACTTGTTAACGATTTTATTTATCCCTTTTTTCTTTTTATTTTCTTATTTTTTACTACATTTTGCTGTTATTACTGCAAAATGTACATACTTTGGCTGAGAAATTAACACACATACACTCACAGTGACTGAGATGCAACATTAACATTAGGTTTGGGTAGTGTCAAGGTTTTAAACTATACTGGGGTACATAGAAATCCTCGTGGTATAATTTTTATACCATCAAAATACCATCAAAAACACTCTCTCTTTTTTATTATACTAGGAGATCCTGTCTTCAATCGGTGCACTTTAGCATAGGACATGTGTTTCAGATTAACAAAGATTTAACCCTTGGTATTCCTCTGGGACAAAAAGGAAACTGTGTATATATTCATATGGAGGTAAATGAAAACTGAATCAAGTGGTGACTCCAACAAAGAATGTCCTCTCATACCATTGTGGTTACTATCACCAGCAACTCAGCATGAGATCTGGAAGAAAAAACACTTTAAAATTTAACATGATAGGCTACACTTAACTCATCACTGATGGGGTATGGAGTCCATTATGTTTACTGAGAATGTTATATTGTGAACATTGTGTCATCATGTCCCTGCAAGAATCTTTTGAAAAAGATCTGACAGATACAACTACTTGTTACTTTTCTGGTTTAGATAGTATTTCCATAGGACATGATTATCTTGCAAAAAATGGTGCATTGTTACAAATAAAGTATGAAAGTACATTTACATAATAAGTCCCTTGAGCAGAAGTCACAAAGAGCTGTAATATAATAAGACATTATTTTTTAAAAAGTTCTGAATTGCGACACTTTTGGAATAAATTGTACATTGAATTAAATGACCTTATTATCAAATTTAAAAACCTGCCTACTTGTAAAAAAGACCACGACAATTCAAACTTAACAAATATTAAATGCGCTGAATAAACAATGTTTAATGCATATCACCATTATTTCACTCTACTTTTTCTGTCCATACATTTCCACTAGGCTCCAGCATTTTATTTAAAGGGTTGTGTATGGAGTACTTTACACTGTGTTGCTCTTTTTTTGTTAGTCATTAATTCTACTCTCTATTGCCAATATGTTTAGAACTTGTTCCTGGAATAACAGGAGGACTAAAGTAAATTTCCATTCTGTCCATCTTATCTGGTCCTATCTAAGGATGATACATATCAGTAAAACAACAATCTTACAGCAGCCGACCGTTGTCCTCCAGTCCTCGAAAGGTATGAGTCTTTTCAGATGGCAGGTCTTTGCATAAGCCTCTAAAAGTTGGCAGTGGAGATCATCCACTGCTGGATAATTACACAAAATGTTTGTGCAGGCTGTTATATAGGGCTCTGGCTTAGTGTAGTTGTGACAATCAGTGAAGAGTGCTTGCATCAGAAGTCCGCAGCTGTTCAAGTAAAGCAGAGAGGAAGAATGGAGGTAAAATTTCAGTGTTATGAACAGTCTAATGTGTGTTCAGCTTCCACAATCATCTCTGGTCACATGACACTGTCAGAAAAAATATTTGATAAAAATGACTCATTCCTGTTTTAAGGGAGTGCTTCAGAAATCTTTAGTGTACGAGTTCATGTGAGTCATTTCTTACTGTTCAGTCGCCCAGGTGCAGTTGACCTCACTGTCATCGGTGCTAGGGTACTCTACATCGCATCTAGGGGGCGACAAAGAGCGCAGAACAATAAATTGGAAGGGCCTGCAACATTTATATGCAGGTTATATCAGTCAGTGCATTAATGTGGTTGTGAGTTTTACCCATTTCTACTGTAATCAGAGGACTTTTCGGAACTGGTATTGGTGTTCTGGTCGGGATCACCTGGGCTGCCACACAAACCCTCCACAATATCATCATATGCTGGTTCATGTCAGGAGACAAAGACAATTTGTTGAATGCAATAGGCACAGATGTAATTTGATTCAAACAACATCAGCTTTGATAAAGGTAAGCTCATGAAAAGGCACAATTGTTTTTTCCATAAAGGGTTTAATTATCTCTACCTGTCACTTGTGCAGTGAAGCCGTCAAAATACACTGTAATGTTGGTAAAAGGTATCTTGGCGGAAACTCCAGTCTCGTCCTTCCAGAGCTCCACATCGTGAAACACTTGAGCTGTGGCGTTGAGTGTTAGTATTTGATCATTCACCTACATCACAGCAGACAGGCAAAGTGAGGGAAACAGCACTTTAACATCACAAATACACACACACACACACACACACACAGATATGGATATTTTACAGCACAACTCAGCAAAATACAGTTACAGTTGTTATCTTTTGCTCAAATTACAAATTTCCCCTTTTATGAAAACTTTTTCTTCTTTTTTTTCCACTGCATCCAATCAACTGGTGAAAAAAGCTGAAAGAGCTGTCTAAAATGGATGGGGGTGGGGCGGGCGTAGAAGGGTCACCTTTTCTTTACAACCACGCTGTCACCTGGAAACATTACCCTATCTTATATGTAGTCCATTAAGCCCAACGTTTTCTCATGGATCCCTGCATTAATTAGTCCTTAAATAATGAGTTGGCTTTTCAATGGACTATATTACCTCCACAATGTCCAACCTCTCATCTAAAGTTGGAGGGTCACATTTCAGCCAGTTCTTGGACCACTTTGTGCATTTTAACTCAAAATTTCTCCAGTCCACATTTAAAGATACAGAATGTATTTCTGACTAAACACAAGTAACTCCTAGCTTGATTGATCATGAGTGATGGATTGAACAAAGAGGATCTCAGACGGCATTTTGTTCACAACTCTTACTTCACTACACTCTTGTAGATGGATTGCAGCAGCTTACCCGAACTCTACCACCTTGTTCCAGAAAGAATGTCACATTTTGCAGCTGGAGTATCAAGAAGTCCAAAAATGTTACATTCTCAATGCGTCGCTCACGGAAACCAGCCAGTAGCTCAAAATCATAACTTTCTACAGGCCTCAACAGAGTGTATACGCAACGATCTGGGATCTCATGGACTCTGTAAAAGAAATCGATGACAGTGGAGCCAGTCACAGTGCACATGGTGGGGGCTGGAAGGCACCTGATGAAGATGGAAAGAAACAAATAATTGCAGCTTGATATTTGTAAGAGAAATTGTAGAAAGACTACAATAAAAAAAGATGTATCATTCTATGAGGGAATCATTTCTAGTCTAGTCAAAATGAATCCTCACTCTAGAGTAAAAAGGGTGTTTGACAAAACTTGATACTTTCTTAACCTGTGGGTGCTGTGACCAACCGTAACAAGACCTCAATCACAGAAATATCAAATATAAAGGGTTGTTTGGAAATAAAGATGAAGAAGATTTATCATTAACAAAAATTGTTGTAATGGCTAATCCCATTTATGTCAGAAATTTCTCAGTCAAACCCTTCTTAATACTCCATACCAAACACAAAGCAAACATATTTACAGATTGTCTCCATGGCAAAACTCTGTGTCGCCACATGTACTGACAGGACCGAGGACTGCAGACGGAAGACAGATGGTTTTGCTGCAGTTTTCTGGGTGGATCTCCTCATATGTTGAATCGATCACAAAGGGATCATCTGGGATGTGATAGGAGGTTTTTGACATTAGTTTAATATTGAAATTCACCTTCAGAGGTACAAAATGTAAGAGCTGGAAATATCAGCAGAAAAAGTAGAACTTCTTCTGAGGATCCCAAAAGATTATCAGATCCAGGGGATCCTCCTACCTGAAATTCTGCACCCGCTTATGTCGAGGTGGAGGGTACTGTCCCAATCAGACGATTCAAATGTCCATGATTTAACAGCCGTGTTATTGACCTCTGCAGTAATGGCCTAGAAATGGAATAAAAAAATGCTCAAATGAAATATCCTACTGAATGAGCAGTGACTTCAATCTGCCTTTATTATGGAGATGAATCAGTGGACAAATGACCAGCAGGCAGCTGGCTTGATTGGACTAAATCGCAGTGGGTTAGCAAAATCTAAGAGCAGCACTTACATCATAAATTATTTAGAGTACGCAGGTCAGTGTCACACAGTCAATTACACAAGTAAGTGAACCGGAGATAAGTTCCCTCTCTTTCAGATACTGCTAACCCTGAGTTTCACTCATTTCAGTCCTAAAAAACCTCTCTTGGAATACAAACTAACTCTAGTGACCTTTGAAGTTTGGTTCATCTTGTATAAACTGAACTGAGATGTGTCACTCCTGGAGACTATCTTTGAGTAAATTAGGAAAAAGAATTTTTTTCAGAGAACTGGAAAAATTGTGGTTCTTGGCCTTCTATGGAAGAAAAGTGAAACAAAATGTATACATAAGATGTCAGAAGAGTCTTTAAATTTTCTTTTTGAATGATCGCCTGGGCTCAAACAAGAAAAAAACAAAATCAAACAACAACAACAACAACAATAAACAAAAAAACTGAACTCTCAGGTCATAGAGTGACTGAACTGTAATGATAATACACAACAAGATCAAACTGGGAAATTCTCAGGGACGAGATTCCATCAATTGTGGAAACTTTTTGCTAAAAGCTGGAGTCTAAAACTATAGCCTGAGGTTAGGTCAAGTTGACTTGCCATAAAGCAGTCAGTTTGAGGACATGCTAAGTGACCAAAGTAACACATTCAGGTTCATCTCTGAGATCTATATAAGGTCTTACATATACTTACCATGATACCCGCTGCATATTCATATACATCCAGTGTGAAACCTGCTTGCTTGTTAAAGTTGTATAATCGAAAATCCATCTAAAAGCAAAATGAAAGAGGATGTCAAGGAAAGGCTCAAAGAAAATTGTAGGTATGAACTTTGATTTAAGGTTTCTTTTGCCACTTGCTTCCTGTTAAAGCTACAGTTTTCACAAAACACTGTAAAATAGGGGTTTGATAGAATAGTAAACCATCAAAACTGCTCATTAACAATCATTGTTCATTAGTGGTTTTTGCAGTGTGTAGTAAAAACACAGTGGCAATACAGCAGATGTGCAGCTGGGGGCGCTGTGGGTAGTCATTGTTGTTGAAAAGTCATAGTTGTCATTCTTGATCTGCCAATCAAAGAATCTGCTATTTTTTATAACCCTACATGCTCTAATCCATTACTGGTGATAGTTTGATGCCTCTTTGATGAGAACTGATCAATGTTGATGAGAAGAAAAAAACATAGTTAATGAGAAATGAATTGCAGTTGTGAATGCCACAATGGACAGATAATCTGCCTAAAAGCATGAAACTGATGATGACTTACATAATAGTTCTCAGAGCTGGTCAGTGTTTCCACCCATATGTAACAACTTGAAGTGCCTACGATTCTTCCCGCAAATGCATCTTCTTGACTAAATTCTGCAGACACAGAAGCAGAACCTGCAGCAGCGTTGTCATGTACCC
Organism: Acanthurus lineatus; assembly: GCA_029814665.1. Taxonomy (NCBI): domain Eukaryota; kingdom Metazoa; phylum Chordata; class Actinopteri; order Acanthuriformes; family Acanthuridae; genus Acanthurus; species Acanthurus lineatus. The sequence goes on along the minus strand of JAPZDV010000017.1, from coordinate 1,378,787 downwards.
GAAGGCAGTCGTCTTCAGGATCAGATTCGTTATTTTTGAAACAAATGGATAATCTTGGACTTGCTGAAAACTGTAAAGAAAAAGAAACATCATTCATCAATTACTGAAAAAGAGATTTGTTGCCAGTATTGGGTTACATAACAAATCTGAAATATCAGAAGTTTATTACCTGTATAATCAAATAATCAGCATTACTGTCATCTTAAAGTTTGATTTTGTACTAGATATGTCAGATAACAGTCCTCAGGGGTCAAACTGTCTGTCTGGTAGATGGTAACAGGACAGGGAGAAATAAGCACTTTTTCATACATGGTCTGATTTTTCTTACATGCAACAGTGTGTATTCACGTCCAAGAAAAGTGATGGGACATGCAGTGATGTTTGTCTCTTCAGAATCAGACAAGTCAACAGAGTGAGAAAGGTCAACCGGACTGGCAGCAACTACAGCATAAATATGAAGGGAAAGAAATGAAAAATGTCACAATGAATCTATCGAGAACAACTTTCTTTCTTTTGTTCTCAGTTAAAATTGGTGGCTAAAGATGATATTTATCACTGAAAGATCAAAAGAACTTGAAAAACTAAAGAGTCAGACTGTAAAACATTTTTTTCATTGTTCATATTTTTACAACAGAGGCCAGCTTCAATCTGAGCGTAATAATTTAATCATATATGTAAGTAGTTAATCATTAAGCCCTTCATGAACAAGTGGATCAGTGAACCAAATGTAATACAAAAATCTTCAGTTTATGAAGCAAAACCGCCCCAACTTGATTGATTTTGTGTCACAAAGAGGTCCCCTTAGCTTCATTGATTTATACTGGTTACACAGATGAGCATTTTTCCCCATAATCTAGCAGTCAAGTAATGCAAAATTGCACCATATAAATAAATGCTGAAATGTTGAAATTATCGACTGGTCATCAAATGCCTTTAAAATAAGGGTTAATGTGTATTCTGCCCCACATTCTGCTTACCTGCCAGCAGGAGGAGCAGCACACAAGGCGTCTCCATGATGGAACCACAGCAGTAAACTGTTGGAGAGCTAGGAACAACATGAAACCACTTTAGTACTAAGTAATGAGCATGAAACATCATGGGATTGCACGAGCCGCAACTCCTCCAATATGTTGATCTTTGACCCATGAGTACTCAGTACTGCGGATCAGTCCACAGCCTTCATTTTGATCTCAACTACAAACTAACTATGTAACTAAAGTCCTGTGGCCGCACCTGTGATGCCATCTGACAAAATTATTCCACGGTCAGAAAAAAAGTATTCAAAAAAAATTACAGCTATAGTGGTGTTTACAGCTATAAATGGTGACTGAGCAAATTTTACACACAAATTGATCATGAAACTTTTAAACACATCTGTTGCAGGTTTACTTGATATTTTAAATGAACAGCAGTGTCTTTTAATGTTTGATTGCTTAATAAGAGTTCAATAGAAAAGTGATCATTTCCATTACTGATTATTCTTTTTTCAAATCATTTAAAAAAGCAGTCCAGTTTTTCTCCTTGGAAATTCAAGCAAACAAATACTTAAAATGAGTTTTGAATCTTCTTATTTAAATTCTGAGTTACAATGTTGCATTTCAATAGCACTGGAATGACTTTTAAAGATCTGCAGTCATCTTGTAAGTGCATAAGAATCCTCTAAATGAAGCCAGGAAGAGATAGAAAGAGCCCACAGGGTGTCTTACCGTCTGGAGGTTGGGTGGAGCAGCAGGAAGATGAACACTGAATGTCACTTGATGTCTTTGGATGTTTCAGTTCTTGGGGAGGTGTGCCTGTTGCGTTTCTCTGTCTCTTTTTATATAGGTACTTTAAAATCACGCCCCTGATGACAGACGAAAATTACGCAGAGTCTTGGCTGGATTAATCACCTCGCTGTTGCATGCCTCCATGAACATGTCAAGCTGCAGTTGACATCCATGTTTGTTCAGTCTTATAAAATATCTGTGTGTTCTTATGAAAAAATTAAAGAGAGCTTCATCATAAGATGCAACAACAATCACCTGAAGCTCAATTTCAGAAAACCAAAGAGCTTGTTTTTGAACCAATTTTGTGTGAATATGGCTCGAACAAAAAGCTACCAATTGTAAAACCTGGATGCTTAGCACACATCCTCAAGCAGAAGCACAGAAGATTGATACAAGTGTAACAGTTTCAAGGTGTTACATTAGCGTCTTCAGTTCAGAATTTGGCTAAATGTGAAATATGGCCACAATTTCCACTTCTTTTCTTGACTTATGGCGTTGAATAATGACCAGAAACGAGTTTTAGCCAAAATTCTGATGTCACGGTGGAGAAGGCCTCAGTGTTTTAGGATATAAAATGTCATCACTGCATCATTTCATCAAATGAGATTTCTCTGTGAAATTTGTCAAAATTACCATGTGAGTTCTTTCTGGCATAAATCGAGTTCTGTGGGGTCACAGTGGTTGTTGACCTTTGACCCTCAAACTCTCATCAATTCATCCTTGAGTTCATGTTTATGTCAATGTATTTGTGTAGATATCAAGAAATACAAGCATGCATTTCTGAGGCATTGCCTTCATGAAAATGGGATGATGTGAAGTCACAGTGACTTTGACTTTTCACAACTACGATGGAATCACCACTACTTGAGTACAAGAGAATGTTTGAGTCAAACTAGAGGAATTGACCATCCGGCGTTTTCAAGTTCATTTACATGCACACAACAGTTTAGAGAGATGGACAACTGACAAACACAATTCCTCTGAGGCATAAAAAGCTTTGACTTACCAAAACGTCTTTTTGCTGCCTAAACTGACTATTGAGTAACTGCGTTTTTCAGTAGTTATTGAAAAAAGGAGGCAAAATGTGACCATCATCAACTAAGAGCATCTAACCTGCGTTGAGAATTTGGATGGAAGCTCCACCACTGTGATGCGCTGAGCAGTTTTCATCACCTTCAATAAACACATACTTTAAATTATTACATATCTCCTGTCCTCTCTGTCATTTTTTAATCACTGTTTTTCTCTACAGTCTTAACTATGAGAGAATGTCATCTTGGAGGTTTTTTGATGGATGGGTTCATGATTAAGATACCTTTTTATCCTGAGGTGTCTCAGATGTCACAAAGAAGTTATCACCAATGTTGTGACAAAAAATGGCTTCCTTACGTGCAAAGAAGACAGCTGTAATTAAAACAGTCTGTCATTTGTCTTAGTTAGGACTGGAACAAAAAAGCGTCTAATGCTGTCTTGCTGGTTCTGATTTAGAACTCTGCCCCAGGGGTATCTGTTAAAACAATGATGCTGAAAACTCTTCTCTCGATAGTAGTTGTTAGTTAGGTTGAGAACATGTACAGAACAGTACAGAACATGGCCTTGGGTGTAGGTGTGTCTGGTGGATTTGCTAAGAGAAACAAATAACATGGCTCAACCTATCATACACCATGTGTGGAACAAAATGTACACAATGTACTCTCTTACACAAACCCCCAGCAAAAGCATTAAGACAATCACTTGCCTACTTTCTGATCAACAGTCATGTTAATTCTGGCTAACAGGTGCAAAGTCCAGAAAGATATTCAAACTAAGTTATGGTACCTTCATTTCCAGAAAGTTGCAAGAATCTCTACTCACACAATGACAGAATTAGTTATATTGATCATGTTAATGGTATGACTCACAGGTCTCAAAAAACAACAAAAAAAAAAAACAAAAAAGAAAAAGACATACACACAATTGTGAGTGATTAATTAGAGTCTTAGGAGCAGCCAGTGGTCTCCCTCCTCAATGCACACTCTCCTTGTTTCGAGGGTGCTCTCTGTTAATCTTGGCACATGCCTTTTACAATCGCAGATCATTTGCTCTTTCGTATATTTGAGACAATTTTAACATTTCCCTTACAACCAGGCTTTGGGCTCCATGGAGTAGAGTAAAAAGTTAAATAATAAATATTGCTAACAATAATAATAAAAATAATATCTGCTGGGGTTTTTTTTGCTAATCTATCCACCCCTGCTCTAACTTATCCAATGTTTCTCTCTGACTGATGAAGAAGGAAGAAGAATGAAGAGATTAGAGGCTGCTGGGCAAAAACTCATTTATCATCACAACAGATGTTACGCTCATCATCTATACTGTTGCTCAAGTTAAAAAACGTCCCTAGAGTAAAGTTGTCAGCATCCATATTTTAACAGGTAAACCAGTGGCTGTGTTCAGAATCTGAACCGGCCAGACAGCTTAAGTTTAAGACAGTCCTCACAAAAAACAAATGAAAGAATATTCTCATAACAGTAGCTGCTTTGCACATAATCTATACAGTCTGTTACTCTTTTTGTGAGGCCGTTTAAAAAGCTTCTTCATTTAATTCCTTTTCAATTGCTACTGTCAGGACACTCAAGTTTCTGTTCAGCGTTTCTCATAAACATGTATTGCACACAGAAAGTATTTGAACAAGTCATGAAATCAAAGAGTCTGGAAGTATGAGAGCCATCCACGTGAGTTTTTTTTTACTTTCTTTCTATTTATACTGCCATTGATACATAAAGACTAAAACCCCTGCAAATGTACCAAAAGTTAAAACCAGTTGCAGATGTTCTCAAATGAAAAATGCTTAATTTTAGGACAGAACTGTTAATTTTGCCCGAATTGGTACATACTTATAACAACTGATATACCTTATATCTTAGAATTCCAACAACTTATATACCTAATATCATATATGGCAGTATCGTAGACAAGAAATGCAGTTTTATAGAAGTATCCCTTTAAAGAAAGTATCCCTTTGGTATATACATAGCTTTTCCTGTTCATTGTATGCAAAGGTTCATAAAATAAATCTTCATATATCATTCAACTCACAATAGTTTGCGTGCAAAGGGGTCCTTGAATTGTTGAATCTGGATAGAGTTTGTCTACCTTTTTTACAGATTTTAACATTGTTTACTCTGAAAATTTGGTGCAATTATCAATGCTTTATAAATCTCACATGGGCAAAATTTTAATACAAAACGATAACTACTGTAAGAATTTTCAGTTACAATAAAAACTTGGGTGTACATGTTATATTTTAAATGAATATTCCCAAGAACACAGACTTTCTACCACCAATACCTTGAATACATGAGAATAAGAACCAAGCACTGCTACACCAATAAATCTTAATAATTTTTATTGTCTTTGTTCTCATGATTTTACAAATATGATACTTCTGCAATTCAACTTTAAACTGTGCAACACAATGGCATTATGTACTGTTAAACTTGACATTCCAAGGAATGTCTGACTTCAGGGAGCTGTGAATCCTGCAGACCAAAGGGACTTATGTTTTTTTTAATGTCATCCCGTGAGTTATGAGACAAGTGTCAGGCTTAACAGTTAGTCTTTAGTGTTTGTTATTGTTATTCACCTCTAGCCTTTTGGGGTCCTTTGTTTGCAGGATTCACTAGCAGCTTACATGTTTTTTGTTTTTTTTTCACCACTGACTTCATGACAGCTACTGTTGGAGGAAGGAAGCTGGGTCCCTCCCTTTCCCTCCCCTCCCTCACAGGTCAAAGAACAACTCCTTGTATATAGGCTTAAATAAAGTTTCACACTCTCTTTGGATGAGGCTGGTGGTACCTGGTCAGAGCTGCAGGGCTGCTTGTCTTTTTAGAATGGGTGAACTCGCCACAAAGGTTTTTGGGACACCAGTACAGATAAGAACAATGGCATGCAAGACTCACATACAGACCCACTTGTTATTATTTATTTTTTTTAATAGAAAATAAAGATTCTGACAAAGATACAAGCACTGAGCCCTCGCAAACACCCAACAACTAAGCGTATTGGAAACTTTACGAAGGACAAACAACGCCTAAACTGACGGCGTTAAGTATTGGGGCTTGCGACGGTTTAAACCATTTCAACACAACAGCTGGTTTCTTTTCATATTTGACTAGTCCTGTTTTGAGGACATAATACATCTCACATTTATATTATTTCTTCTTCTACACCTTTTTTACTACAAATATATGTGCTTTTGATTTAAAACAATTTGGGGGAAAAAAAGAAGAAAATAAAGATTTATAGTTCCACCCCAGTCTGGCCAATTTATTGCAAATGAAGTGATAACCTCTAAACAGCAACACACACTTCAATATGGCACAAGCATCTTAGAAATGACCCCAATGCACTGTCGTTGTCATTGTTGGTGTATATCAAAAACCAAACCACACCATATCTAAAAATATTAAGACATTAATCATCAGTAGAGCAGAAAAAAAAAACTTTTTTCCTCATCAAAACATGCAGTCTGCCACTCTGCAAGCAAAACTCGATCTGTACCCCTTGGTAAAACGCCAAAAATAAAAGTGTCTTGGTCTCTAATGTATATGAACACTGCAAATTATTAGCTTGCCAGTCGAGCTAATACACCTCTATTATTCATGACATAAGCTGCAGAGTAAGTCTTCAAAATCCAGGTCATTGTGCAGTTGAGGATCCCACTTTCCTCTCTTATTTGAGGGCTGGATGACGATTCCTTTTTCCCTCTGAAAAATGCACACTGGCCAGCAAAGTGAAGCAATGTAGAGACTAAACTTGCATCCTTCAAGTTTCATGATACAAAATGAATAAAAAGAAAAAAGAGGAAAAAGGAAGAAGAACTCAAAAACATTTTGTTTGCTTTCAGACGTCTTTTTCTATTGTTAAGCTTAGTGTGTGTCACCTGAAGACATTTGATGTGCTTATCTACGTTAATGTCGGCTTTGGCACACTACCTGTCGAGGTACCTACTCCATTTTTGTTTTTTTTCTCCACTGACGATCTTGTTGTTAGATGATACTTGACACAAAGAAAGGAGTATTTTTCTTAAAAATGTCTCTGGAGGATCATGGAGAAATTCTACATATGAAAGCTCTCTCCTCCAGCCCCTTTTCAGAGGCTGCCGCATGGAAATCCTGACTAAATCCCTCTCGGCAGCCCCATCTACCCGCTCACCATTCATCCCACTTCAATCCAAATAAATATTGTTTACAATAAGGGTGAATCGGTAAAACAAAATGAAAAAATGAACCAAAATGAATGTAGTGGCATCATAATGTAACACAAAAACGTCAAAATACAATAAATCCATCACCATCCAGTCCTCCTCAGTCAAAAAAAGAATCAAAGAAATAAATACTACAGGGAAGAATATATCTAGAGTAGTGGTTGTTTTACAATGGTGCCTAGGTCAGGAGAGTGACTGGCATCAGTTTGTCATGTTGAAACTTCTTTAAAAACTGTTTCCTCCTTCCCACCCAAATATCTCTTTTCTCTCTTCGCCCGGAGGTGATCATGCTCTGTCTGATCAAAGTCTTTGACCTTTAACCCTTGGCTCCCCTCCCTCCCCTTCCCCACCCCATCAAACGCTCCTCCTGCTCCTCTACCTCATCCGCACGGAGGGGGGACTGTTCAGTCGGCATAGTGCATGATGGACTCTACGTAGTTGCCAGGGAAGAGGCCTGTGGTCCCATTCATCACGCCCTCATACCAGCCGTCATCGTTCTTCTTGATCACATATATGATGGCGCCCTCCTGGAAGGAAAGCTCATCCTCTTTGTCCCGAGCATAGTCGTAGATAGCGACAACTGCATATAAATTAAGGGGAAAAGTGCACTAGTTTAAAAAAAACAAAAAAAACCTAAACACATTCAGAACTTTCAATTTTAAAAGCTGGAGAAGATCTTAAAACTTTCCAAACATACCAAATATGCCAGGTTGAATTGACATATGTATTGACAGTATTTTTACAGGAGACTGTGAGTTTTAGACAATTATCTGTGGTTGCCAAGGCGTTCTGGAGTTCTCTCCTGGTAATATGTTTGTGTGCAACAACAATGTGTCATATTCTTTTTTTTTAAACTAGTTCAGAATAAAAGTGCATGAGAGTAAAGGATAGTGATAGTGACATAATTACCGAAGTGTGTTCAATATGAGAAAAACTACAAGTTGAATTCTTAAATCAATCTTTCTTAGGACTTCTCAATGTCAATTTCAGTATTTTAGGGTGAATCTTCCCTTTATAAACCTGCATTTGGTTAGCAGTAAATGCTAACCTTTCTCCAGGTAGTTTCGTGGAGCCCATGGTGGGTCCTCCTCAGCGTAGGGGTCGCTGTACTCCACAACTGCAGATTCTTCTTCATCCTCATCGTCCTCATAGTCCTCTGGCGGAGGAGGAGGTGGTGTAGGTTCCTCAAACACTGGCTCCTCCGCGGGTGGAGGTGGAGGCGGCACGTCTGAAACTAGAAATAGTTTTCAGGCAGGCAGGCAGGGAGAAAAAAGAACCAATTAGAGTTAAGAAAGAGGCACAAAAATGACTGCACTACTCAAGGACACAGATAACAGACTGGTTCTCTCAGGCACTGGAGAAAGGAACAGAAACAGGCCATGCGAGATGCAGTTAGACATTTGGAAACCAAAGGAAGACTTAAACAAAGCAAAGCACTTCACTGATACTCAGCTGTAAGAACAGTGCAACCAAACACAGAACGATGTGACATGACAGTAACAAAGTGAGAACAAACTAACTGAACATGCATTTAATGAAGAATATTATAGTAGGAACTAATATTTATGAATCTCCAGAGAACAGAATGAAAAAAATTATCATGCTCCTGAACAAACACACAAACATTTATCATTATAATTACTATTTTTTTACATGCACCTTTACTGTTTATACTACTATTCAACCAACAACATTTGCTGCAGAAGGGATACAAAGTCAGGTCCTACTTAGTCACATCTGTTTTCACAAAAAAAATAATCTCACATATGAAATACTACTATGGGGAAAATGGCTTATAGTCTAACTGGTACAAATATTAGCTCCATTTACACTTCAAGAAACAAACTGACTTTATACTTTGTGCTATAAATTAATCAACTGTGGAGAGAATAGTGACAGTTCGTGAATTAATTTGTGCTGACACTTTGCTAAAAGATGTGTCTCGCATTATTAAGAATTTGATTTGATGACAATAAAAACAAACTATTATTGCCAGTCTCAAGTTCTAAGATGATGTTCTCTTCTACTGTTAAATGCCTTCATCTTAGCCACTGCCAGCAAAATAGGAATTGTTCTTACAATCTTTTGTCTTGGCAGATTCTTATGTGTCTACATCTATATTAAATTTCCCTGTTTGCAAAGGAAATACTTGTACTAATGGGAAACCTGAATGCTGTAACAGAACCCTGACCTAGCTGATGTTGGAGGTTGATCATTTGTGTACTTCAGTGAAAAAAAAAAAAAAAAAAATTAATAAAAAATTCACCAGAAGCAAATGAACTGTGGGAGAGAGGACTTGAAATCAATGGAACTCATGCAGGGGAAGTGAGGGGCTGAAAGCCACTTACTAGTCTCCTGAACTCGGGCCACAAAGCCCATCAGAGGCAGCTGAGGGGTGATCTGCATGGAGGGGGGAGGGGGCGCGATTGGGCCAGCTATAACCAAACAGTTTCATTACACACAGATGGAGGAGGACAGACATACCAACAGCAAGAGACATGAAAAATGAGGTTAGAATATACAAGAAAAGCCAGACGAGTTTTAGAAGAGAAATAGTATGTTATTTTCTGTTCTATAAGTTTTATTTTGAACCAAACAATGGATTTGTTTTTCGTCTTAAATTACTTTGCACTATAGTGCTTAATTTGCCACACAAATAAGTGGTCAACACATTCAACAGACAAGTGCCACTTATTTACTTCTCTAAATACTGTTGAAGAAATTAACTAAAGGATAAAGATCATAGGTGTGGAACTGTGAAAAGAAGTTTAACAGAGAATAGAAGATTGCAAAAAGCAGTGAAAACAGTTGGTGAAGAGTTGATAGCTGGTGACAGTCAAGTCGATGAGATGAGACAAGCCACAAAAGCACACAAGATACTTTTGTAATAGATGAAGATCCCCTTTTTTCCCCTTAAATTCCCATTTAAATTCCCACTTAAAATTCAAAAAATTTAAAAATACACACACACACACACACACAACACACACACAAAACACACTAAAATGTGCTTAGGTTAAAAGTTTACATTTAGGAGGCTTGATACCAGGAGCTTCATAGACACAGAAAAAAGAACTATAATTATTTAAAAAATTTGACTGATACTCTTGTAAGCGGTACCTTGGTTCTGGGTGAAGTGTGGTCCACCGTTGAGCTGGCTCTGGGTGTGGGCTATGTTAGGCTGACCGGTGACAGATGAGGGTCGGCGGTATGGCAGCGAGCCTCCCACCTGCTGGTTTTGGGGCTGCTGCACTGGGCGGTTCATGCTGTAGAACTGAGGAGCACCTGAGAGAAAAGAAACAACAAGAGTCAGCAAAAAGAGTCAGCAAAAAGTCATTTAATGAGAATGGGAAGAAGGGAGAGAAGTTCTAATTTTATCCCTTTGGTGTCCTAAACAGTAAGCATTACTTTTGTTGAGGAGAAATTGATTTCTGTTTTAACTTAACTTAGCTTAACTTAACGTAATTAAACATATGAGAAATAAATGAGACATACAAGTTAAAGAGAATATTCTAAACATTTCCATAATTTAACAATGGTATCATCTGGATGGCAGTGGTAATTTTCTACTGTGAACCACAACACTGGACATTAACTGAAAATATATCCAGCCACTTAACAACAACAACAAAAATAATACACATGAATGAGAATTCACTGTGCAAGCATTTCACCATTCAGCTCATGCATTATACTTTAGAACAACATCACAATACAGGCAGCTGATATGTGGGGGTGGGGGGGTTGGCTTCAGCAGCAGCGGAAAATGAAAAATTTGAGGCAGGTGGCAGAAAAGCTGCACACTACGCATGTTATGTCAGACTCTCCACTTTGATAATAAAGACAGTTTTGAGTATAATACATATAATAATAATAATAATATAATTTGAATATATTAAATATTTTTAAGTAAAGAACTCTTGAAACTGCAGAAGGTGACAAAATGTGACTATACACAAAGTCTACCTTTGAAATACAGAGAAGTTGGTCTGCTTTGAGACCACAAACAAGATACACCAGAGTCCACTTTCGAATAAACCACATTCCCCCGTTCTCAAATGGTATAGGCCCAGTTCATGGGTGGACTTGACAGCTCTTACACCAGTCTTTACCAACTGATCCAAACTGGCAGAGGCAACAGGGCTTATTCAAACTAAACTTAACAGGTTAGGTGAAAAAATATTAAATATTTCTATTAGTTTTACATAAATGCACTATAAAGTCCAGGTAAAATTCAAGGTATCCAGGTATCCCAAAAAAGGGAATACTTGATTTGATTTCAGTTTTTACTTGATTTTTGTCAGACACATTACAAAGTGGGACATGACCCCATTCTCGATTTAGCTTCACTTGAGTGTGGCTTCTTTCCTGGACAAACTTTATGATTTCTGAGCAATCAAGAGGCAGAGTAAGAAGTCAGACAACATGGTAACATGCCAGTGGACGAATACATCTGGTTTTACAAGCAGGAGAATACATGTCAGGGAGGCAGGATGGAGAATGTGCAGAGTCTTGGGCGAGCTTCTCCCGCCAGGTCACACTCACCTTGTGCGGGGTTGATGTAAGGAGTGGGACCTGTGCCAGTTGGGGCTGCAGAGGCAGGCAGCTGGGGAGGGGGTGGGGGTACAGGTGGGATCTCTACAGGGAGGTTTGGAGCCTGTGGGGGGTTGTCTAGTGTGGAGGTAGGGAGCCCAGGGGTGGTGGCAGTGTTAAGGGAAGGTTTAGCTGGGTTGGATGGGGCAGGGGCTGAAGTTGGGGTTGGAGGCAGAGTGATTGAAGGGGTAAAAAAAGATGAGGAGAAAGAGATAGGTGAGGGAAGTCAAGACAATATAGTGAGAGGGAAGCAAAGGATTCCAGTAGATCCAGGGTTCCTACACATACTAGTTTTACTCAGAATCCACTAACTTAATACATAAAGCATATAGGAATCCTGGATACTATTTAAAGATTAGTCAAGTTAGTTAGTTACAAGTACAGATAGATGTCTGCCCAGAGCGTTAGCAGGAACAACGTATTACCTGGGAAGGCTGTGGGTGGGGCTGGAGTCGGCACGGCGATTGGCACGCCCACACTTCCGCTGCCACTGTTCTCTCGGCTGCTGCTGCGACTGCTGCTGGGGTGACTACCTCCGCTGCTCCCACTGCTGGTGATGAGTAGGCCAGCAAACCCATCAGACCACAAACACTCAAACACACTCAGTCACACTGTCGTACACTCAGATCAGATTGTGCTGACCTTATTCTTTTATACGCACAAAATAAGAAAATCTTTAAAAAGGTAAAATTATTGATGATTTCTTTACCTATAAAATTCAATGAAATAATCATATATAGCCCTTGACCAGAAAGTTACAGGAACTATGCAGCCACAGGGACAATAGTCAGGAACTAAAGAGCATTGCCTTTTGAGGTTCACTGCATTTTATGAAC
>JAPZDV010000017.1:1337152-1366244 GCA_029814665.1 Acanthurus lineatus | reverse complement strand
GTTGTTCATCTAAAGTGACATGAATACTGACATTGAGTTGAGGATATATACCACATGCCTGACTGAGACTTGTCATAAGTTTGTCATGAGTTTGCAGGGAAGTGATGACAATAAAAAACATGACTGTTTGTTATTGCTGAGAGCTAAAAACTAGAGAGCACCCACCTCAACCTTTGTCCCACAGGTGTTGCTGCTGTCGTAACTGAAAGTCACCATGCCTGTCTGGCTGTTCATGCTGCCTTTGCAGCTCTGGTTATTAAGGTGTAAGAAGGCGTAGTCAACATCAAAATCCTCCAGCAGACAACGGAGTAGAGAAATAGAGCCAGAGCTCTGCATGCAGTTTGTCTGCTGACCTGAACACACAACAGGACAAAACAGTACAACTATAACCACCTCAGATGGATTTCATTGGAGCTGTGTGATTCTGTGGTACTGTGTGATAAGCAAAAGGTTGTTCGTACTGATTTTATCTTAATACAACCGATTTATAATAAACCTGTAACCAGGTGAGGAAAGAGTGTGTTTTTCTGGTTAAAGGTAATGTATTTAAGATATAAGGAGGAGAGAGGAAAGACTGGAAAGCGGAAAGAAGAAAAGAAGGAAGGAAAAAAGGAAATAATAATGTAACAAACACTATAGGTGCCTCTGTGACACTGATTAGACTCCTAATGTTACCATAAACAGTTGTTGTGGTCAGCAGGGAATTGTTAAAATGAAATAGTCCTTCAGCATCATCCTGATGATTTGGTCTGATGCTGAAGGACGTCTGAACATCCTCTCCCTCTAAAGAGACACTGAGACCTATAACCATTGTTTTGTTTTTGTTTTTAATGTCATGGTTGTTTCACTGTACCAAAAGTGTTGTCCTTGCTGTACTTGGAGGCACAAATGGCCCGACACAGGCAGCGAGTGGTACCGTGCTTCACACCACAGAACTCATTATTCGCGCAGTGTTTGTCCTTGCAGAAAGCCTGAGGGGAGGCAGCTTCTCACACACACACACACACACACACACACACACACACACACCCACACACACACCCACACACACACAAACAAGAAGTTGAGATTCATGAGCATATAAAAAGATAAATGATCTAAAAATAAATTTATTAGTGTGAACAATGTTTGTGATGTGGCTTTTGCTGAGTACTGAAAACTTTGACTGCTTTGAGTTGAGCATTTAGTTTTTTTAGCTCATTTAAATTTGACTTCACATTTTGGTCTGGTGCATTTCTTTGACAGCTATAGCTACTTGTTGTCGTTCAGACTACAATCATATATGGAAAAGATAAGACTGTCTTATAGAACTGCAAACGGTGTTACTGAATTCATTACAAATTTAATATTTAAATAATACGTCAATAGAGCAGACTTTACAAAAAGTTTTACAAACAATTAAAAAAGAGCAGTCAACATACAGCAGCCCACCGCTGTCCTCCAATCATCCAATAGTTTGACTCCTCTGAGGCTGCAGGTTTCGGCATAATTCTTCAAAAGTTGGCAGTGGAGATCATCCACTGCTGGATAATTACATAAAATGTTTGTGCAGGCTTGTATATAGGGCTCTGGCTTAGTGTAGTTGTGGCAATCAGTGAAGGGTGCTTGCATCAGACGTTTACAGCTGTTCAAGTAAAGCAGAGAGGAAGAATGGAGGTAAAATTTCAGTGTAAATAAAGATGACTCGTTCCTGTTTTAAGGGAGTGCTTCAGAAATCTTTGGTGTACGAGTTCATGTGAGTCATTTCTTACTGTTCAAGCCCCCAGGTGCAGTTGATCATGCTGTAATCTGTGTCAAAGTGCATGTCAGTGCAGCTAGGGGGTGACAAACAGTACAGCACATTAAATTTGAAGCACATGCAACATCATTAAACAGGTCATATCTGCTGGTGCATTACTTTGGTCGTGAGTTTTACCCTTTGTCACTGTAAGAGGGGGAATACTCCTCAATGCTGCTAGTGGTCTTGTTGGGTTGAGCAAGGTTTCCACACAAGCCCCCTACAGTGTCATTGTATCCTGGTTTGTCAGGAGACAAAGACATGTTGTTGAATCTAATAGGCATAGCTGTAATTTTTAACCTTGGAAAAGGTGAACCAATAAAATGGTACAATTATTTTGTCCTTCTTTTTGCCCACAATGGGCTTCTTTATCTTTACCTGTCACTCGTGCAGTGTAGCCATTAAAAAAGACTGTCATGTTGACAAAAGGCATTTTGGCAGCAACTCCAGTCTCATCCTTCAAGATCTCCACACCGTGAAACACTTGAGCTGTGGCATTGAGTGTGAGTATTTCATTACCCACCTAAATCACAGAACACAGGCAAAATGAAAGAAACTCTGATTGAACATCACAAATACACATGTGCAGACATGAATATTTAACAGCAACACTCACACAACAACAGCAAACACAGTGACAGTTGATACCTTTAGCTCAGATTAAAAATGTCAACATTAACTCAAAGTTAACTCAAATGTCTCATATCTTTACTGCAAGATACAATTAGATTATGTTAGATTAAAAGTGACAGAAGACATTAACAAAAGAAAATTTTACTCTCCATCTATATCTATATATATATAGATAGATAGATATAAAAGCTTACCCGAACTCTTCCAGCTTGTTCCAGGTAAATGTTTACTCCCGGCTCGTTCAGCCTGAGGATCAAGTAGTCCAAAAACGGCATACTTAAACGGCGTCGCTCTTTAAAAACAGCCAATAGCTCAAAATCTGATCTTCCTTGGGGCTTCACCAGACTGTATGCACACCGACCAAAGACTAATTCCACATGGTCGAAGAAACTGATAATAGTGTTGGCGCTCACGGTGCACATGGGTAGGGCTGGAAAGCACCTAATGGAGAATGAAATAGACAGTTTTTTTCTTTTTATCCATGAGAGGAAAATCTAAAGACTAGAATGAAAGAAAGGTTTTTACCCTATGGAATGACATTTCCAGTTAATTCAAATTTGAGTAAAATGACTCCTAATTTAAAAATTAAACTAATTTCACCAATAACCACCAATTTAAAATTTTTTCATTCCCTCAGAGTTGGGAGAACCACTGACCTGCTGGAGCTTTGTGAACTCTAAAAAATAACTAAAATGGGATTTGCTGTTTTTCCCATCAGAGTAGTGCATTAATTAGCTTTTTACAATAATATTCCTTCTATTTCTCCTAACTGAGTGCATGCCAACATCTACTCTGTGTAATATACCAGCTATGGATAAGCACCTCATACAACCCCACTGTTTGATCAAGTTGGGAGGGTCTGAGTTCGTTTAAAACATCCCTTTGAGTTTTATGGCTGAATTACTGAAACAACATGATAGACTCTTACAAAAAGAAATAAAAAAGATAATCAGTAATGACAAAATCGTCATTTTTAATGAGGTCATTGTTCTGTGGCACATTTACATGTTTCTTTGAATACAAGTGGCTATCAGTTCACCTTATATAAACCTGCCACTCAAAACTTACTTAAAACTTCATTACGAAAAAAGCAAACATCCTTACACGCTGTGTCCACCACAAAACTCATGGGGTCCACATAAATGGAAAGGGCTGAAGGTTGTTGTCGAACTAGAGATGGTGATGTTGCAGCTTTCTGGATCTGCGAATTGATAAGGTTTATGAAATTAGGTTAAAATGAATTAACTTCACCGACAAATGTGAAAAAATTTAAGAGAAGAATATCACAAATTTGTTTCTGGGGATCCCTGAAGAGTCCTAGTCCCTTCTTTGGAAAAACAGTGCATTTTACATACCTTGAAGTCTGCTTCCACTTATGTCCCTGTAAAGTTTAGTCAAAGTCCTATTCATGGACCATGAATCCACAGTTTCACCCAAGACTTTTGCAGTTATGTTCTTGAAAAGGAATAAACAAAAATGAAAGTTAAAAATGTAACACACTACAAATAGAATAGTGACTGAGGAAAAGAGGCCTTTAACCTCCATTATTATTTAGGGATAATTGAGATTGCTGCAGCCAAGCTATGCTAAAAGTCCAACATTCTTGCAGCTAGAAACATGTTTCCAAAGCTAAAATGTTAATCCTTTTAGTTGTGTGTTTGCTTTTTGTGCTCATATCTGTAATGGTTGATTTTATATTAAAAGGGTTAATGAATTTTAAAACTGATGGGTCCTAGAGAGGAGATGGTCAACTTTCTTTTTTACACATTTTAATAAGCTTATTGATTTTACAAATGTGCAGCTACAGGCTTTTACAAGCCTTGAAATAGTCAATATTTCGATCTTTCTTTCTTTGTACATAAACAAAAGTTTTTAAGGTTTTACAGCATTTTTGAGATGTCATTTGTGTGTTTTGTGACTGACTAAAAACACTCTGACTAAAAACAGCAGAATCACATCTGAGGCAAACACACTTTTTGCTCAATAACATGTGAAGTTGTGAACTACAGCAGTGACTTCTCTATATATCTCAGCAGATAACACATCTGTCTATGAACTCCAGGTTGTGGTGGAAAAAGAGTGCTTTTCGGACACAACTTCAAACCTTCACAAAATTTTGTAGCTTGAACAGGTTTAAGGAGTTTGTGCTTCATGACTGCGAACTCAATGCTAAGTTCATAATAACAGCCATTTTCAGTGTTACACCTGTAATAATGTTTACAGTGTAATTTTTTCAGGAATTTGATTTCTAGTTCTGGACATGATGTCATATGATGGCTATTACTTTTCTTTTCAATGTCTTTTAGTCACTGGGAAATCAATAATGTTACTGAAAACTTTTTGAAATCAAATGATTAACTTCTAGCTGAGAGCTGTAGTCTAAAATTGCACCCTGAGGTTTGGATTAAGTTAACTCTCCATAAAGCAGATTGCTTTAGACATCGGTTACCATAATAATAACCTCGTGTTCATCTCTAAGGTACATTTTACATATACTTACAAGAATATCCAAAGTCTCAAAACCTTGATATCCTGCTATTTTTAGTGCTGCTTGTGGGCCAAAGTTGTAGATATGGATATCCATCTAAAAAACAGACAAAACATTAGTGGAAACAGATCTCTTTGTTCTCTTTGCCACAAAATGTCTATGTAATATTCATGTTGTGCAAAATGGTATGCAGCATAGGGTTAAAAAAAAAGTTAACCAGTAAAACACTTGTATACACAGGGCATCAGTCCAGACTTCTTGTTCATTTGACGCTTCAGCACGCTGCAGTAATGCAGCTATGGCGAAGTTGTAAACTGCATGTAAAAGTTGTCATGAGTAGTGTCTCTAACACTGTGCAGTGTGAACAGCTACAGCAGCAAGAGGCATCAAAAAGAGACATGGCCGTTCAAATTACAATGCTCAACCTCAATCCAAGTGTGTCCCACCTACATTAGTTTACCTTTCACTGGTCATAACTGAGACCTTTTAAAAGAGAACTGATCATTTTTAGAACTGAACTGATGATGACTCACATAATAAAATTTATCAGTGAATATTTGAAGGAGAACATGGCACTTTGATGAGGTGCTGATGTGTTTCAGAGCATCACTGTTGATATTTAAGGTTTTGGACACTGTGTCTGCATTAAATCTGACTCCAATTCCTCCATCTTTCAGCAAAAGACAGTCTTGTTCAGGATCAAAGGGGCCATTTTTGAAACAAATTTTGAGATTCGGTTCAAACGCCACCTGCAAAAACAAGAACATCAGACATGAATTACTGCAAAACAAAGGTCTTTCAAACAAAATGATCATAGATATGTATGTGTGTGTGTGTGTGTGTGTGTGTGTGTGTATAAATACATATCCACTTTAATTTATTGTGTTCCTCAAAAAATCTGTATGCTGGGAGCTTGTCACCAGAATATTCAACAGAAAATATGCTTTTAAACACAAAATTATGTTTAGAATTTTTTTTTCAATCTAATGCTCAGTAAGAAAAAATGCAAGAAAAATATAAAAAGCGTTTGAAGTGAAGTGAAGTATTGCCGAATTTTGCATTAAATATCTCAGCTCACAGTCATCAACAGTCAAACAGTCTGAATGATGAAAGCAGTACAGGGAGTAAAAAGTCTTTTCTCAACATGGTTTAATTTTACTTACATGTATTAATCTGTATTTTTGCCCATAGTAGGTGATGGGACACCTGCCGATGTATGCTGATCCAAGGCCAGTTATGCTTACAGACTGAGAAAGGTCAACCTGACTGGCAACAACTACAACATGAATATAAAGGAGATGAGAAAATTCAAACCTCATTCAAGGACAACTTTTAAATAAAATACACACATCTGACCTAAAATCACATATAAATGCAACATGTGAATGACCTTGTGGTCCTGTGTGTATAGTTCTTAAGTATAGTTCTTGTTCTGTTCATTTGTTTCACAGTTGTTTAAATGATGTGTTTTTTAAGCATTAGTTTGGGGGAAAGAAAAAGATATGTATAAGGTCTGCTCTGCTCATTTCTCTATTTTGTGCCTCCTCATCTCCTCTCTCCTCCGTCCTCCTTACTGTAAACCAGAAATCAATCTCATGGCACCATCTTGCAGAATGTTTCAATTCCTAAAACATACCTGGAGGAGAGATGAGCAACGATGCAAAGGTGTATACAAACAATGGAGGGAGTGACTCTTACTTAGTTGTATTAGTTATATAATATTATCAAATGGACAATCAAACATTCTGACCAGCGACATTTGTGTAGTGTCGCATAAAGCACTGCTGTAGCCAAAAGACAATACACTTGTATAGATACAGACATAAGTGTGTTTGTGTGTAAACATCCATTTTATTCTTTATACTTATTAAATAAATATGTATAAGTATCCATGAACACGGTGAAGGACTAAGATGTGAGGAGAGGGGGGGCGATGTGAAACTGAGAAATTTTCAGTTTCTTCCAAACAAATAGAACATAATATAATTATTAAGTACTCGGTATCGGTATCGGTATCGGTGAGTACTAAAATGCAAGTACTAATACACTACTCATTTTGGAAAAAGTGGTATCAATGCATCCCTACAAAGCATCTGTAACCTCTATAACTTCTTCAACAACACACTGATGTTCTTCATAAGAATATAACACTCCTAGGTTAAATTACGCTTTCTTTTTAGAAAAAAATGCAATTTTATTTAATTTACGATATGAGTTGGCTTAAATCTAAGGTTATAATTTAATATAGTATTTAAAGGTTAAGCCCAATACAAGTGAAGCAATGAATTGGATCTAAGACAAATTCTCTTTGGTGTTTGAAAAAATACTGCCTAACCTTGCAGAGGCTTCTTTCTTTTTTCGGCCTACTCAGACAATGCCTGTAAAATGAAAGTTTTATTCTGCAGTACTTCAAAATTTGGCTGCTTACCTGCTAGCAGGAGCAACAGTGTAGCTTGCTTCACCATGATTGAAACCCAGCGGTACACTGTTGGTAAGCTGGGAGAGACACAGTTCATATCATACAGTCAGTAAGTGCCCCCAAACTCTATTCAAATAAAAAAATACAGCATAAAGGACAGAACTTATGATATGTATTATGTTGATGTTCTGATGCATGAAAATGTAGTCATTACCAAATTAAGTTAGTATAACTTATGGGTTGGGCTACACCCATTTTGATCTCAGCAACATATCTGGAAAGGTTTCAGGTCTGTATGTTGCAGAGTTGTGGTGCAACCGCTATAACAGAAACTGTAAACAAATTAGTTGCAAATAACTTATCGTTTATCTCCTGCCAATACTGACATCAATAGCTAACCATGATTAACATTGAATAAAACTCTGAAACATGTTAGCTGCAGAACAACGAACTAGAAAATAAGTAAAGGAGGGTCCTGAAAGTAATCAAAGGAATCAAAAAATTCCAATAGTATCATAAAAATGTTTGACTGAATCATAAAAAAATAGCTGAAAAGATCATTTTAAGGTCCCGATTAACCAAAATCAAGTAAATTTAAACAAAATTAGTTGAACAACCTAAAACCACTGTAATAATAAGTTATAACCACAGATCTTTAGCCATGACAGCTGTCAACAAGTTGACATTCTGACCCATGAGTGCGCAGTGCTCACTACTACATCATTAGGAACACTCAGTGCTGTGGTTGGACCACAGCCTTCATTTTGATCACAGCGACACACCTGTAAAGTCCTTTGACCACACCTTGCACAGCTGTTATGCTGGCAAAATCCATAATGAATAAATAAAATACCTGACAAATGACTCAAAACCACATCAGTGGTATTTCCAGTTACAAAAGGTGACACTTAGACAAGACTAATTAATTATGACACACATGCACTTACACAGACTCCAAGGTGAGATCATTACCAATAACACAGGTGTTAAAAAATACCTGACACAGAAACTGAGGAGGGGTTTATTTCACTGTGATGGAGCTAAAAGCTTTGTCTGAAGCCTAGACTTTGAAAATGATAAACATATTTGGTGAAGGATAATGATCTAAATCATCAAAAAAAAGTTATGGAGGGTTTTTAAAGTATTGAGCAGAATCTTGATATTCAACAATAAAAGGTAATGTCATGTACTGTTTGTTTGGTTCATTAGAAAATAACAGAAAATGGAAAACTTTAAGTTGATTTCCTTTACTGATTCTTTTATTCTTTTATTAAATTCTTTTTCAAATAATTTAAATGAGCAGTGAAATGTTTCTAATTAAAAATTCAAGTCAGTGAAGACGTGATATGACTTTTGAATCTTCTTATTAAAATTCTGAGTTACGATAATGCTTCTTAATAATGCCTGAATGATTTTTAAGATCTGGGTGTCTTACCGTCTGGAGGTTGGGTGGAGCAGCAGGAAGATAAAGCAGGTGCACTTTGAGGTCGCTGTTGGATGTCTCTGAATGTTTCAGCTCCTGGGCAGATGTACCTGCTGTGTGTCTCTCTCAACCCCCTTTTTATGCACATCCTTCTGGATCACGCCCCCTGAGGATTGACGCAAGTTTAAAAAAATGTTAACTAGAATTACCACTTTGTTTTTGGTTGTTGTTTACATCCATATCTGTCAAGACTATGATATTTATAGAGGGAATTTTTAAGGCATTGTGATGATTTTTGTTTTTGTTTTTTCCACAGGGGTGTGCATTAAATGGGAATTATCACTACACTGACATGTATGATTCTAGTGAATAATTTCCATTGAGAACAAGTTCTGACAAACGTGCTGTCTTAATTAAGTGACTTTGTATATACGGTACAGAAACTGTAGAGAACTGAGAAGTTTCTTACTCCGTCAAACAACCTCACCTTAAGCCAATAACAATACTTCAAAAAATGAATGTTGCTGCAAAAACCTATTTACTCTAAAATGTTGGGAAATATAATCACACTTTTTTCCTCTCTTCCTGGATTATGGTGTTGAATTTTTAAAAAAATATTATTTATCTAGTGAAGTTAATTTTTGATCTTTTGGATATGAAATGTCATTATTTAATTATTTCATGATATCAGAAATAAGTTAAAATTTTGTTTTTACTAGCAAATAAATTCTTTTAGTATATTACTACATTTCACATACTACTACCAGTAGTAAGTAGGATTATTTAATTAAAGTGAAGTAAAAGTTAAGTCAACCATTGCAGTGTTCTCATTCCTAGCTTTCAAACACACATGCTTTGTCATACTCATTAGCAGCTGTACTTTACACACCTGGCCTTTTTCATCTATTCCAATTTAAATATATCTGCACACATATCATGTACTCAAAGAAACTGCTCCACCCTAAGCTGTACAGCATGCAGTGAGGTCTCGGGTGTAACTGAGGTCACTGTAGAGTGGCGGGTCACATACATGAAAGTCATGTAGGGGACTGGTGTTCAGAACTTGTGCCAAACTAAAAATGTGTCAGAATAAAGCTAGCTAAATTGATCTGCTTGGATAAATAACAAAACTACAACAATTTCTCAAAGATAACCATTGTGAATCTTTTAATTAAATCAAAGCAGGTATTTTTTCAAAAGGCATCCAAACTGCAACTGTTGCACATCGTAAGCCCTGTGTTTAGAAAGGCTTTGTGGAGGAAAGGGCTTTATTTTCTGAACATAAATGCTTCAGAGTGACAAAAGTCAGATCAGTATTTGATGAACTTGGATGATTTTTTTTTTGGTAAAGCATTAGTAATGACCTTGAATGCCCAAGAGTTCACCTTTCTTAGTCTTGCTGGTTATTTTGATTCTGGTAGTAGAGCAGAACCGGTGCTGCAGGACCATCTACCAGTCTTTAGTTCAATCTGCCTTGAACTGATTCCAAACTCGAACTAGGTGTGCCTCATTAAAAGCATTTGGTACATTTGGTAAAGAAGATAGTTTCGTGTTATCAGTTTAAGAGAAAAACATAGGTGTGGTTGTGTGTGTTTGTATTATTATTAATAAATGCGATGTGATTACTTTGGCATGTAAAAATGCACACACTTATAAAAACACAAAGCAAAGGCATGCTCCAAGTTTCCTCTGCACAGCCACTGTTAAGCTCCAGCACTTGCCCTCTTATTATTACAGATGGGCCACAGTAGTTTCCCTCCTCAAGCCAAACAGATTCTTCAAGCAGCAACCCTTCTTACATGACAACCAGGTTACTTTTAAAATATTCCTTTGTTTGAACTGACAGTTATTACCTTGAATGCCCAAGAGTTCAACTTCCTTAGTCCTGCTGGTTATTTTGATTCTGGTAGCAGAGCAGGACCGGTGCTGCAGGACCATCTACCAGTCAGCAGAGGGCACAACAATTTCTGGCTGGGGTTCTTGGGGGTCTTGTTGATCCTGTTGGTTTTCAGCACCCTCTGTAGAGCCCATATGGTTGATGGTGGTGGAACTCCCACACCAGGCAGTGATGCAGTGAGTCAGGATGCTCCCAGTGGTGTACCTGTAGAAGTTGCAGAGCATCCTGGTGTCCATGTTGCTCTTCTTTAGCCTCAGCCTTTCACTGAGTACTTGTTTACTGGTTATGATGCTTTAGTGTTTGCTAACACTGTAGGAGTCAGTCCTTGACCCCGTGAAATCAAACAGATTAATGACAAGATTTGATCTGAGTAAAAGTTACTCTTAGTAAATCTTTGTTGTTGAAGTCTTGTTGTTTGTAGAAAGATATCACATTCTTGCAAATATTTCTGATGAACTTTTCCATTTATCCAGAAGACAGTCAGGTGCATTTACAAGAGCATATTTATGCAAATGTCTTGTGTGAGATAGCCCCCTTAGATGCAAAGCAGAAAAGGGTTATTTGAGGATTCTTTCTTTTGTGTTAGTAATGAAAAGGGCTCTCCAAAACTTGTGCTGTCTGCCTTGAACTGATTCCAAACTCGAACTAGGTGTGCCCCATCAAAAACAGATGTCAAAAATGTATGGGTGAATGAGTTTAATTATTTCAAACATTTGGTAAAGATGATAGTTGTGTGTAATCAGTTTAAGAGAAAAACATAGGTGTGGTTGTGTGTGTTTGTATTATTATTAAGAAATGCGATGTGATTACTTTGGCATATAAAAATGCACACACTAATAAAAACACAAAGCAAAGGCATGCTCCAAGTTTCCTCTGCACAGCCACACTTAAGCTCCAGCACTTGCCCTCTTATTATTACAGATGGGCCATAGTAATTTCCCTCCCCAAACCACAAAGATTCTTCAAGCAGCAACCCTTCTTACATGACAATCAGGTTACTTTTAAAATATTCTTTTGTTTGAACTGACAGTTATTACCTTGTATGCCCAAGAGTTCAACTTTCTTAGTCCTGCTGGTTATTTTGATTCTGGTAGTAGAGCAGGAGCCCTAGAACAAAGATATCTACTCCCTTTGGCCAAAGTCACAGTGACCCCAGTATGAAAACATCTACTCTCTTTGGCCACGGCAAAGGTTAAAGCATTCCAGATCACATAAGGTTATAGCACAATATACCACAGTGGTCCCCTTCTGCCTGATGGAAAATGAATCTGTGAAGGCTTTCACTAAATGCCTGCTCATTGTTTACGATACTTTAGTTTTTGATCAAAATCTAGAAATCCGCCCTTGACCTGATGATGTCAAACAAATTGGTGACATGGTTTAATCTGAGTAAAAGTTGCACTTAGTAAATCTACTTGTTGTAGTTTAGTAGTTTGTAGAAATGTTTCACATGGTTGCAAATATTATATGATCTCTCCTTACTTTGATCTTTGTTTTTTACTCTTTTAATTATTCAAGTTCAATAAAATCTTCCAAGATGAACTGTCTATCAGACAAATGTTTCCATTTATCCAGATGATGGTCAGCTGCATTTATAGGAATGTGTTGGTGCAAATGTCTTGTGTTAGATAGCCCCCTTAAATGCAAAGCAGAAAATGGTTACTTGAAGGTTCTTTCATATGTGCTAGTGAAGAGTAGGACTCTCCAAAAGTTGAACTGTCTGCCCTGATCTCATTCCAAACTCTGAACAAGGTATTCCTAAAAGAACACTGATGTGAAAAACATGGGTGGGGTTGTGTTCTTGAGATTTCATTGTCTAAATACATTTGACCTAGAAACACTGCACTCACTGCTAAAAACACAGAACAAAAAACTGTCTGATACCACTTATCAGCCTACAGTTAATTAGGACACGCACATACTTTTTTCACTGTTTAGTTAGTCTCTGAGCAGCAACCATTGGTCCTACCTTCTTGTTCTACACCCTTCTCTTATGTGTTTAAGCCCCAACACTTGCCCTGAGTTATGTTTCGAACTTTCCTCCTTTTGTGGAGTTCAGAAAAGGATCAACTGCACATGCCACTTAAAACATAAAAAAATGCACTGTCCTTAAATAATACCCCCTTCTGCAGTGGATGAACCAGTGGTTTCCTGCTCTTTAACAGATTCCTCAAGCAGCTGACCCCCGAATATGACAAGCAGGTTACATTTATAACTCTTTTAGTTAGCGGGTGAGTTCTTTTCCATTTTATTAATGTATACTTATGAATGTATCTTTGAAAATCATGCACATGTAAACTGTATATGGACTTCAACTCTGAGTGTGTGAGTAAGTATAAACAGACCTACAAAAAGAATCTGATTGTTTTGGTTAGTAACTACCACCCCCCATAAACTTTGTCTATGTAGTAGAATTGAACATAGAGTTCCTTTCATTCCTGAGAAAGGATAAGGCAAACCTTTTGCCCTCAAAGGAGAGTTCAGGTGTTGCAGCAACACAAGGACAGATATAAGCACACTATAAAACAGAGGATGCTTAAGTAGAGTAGGCCTTAACTTATCTTATTGCTATCTCTATTGGTCTTTTTAAAGGTGCCATATGTAATACTTTACCCCCAATTAAAGTTCTGTTTCTATATAATGGTCAAGTTATAATGTGAATTATAGATTAGGTTTGGGTCAAGGGCTTCGATGCAAATGTCATTGCATTTTTTGGCCACCCGTGGACAAAGACATGACAGTTATGTAAGGAATTGTACTTGAACAGTATTTAAATATCACATACAGCAATTTTAAACAAAAAACAATATAAATTACAAATTATTGTTTTTCAGTTATGTGGTAAAATTAAAAATGAAAAACAATTGTATCTTGAGTGATTATCAACGGAATACTTTTTTCTTCTACATTAGAAGATTTCATCACCTTTACTTGAGTCATTTATGGGAATAACTGCAGTTTTAATATGACTGTAGATTTTCAACACTCCACCAACAACGGCCATAAACCCACCCTGAAAGATAAGCCCAGCCCCTATAAGAATATCATTGTATTGCTTTGTGATGTATCATGTGAGGCTGTGAGTGGGATCCATTTAGCAGCTCTCTGAAGAGATTCAGGGCAGACCATTGGGAGATGGTAGGAAAAGAAAGGCTGAGCATCTGTAAGACAACCTGACCTTCATTTTGACAAACCTGAAATCTGTCTGTTTTCTTTTAAATGGAGCAGAAAAGGGACTTAAAACGGAGTTCTGCGCTCTACTGCTGCTGGATCCTCATCAACTCTGGTGAGTGAGACGGTGGGTTTTCATGTGTAAAATCCACTGAATTCTGACAATATTCCTGTGGGCACTTCACAGATTGGTGGCATAGCTTTAGCCTAGGCTTATTAAATCTAATCCAAACTTATTCCTCTTTTTACAGTATTGGTCTTAACTTCTATCTGCCTTTTTTTGGTAAAACAGTGCAAAGAAATGTGTAATCAGTTCACAACACTTCTGTAAGGAGTGGGGTGATTCTGCCATTTAAAAATGATATAGTAGCTGGTGTATTTGAAACTGGCTTTTACCTTCTACTGTATCATGACAGAATTCAGTTTTACCTGACACATCCTCTCTTCTATCCTTTAACAATTCTGTCATGATAATGCAGTATTTCTAATGCCTACAATTTCAATACTTTCAAGAGTTTTAAATCAGGCAAATGTTTAGCATGGTTCTCATTCCATAGCTTGTGGTTTTTTTAAGCAGGTTATAGGCACATAATTGTCAGGAGAGTTTGTTTTTACATTTATGTACCTTAATGGCAATTGTATCTCCTGTGACATTAAATTGTAACTCTGTAATAATTTAAGGGGTACCTGGTATCATTTTTCAGTCTCTAGTAATATAGTAATAATCTTGTTGTGTCCCTTAAAATTTGGTACTTGACTTGTCGATTTAAACCAAAATAACCTGGGCAAAGGTTACAAAAACATGTAAACTGGCGGCAACATTGTGAAAAGAAAAACAATACCATTTTATCTGCTTTGCAATTTGGAGTACAGATACCAAGCAATACCTATGGAACCTGAATGGTTTAACCATAATCCTTTGTTGTAAATAAGATATAAAAAAACACAAAACAGGGCATTTTTGTGCGGATTCAGTCAATGCTGAATATTCAGACACAGACTGCAACTTAGTAATCCCAAGATGCTATCTGTTCGTCCTACGCTGGCAGAGCCTTACCTGAAACATCATTTTGTTGGTTATAAACATCCAATACAATCACAGAGAATGGCATTAAACACAATTGCACAGTTTGTGCTCTTGGCTTGCCGTTTCTTGCGCTGGCTAATCCTAAATTGTTTGTTGGTAATGCCAGATCACTTGCCAGAGTTCAAAGCTGTGTGCTTTCAGAGAGAATGAGGGAGTGAGATTTTGCTGGTCATCACATGAACAGGAAAAAAAGATGATTTTTTAACAACATTTACCCTCATCCGCTGCTCATATATCCTGCAAGAGAAATAAAATCACATCTGACACAAAAGGTTGAATGCTAGGAATTAAAGAGGTTTGTTTGATGCATGAAATCAGGGACTCTGATGAGTAATGCCTGCTGAAATACTTGGTTAAATGAGCTCTCCTCTCTCTCTCTCTCTTTCTCTTTCTCTCTCTCTCCATCAGTGCCAGACAAGACTTTCGCTCACACTGAGGATGAGCTCTTCAGGAGCTTGTTTGGTGGCTACAGCAAGTGGACGCGTCCAGCGCGAAATATCTCTGATGTGGTTATCGTCAAGTTTGGCCTCTCTATAGCCCAGCTAATAGATGTGGTGAGAACACACACAAAATTGAGCTTAAATAATAAACTGATTGTCTTAGCATTCCCTGTAGCTGGGGGATTCTATTTTAGTAACATACATAAATTATCATTTTACTCCCTCCAGCAACTGGAAAAACCATTAATAAGGAAATCACACAATTCTGGACCACCCTATGAGTTGTTAAAATGAAGCCCCTTTCAGATTTACCTCAAATACTTGAACTCTAACCTCAAACTTGATTCTACCTCCCACCTTTTCTCATACTCCCATGCTCATTTAACAACAAACATGTATCTAAAAAATGCATACACAAACACAGAGCTGTAATTGCAAATTGTCAACTTTTTGTTTCTCAAACAGGATGAGAAAAACCAAATGATGACGACGAACGTGTGGCTGAAACAGGTTTGAAGGAATCTGACCCGTGTAGTTATTGCACTTGTGTCCAAAACTTAATTTTGTCATAAAACTGTCCTAAAGACTGTGCATGTGTCGGCAGGAGTGGACTGACTACAAGCTGCAGTGGAGGCCATCAGATTTTGACAACGTGACGTCAATCAGAGTTCCCTCTGAGCTCATCTGGGTGCCTGACATTGTGTTATACAACAAGTATGAAACACACAGTTGAACACCATCAACTAAACACAATTAACTGAACCATTGATTAAATATGTAGAACAAGCAAACAAAAAAAGTTGGAAGAAGGGAGCACTTCAAGTCTGTCTCTAGATAATTGTAAGGCAGTGATTTTAGTTGTGTTTCTTGATACCTAAAAAATGATGTTTAACAAAAAGGTATATTATTGTTCTGCAAATATACATCATCAGAAAAGCACAAACACACACATCCAAGGACACAGGTACTCTACCAATACGGACACAGCTTCTTCTGCAGAATTTTTGTAGGTGGAGCTGGAAATTACCTGTAGTGATCAATTACCTGCTTGATCCATAACTGGTTCACCTGGTGAAGAGCACACAAGGAGGGAAGGTCACTTATATGGAGCAAAACAGCTTGATGGTGGCACAGTATTTCTGCATATTTCTGCATGCAAATTGACAATGCATGCAAATTATCCTGTTGAATAAATGACCCTGTTTCAATTGCAGCTGTTCAGCAATGTTGCATCATACAGTTTTAGTCTGGTTTTCTCCCCTTAGGACCAGAGGAAGTGTTAATTCTGAAATTTGTTTGAATTGAGACCAAAGTTTCTTCTTCAGCATTTGTTTAAATGAGATTGCATCATGAATACAGTACCTTTAAAATTCAGTGATCAATTATTAAACGATAGCTTGAGGTTTATTGATTTACCTTTTGGGTTTGAGATATAATGAGGCGGAAATTTGGGAGCCTTCCTGAAGAAAAACAACTGAAAGTGACCCCTTTTTATCCAGATAACACCCAAGAAATTCGTTTTTTCCTGTCTTTTCTCTCTGTATTTTTTTTGTCAGCTATTTTCTGTCTTGATGCCTCATCTTCTCCTTTTTCCAGTGCAGATGGAGAGTTCGCTGTCACCCACATGACCAAGGCTCATCTGTTTCACACTGGTCGTATCCGCTGGGTGCCTCCAGCCATCTACAAGTCCTCTTGCTCCATCGATGTCACCTTCTTCCCATTTGACCAGCAGAGCTGCAAGATGAAATTTGGCTCCTGGACATACGACCGTGCCAAGATCGACCTGGAGCCCTTCGAAAATACGGTGGACCTGAAGGTGGAAATGAGTGGCTGTTTGTCTTTTACTTTAGTCTTGAGTTAAATAACTTAAGGATGAAGCTTACTGGCTTTGGTAAAACCCTATCCTTTTTTCTGCCACCATGATCAAGACAATAATTTTACAAATGACCACATTAACCAACCAGTCAAATTATAGGGACTCAATCTATAGAGATCCTTGATTTCTGTACAACTTTTCAAATCAATTACTCAAATTGTTGTTTAAATATTCTAATCTGAATCAAAGCGTTGGACAAACATCTTCAGTGTGCAAGCAGTTTGGCTGTCAGTGAGGCTAGCATACTAGCATGGCTAATAACAATTTTCTTTTCCAGGATTACTGGGAAAGTGGAGAATGGGCTATTGTAAATGCTGTGGGCACCTACAACACCAAGAAGTACGACTGCTGCCATGAAATCTACCCTGACATCACCTACTATTTTGTCATCCGCCGCCTCCCGTTATTCTACACCATTAACCTCATTATCCCCTGCCTTCTCATCTCTTGCCTCACTGTTCTGGTCTTTTACCTTCCATCAGACTGTGGTGAGAAAATCACACTGTGCATCTCTGTTCTGCTGTCGCTCACTGTCTTCCTGCTGCTCATCACAGAGATCATCCCATCCACATCGCTGGTCATACCTCTGATCGGGGAGTACCTACTCTTCACTATCATTTTCGTCACGCTGTCCATTGTCATCACTGTGTTTGTGCTAAATGTGCACCATCGGTCTTCAGCGACTCACACCATGCCTCGGTGGGTTCAGAGGCTTTTCCTGTCTGTGGTGCCACGCTGGCTGTGCATGAGGCGTCCTGACCACGGTCTAAGGCATGTAAGGTCAGAAAACAAGGAGGGCCTTCATGATTGCTGTATAAAAAACATAATTAAACACAAAGTTGCATTTGAAATCATCTCCTTCACTTATTCACTGCTAGCTAGGAAAAAAAGACACTAGTCTAAGTAGTTTTTCAACCTTTGAATGCAGAAATGTTATATATTACTTGTTTAAAATTAGCTCCAAAAGTGCTTAGGTCAAGTATCGACAAAAATGTGTTCTTGTCCCCTACTCATTTTTTTTTTTGCATCAGGCGGCACCAACTGGCTGATAAATTCCTCCCTGCTCGGACTTCAGGCCCCTCCCACAGCACATCCACCTGGATCACTCAGGAGTCAGACATCGATCTGCACCACAGCAGCCACCAGCTTGTTTCTTCGGATACTGCAGATGACATTCACCGCTGCGACCTTCACTGCTACTCAAACACAGATCGTTTGAGGAAGTTTGGGGTGAAGATAGATGGTCGGTTGATTACTCCCCTCTCTCCTACATCCCCTAGATGTCTTGGTTATACCCTCCTCCCACAAAGACCCTCGACTCTCAGCCTGGACTGGGACACCCCTCCTGTGGAGTCAGCTTCGGTTCAGAGCCCATTAGCTTCTCCTCTGTCTCCTGCAGTGGTGTCGGCCCTGGAGGGGGTGACTTACATCGCAGAGCATCTTAAGGCAGAGGATGCAGACTTTTCAGTGTGTGCTGACATAACAATTTTTATTTTCTAATCCAAAGAAGTTAAATCTGCTGTGCAGCAATCCAGACATTAACACTCTTCTCTCTGTCTTCTTTTGCTACAGGTGAAGGAAGACTGGAAGTATGTAGCAATGGTTGTAGACCGGATCTTCCTGTGGATGTTCATTATCGTCTGTCTGCTGGGAACAGTTGGACTCTTCCTGCCTCCTTGGCTCTCTGGGATGTTTTGAAACTAAAACTGCTAAATTGCAGTAAAGTTTTAATTTATTTGTTATATCAAAGACAACAATTAAAGCTGCAACTAACAGTGTTTTTTTTTTTAATTGTCAGCTAGTTATTCTATTTTGGTGAAAAATTATTCAACCTAATAATTTGTAATACTCAAAATTGTCAGAGGCTTCTTTGTTGTCAGTGGAAATGAAATGTTTTATCTCTGGAACTAAATCTTCTATATCTTCTGATATAGAATTTGACTACATTTATGCAAGTGGAATAAAGTAAATTCACACTGTCTTTAAAAACTTCACTCTGCTGAAACCATAAGACATTAGCCAATATACGAGAAAAAAAACAGAAACACTGACAAAAGTGAGTAAAGGATGGAAAAAGAAGATAGATCTGATGTAACTGGTCATGCTATGAGAGCAAGATGAGGATTGACAAAGCTTGGTAAATGGGGACACTTCATTTAATCAGGGAAGACAAGAGAGAAATGACAAAGAAGATGTAGTTTAATTTAGTTTAAAGTGTCAATTAAAATAAAACTAATAAGGCCCCAGTTGGCTTATTACACTGAATGAGGTAGCTGTCAGTCATAAGATACTATGAAAGCACTTGGATCATGTCTGTCTCCATAATCGTCAACATGAAATATTCAGGTCAGTCATACAGTAGTTCTCTCATAAGTTAAGCCCTTAGGTCGTCATTAAAAGTAATTGAGGAACATTTTAGCCTAAAGATAATTTTTAATTAATATTTAAAACATACAGTAACATTAAGAAAATGTAATACAAAATCAGTATTCATGCTACAATGTAACAGCTTTCAACATGTTTAAAACTGCATGGTGATTAAATGATGTAACAACATAGTTTTAATGTCCTTCAGACATTTAAAAAAAAGTTAATGTTTAAAATCAAATCAAAGCTTAAATTTTATTGTGTAATTGAATTAACTACTATCTGCACTACTGATCTCCATTGAAAGATACCACTAAAGGCAAGTTAAATAGTAGTATAGAATAGTTTGTTTTGGTAATTTGTGGAGAACCAACCTATATTACTTAATTCAAAGCAGTTTTTACCAGTAGGGGGCGGCAGTATGTAGCATTAATAAAAGTGATGGGGTCACTCTGAATGTTGGTTGTCTTGGGTCACATTATTGCAGAGCCACAAGAAAGACATTACAGTAACTTTTAACTCACACACTGGATCTTGATGCAATCATTTTCAGTATTTCTTTTGTTCTTTTATTCAAATCTAAGCTCATTTCAATTATTACACAATGGCAAATGACAAAATACCTAATTTGTGCTTAGTGTGGATTCAGAAATGTAAGCATGTTAACAGGCTTGAGTAAAAGGTACTTGTTATTCTGAGCATGTTAGCATTTAGCTCAAACACCACCTAAGTACAGTCCCATAGAGCTGCTAGATAGTTGCAGACTTGTAGGCTTGTTTTTAATAATTCATCACTGTGTCCCCTTTTTTACTTTTTTTTTTAGTTTAGTTTCTAACATTAAACACAACAAATTTCATGGTGGTATGACCTCAAATATTGTCTCTATATTAGCTGTTTTAAAGACATCTGATGAACTGCCAACAGATGTAAATGAAAATCCCAAAGCAGGCAGCAAATGCGTCAAAAATCCTTGTATTGTCAATAGTGAATGGACAGTGTGAAGGAATTTCTCTAACCCCCTAGGCCTTTTCACCTCTTTGTTTGCCACTATTCTTCTTTGCACAGTAGAACAAAGTTGATGCCTGTGTCACACAGTCCCTTTGTTTTAATCAACGTTGTGTCTTAGTTATTTGTGGTGGTATATGGCGCTAGTACTGATCTGAGCTTGTCCTGTGTAGAAGATGAAATGAGGAGGTCAGGAGACAGTAGATGTTTTATGCAGAGGCATTTATTGCAGAACTCAGCGTTGAGGAGTAGAGTACTGGCACCATCCACAAGCAATCATGAGTATTGCCACCGCCAATCTGAGCTTGTCCTGTGTGTGAGATGTTTTTAAGTCTTTATGTCCTCACATGTCATCAGTCCTAAACTACGTATCCAAATAAGGTCAAGCTGTACACTTTCAGGATCTTACTGGGTATCAGAACATAGACATTCATACCCTCAGCCTTGGTTACTATGGCGAGGGCAGATGGGAAGAGTCTGCACAAATAACTGTAACTAAGACACTAATAACTAAGACATAACATTGATTAAAACAAAGAGACTGTGTGACACAGTTATCAGCTTTGCTTAAGTGCAAAGAAGTATAGTGGCAAACGAAGAGGTGAAAATGCCTAGGGGGTAAGAGAAATTCCTTCACAGACACCACTTGCACATTTTTATCCAACCCCATCTTTCACACTGACCTCAATCTGTTCTGATTTCCTGTGTTTTCTCATGATAATCATCTGACCAAATCTTGAAGAATAACATGATTCATTCCAAAAAAGCAAAAAAAAAAAAAAATAAATAAAAACAAACAAAAACAAAACTGTCCTCATTGTCCACAAAAATTAACCAGAATGCACAAAAGAGCCATTCATTTGTCTCTTGCCCTTGTTTTGGACCACTGTGCCAGCTTTCCAGAGGCCTAAACATGACATTACAAAATCAGTCATCACCATCCACTCATTCTACAGTTAAAAAATGGAAAGCAAACGTCAGACACCACAATGGGTTTAAAACAAAAATAAAGATTTAATTTTTATTTACTTTTGTGTCATTTTTGTGCAGTTTTTAAATTTATTTTTTTTATAATATTTGACAGTTCAAGGCAAGCTTAATGTCTGTGAAGTTTGTGTGGCCTGAGCTGCAAAAATCCCTGAGGGTTTAGAGTTAAGCAACTCTTTGTTTACACATCTTTTCTGAAACGCATTCAATCTACAGTTTCTTTTTATATAGTTACGTAGCTAAAACAACATGAAACACTGCAAGTTCTAACTGTGACTGTTTCCAATGTTATGTGTAAACAAAACCCATCAAAGAGTTTGTTTGACTCTTCTCATGTTTTAAAGTGTTATGGGGCTGTCTGCCAGTTCCTGGAAATGAATATCCAAATTTTATGGCATGAAGCATGAAGGCTCTTGCACAATTAAGCATTATGCCACTATTCACAGTACAAGTTTTTCACAGTAAGAACTTGTCTCCTGCAAGTGCATCGCTGATGATCAAATACTTATGAAGGACCATTTTACCAACAAAGACCAAAAATTAAAAGGATGAAAAGGTACATGGACTTCCTTCTGCTGGGCCTATAAACAGTTTTAACGGCAGTGGAAGAAGTATCCAGATTCCTTTCTTAAGTACCAGTATCTAACTGAAAAAAACTTTATAACAAGGTAAAGTACTGCTCTCAATGCCTTAGCTGAGTAAAAGTATGTTGGTATTGTCTGTAAAAGTACTCACTCAGCAGTTCCTAGTCAGTGCTTTACTATTATGATTTATATTAAGTATGCATTAATGTGTTTGTTGCATTTTACTGCAATATGTTTAAGACATTTTTTCATAACATTTTTATGTCCTCTTTGTACACTATACGTCATAACCCTAAACATGTAATAATAATAATAATAATAATAATAATAATAATGAGAAGAAAAAGAAGAAAAAAACAACTTTCATGATAACAATCAAATTTAATTCTAAAAGAGAAACAGTTTAGATTGAACACAAATAATTAAATTATGGCATTACATCGTTGATAAATCTTTACAATCAATACAGAAGGGATAACAATGGACTGAAAAAGCTAAACATGAAAAAAACCCAAGATGTGCTGTTTTCTGTTCAATTTATTTCTTCTCATTCTTTACAAAACTATTCTTCTACTTAGCATAAAGCATTTCTTTTCTCTTAGCGTATATGGAGCTGAGAGAAAACACAGCATCGGTGAGGATGGTTGGGAGAAAAGGGAAAAGCTGGAAGAAAAGCTTATCCATCTTTGGGACCAGCAGGTATCTGTGTTTAGGCTGAGCGGATGTGACCGCGTGTAGCATTGCCTCAATGACCAGATCAGCACTCTTGAATCCCATGCTGCATTTAGACATGAAGTACTCGTTGGCCAGATCAATGTACTGTCGGTTGAAAATTTGCTTTCGATCGTCGTCTAATTTTTCCCAAATATCCAAACCTGTTTTCATCTTTACAATGTTGGTGGCTTGGCCGAAGTTACCTGGCTGGATGATGCTGACCTGAAAGTGGAAAAAATTCAGTGACATACTGAATTACTCATAACAGCAAGCACCCAGTGGTCAGTAAAAGCCTCACTCTTAGTTAAATACAACTTCCAGGCTTAATATAATTTAAACAAATGAGTTATATAAAGATAACCCCCTTTATACAAGTTTTAAGAAAGAGGAAATGAGGTATAGAGAGCAAAATCTGGATGTGAACATGTTTATAGCTGCTTCAAAATTGGGCATTTTAATGCAAAGATTTGCACTCTTCTAAAGCCTGCATCAAGTGGTCATAGGAGGAACTGCAGTTTTCGGCTATGACTGACAAACTTTTTAGAATAAAATCAACTCTCACCAACTTAAATACAGTGAGTGTCACAGATGGACATCCATAAGCACTGACATAACAGCTCTCAGTTCTGCACAGTGATATGCTAGTTTTATACTGAATGACTGTCATCGATGAAGAAATGAGCATGCAAGCAAAAAATTAGTTTAGCTTTCCACTGCAGACTACCACATGCAGTGTAATGCCTCAGGCATCCGGGCACAAGATTTATTTGTTGCTTTTGCTATATTACTGTACCTTTACACCAAAACTGGCCATTTCAACCCTCAGAATATCTGCAAAAGCCTCCAGTCCTCTCTTCGACACACTGTATGCTCCCATGTTCAGGCAGTTAAAGAAGGAAAAGATGCTTGACACATAGACCATCCGACCTGTGGCAGTCAGGAAATATGGAAACATCCATTTTAACCCTTAACATTATTCCAAGGAGAATGTGAGGTTACAATGTGCTATTGCTGAACTTTGACTGACCTTTAGCAGCACGAACCAAAGGTAAGAATGCGATGGAGGTCCTGATACAACCAAACAGGTTGATATCAACCATGTTGTGGAAATCATCAATGGTGCTCCACTCGATTTCAGCCCAGTCTGAGATTCCAGCATTGTTCACAACAGCCCACAGGCCTAAAAAGAATAAAAGATTAAAGATTTTTTGAAGAATATTTTTAAGAATGTACAAATGTACCATTGAGATTTTTTTTTGTTCAATTATGAAGAAATGAAACAACACTGCACTATGGCAATTTGAAACCAAATCACTCAAAGAAGCTTCCGAAGACAAATGCCATTTATTTTTTATATGACTGCATTAAAAACAAAACTGCAAATGACAACTAGATTTAGGTACAAAATAGCTTTATATCATAATTTATATTTATAAAGACCAAATTATGAGATTCTTTGTCAAGATGAACATTATTTTTACAGTGTGATGAACAGTAAATATTTTGACTTCGACCTTCAGCTGATTCACATCCTTTGACACACTTAAGATTTATTTTTTCGTTTCTTGGCCATATGGAGCTTCCATACACATCAAAGCTGATTAAACAGAAACTGGGTTATTTTTTTCAGCGTGTTAAACTCACCTTTCCCTGGCAGGTTCTCCTGGACTATCTTCTTCGCCTTCTGCACATCTTCATCACTGGTGACGTCCAGCTTGAGGATTTTCAGATTACTGGAGCTCTGTCTGGCCAGACTCTGGGCACCAGCTCCTTGTGGAAACAAACACCCAGCAAAGACCACAAATCCTCTGTGGTCTAAACATCGAGCCAGCTGGTGTCCGAAGCCACTGTCACAGCCTGTTATCAGCACTGCATGGCCATAACCGCCCTGCACATGGCCACTGCAGCTATGGTAGGAAAGCAGCTTGGCAAAGACAAAAAGCAGGAAGGCAGAGATGCAGATGATGGCGATGATTTGGCCGATGAGAAAAATTATGTTCATGCTGATGAAGTGTCTGTGAAGTGTCTGCTAGAGCTGCCTCATGCACAATACCAGCATGTTTACAACCACCACTGCAGCAGTTTATTGTGAGGGCTGTTTGCTTTGCCCAGGGATGTGTTAGGGGGGACTTTGACACAATTAGTTCAGGTTCTGCTGTGTCCTTTCTTCCAAGAAAAGGGGCAAACTTAACTTTGATTTTAATGAAAACAACTGTAGTGAACATAACTAGATTTGTTTTCTTTTTGAGAACCAAGTTTTTTCTCTTTGCTCATCAATTACAATGACACAACTTAAATTATCTCTCAAGCATAACAATATAAAGTCCCACAAACTTAGGCTATACACACCAACTACAAACATTGTAAGTTCAATTGAAACTCCAGTGCATTACATCTTAACACAGATCACAAACATGCCAGCAACACTGAAAAGATCAGGTGTGATGACACTTGGTAAAATAATCCCAGCCCACACTCTGTTGAATGTTGAATTTCTTGTCAACCACAGTCAAACATGTCACATCAGTTTGTTTGACTTAAAACCTGTTTATTTGCCTTTAACCTTACATACCTTAAGTGCACATGATAACACTGTGAGGACACGTGTTATTGTTATATTAATCATTTGTTTTTATGGACCCTTGTATGGTCTCCATTGCATGGCGCAATTCAGGGTGATGCAAACTCAACCTATGCTGTTTAAACAGTGCATAATCTTGTCCCCATCAGGCTTCGAGCTAATGTTTTCTTTTGCCTTTTCATGAAAAGTTTTACCATTCAGCAAAGGTTGGTAATGCCCTTTGGCCTCATAAATTTCTGTTTACTTTGTCCAAACTGAAACATGGCCCACTCTGAATCCTTTGGGTTTTCACATCAGTAGAACGACAGACTACTGCTGCCAAGTAACAAGATAAACATCTTAATTTATATATTTGGCCAAAACTAAATGGACAGATCTCTGAATTATTCCACATTTTGGATGTCCACATACTTTTGTCATATAATGTATCTCAAAAATAAATACTTTGTCAGGAGTTTTTTCCTCTTTCTTGCAGATGTTATTTTACACTTTTGTTCAGCGACTGTGGCGCACTCCAATGACTACAAAGTCTTACCGCATCCTGTCACCATAATCATTCATGTTGATTATTCAATGCCAACTGGTTTTTGTTTGAGCAACATTTAAAATTAAAAAATTGACAATAAAAATGAGCTGCAACTCTTCTGACCAAACAGTATTGTTTGTGATTGACTAATTGTTAATCTGTTTTTTAAATATTCATTAATAATTGAGAAAAAACACCCATTTAAAACAAAAAACTGACAAACCCAATTAAAATTTATTTCACTTGTATATAGACATAATTTAATAAACAGCAACACTCAAACCTTCATGTTTTCACATTGCCAGAAAAAACTGTTATTGCTCATAAAAAGTCAAATATACTACACCTGTTCTCCTTTACTGCCAAAAAACATGTAAATACAACAATAAATGCATTTCAAAGTTGCCACCAGGAGGATTGCCATCAAAAGTAAGTCTGACAGAGTGATTGATCTCACAGTAAGAAGAATTTCGCCTTAACACAAGTCACAGCTGAAGAACTGTAATGATTTTTACAGCTGTGACTCCCCCATGTGGTACAAATAAGTAATTGCAGATAGATATGGCAGTTTTATGTACAGGGTAGTGGGAGGAAAATGACTACAAATTAGCAATAATTTGCAAAAACGACTATTATCCTTTGTCCTCAAGGAAGAAAATGTCTGCCACAATTTTTCCAGCCTCAGGCACAAATTTATATTTCTACATATAGTTCAGCTGCTCTCATTTTGCAATATGCCCTATAATGCCTTTTATATTTTAATGTGTAATAATCATTGATGCCATTTGCTTCTTAACAATTAAAAATCAATAAAAGCAGTGACAATAAAATGTAAAGAAACAATAATGCTATGAAAGAAATAAATATCATAGCCTGAATATTTTAAGTAATGTTTCTGCAGAGGACATGGTAACTGCATTGGCTGACACTGGTGTTATGAATGGTGTAAATAACAAATCTGATCAAATGCTGAGGGTTACAGTGGATTATGATCTGTTTTCTCTGTATTATTTATACATAATTCAA
The DNA here is from genome assembly GCA_029814665.1 of Acanthurus lineatus. NCBI lineage: Eukaryota > Metazoa > Chordata > Actinopteri > Acanthuriformes > Acanthuridae > Acanthurus > Acanthurus lineatus. The sequence goes on along the minus strand of JAPZDV010000017.1, from coordinate 1,339,243 downwards.
TTTATAATGTGCTTTAAATGATTTAACTCATGATTTCCTTGCACATAATACATAACTATAAATGCTTTTATGTGGTTGAAATTGATTACATAAGTGTTTGATCAGGGATGAGGCAGTGCTGTTCATGTACATTTTCTTCAACAGTAAAAAAAAAACAAAAAAAAACAAGAATTGACATTTCTGCTACTTTTCTTGTATTCAGTTAATGTGACATAAGCAACTAACATGGCACCTAAAAACAGTTATTCCAACTAAGGTGGCAGATATCTTCAAGCTTTTTAGGGAATGCACAACTGTTTATAAGTGTGACACTGAATCAATGAGTACATCTGCAAATAAATCAAATCTAAAACCTTTGCAACAGTAAGCAAGTAACATGAAGGTCAAATTAAACAGTTCTCAACACAGTGTCTCGACTGCACTCAGTCTGATCTCGGCCTTTACAAAACACAGTTGCCATACTGTCCAATCATATCACTTAACAACTTTGCCACTGAGAGCTCTTTGTGGTCCAATCAGGTTTCAACCTTCCCGTACGTGCCATCAGGTGGTCGGTAGTGTTTGGGGAAGGCCTTAAGTTGCAGCGAGTTAAACGCATACTTTCTGCATCCAACATTCTTCACAGTGTTTTCTCTTCTGCAGCCCTCGCTGAGGAGACAGAACAGGGGGGTAGAGATGGGGGATTGGGGGGTGTTCACAGACAGAATGAGAGTGAAATCATAGAAATGATGGTTGTTTGGTTGTATATGATGCTTAAACTGTGTAAAAGAAAATTATACTTACTCAGCTGGGGGTTGGAGGAGATTTGTTAATTAAAGCCAGTCAATGAATGACTAGATCAAGCAGTAAACTCAAATGATAAAATGCACTCTTTCTTACTTAAAACAAATAATATTTGTTTTGTTTTTAATGACCAGCAGACAGAAAGAGTGCCACTCCAGTTATTTTGTTGCCACTAGAGATCAGTAAGGACTTATTCAAACTTGCTTTAAACTGAATGAGGAACACATTATTGGAAAAACAAAACAAAAAATTAGGCATGCAACACCACTCACATACACATCCACAGACATGGAAGAAAAGCTGAGGAAAGGCACATTTTAATAAGTCCAGGGAAAAGATTTTTCCGTATTGCAAAAATTAGATAACAACTGACAAGACCTTTAAGATCACAAAATGCCACCAGAGTCTGTTTAAGATTCTGCAGCTGAAGGCAGAAGACGTTTATTACAGCAGGAGAGTGGCGTTCAGGGACACAATGACTAGAGGTTTTCTTGGGTTTGTGGTACATTTAGAGCTGAATGGAATACAGAGAGGCTTAAGCTTTTTGAATATATATAATCACTGCTGAGTCTCTGAAAAAAGCTCTGATTGAAAAGAAATAAACAAAAACAGTTAATCATAGATTTTCTGTTTGATTGCTGACATGGAAGTACAACTTTTAACACCCAAAAACACAAAACCAGCACAGGTCCCGATCTTTGTCAAGTTACAAATGAAAAAACCTTAAATATTCCCAAACAAAGTTTCCTTAACATTTTCAGCAACACTAAAGAGAAAATTTCTTCCAGAACCTGCTGTCATGTTACAAATATGAAAGCAACAACATTGCTCCAGCAAAATAACAATTTGCAGTAAGCAGTTATTATAATTATCCTAAGGACACAATTTACAGATTAATGTGACCATTAACACATAACCAGTTTATTTAGAATAGTTTCCACTATCAGGAGGGCTCAGGCTTGTAAAACAGGTTTTAAATTACCTGCAAATTGTCATTATGTTGTCAGCTTAGCATTAAAAGTGCTTATATAAACAGATAACAAATAATAAATATGGACACAGTAAACAAAAACTTTAACCTGTCTTTTGCAACAAGATCACACAGATGTACTGAGGTTTCATATGAAGTGACAACAGCCTGACTGTTATGGCACAAACATCATAATCACATTGTATGTGTATAAATAAACCAAGCAAATATATTCTCTGATACATCTGGATTTTGAAAATTAAAAAAAGGCTAAATAAAATTTTCTTTAAAATCAATAAAGTGATTTGAATAACTATTTTGGGGAGCACTTTAGTGTA
>JAPZDV010000017.1:1285078-1337052 GCA_029814665.1 Acanthurus lineatus | reverse complement strand
ATAACTATTTTGTGGAGCACTTTAGTGTATTTCACATATAAGTATTGGAAATCAATGTATCAGAAAGTAATAATATTACTTCTTCCAAACCGTTTGAAACATATCTTCACATTTTTTACATAAAATATTCCCTTTAGCTCACATCCCTGCTGCTTAGTGATTTTAAGCTTTGATTAAATATCAGCAGACTATATTTGATAAATATATGTATTATGTGCATTAAAATCTATTTAATTTTTGACTTTTTAAAATAAGTTTGACATATAACTTAAATCTCACAGAGGTAGTTCTAAACTGAACAGAGTTTCAATATATGTAAATAGAAAGCATCGTGCTTCTGATACACAACAGTTCTGACAAAGATGAATATTTAAAAATCTAACAAATATCTAACAAAATGATGTAATACAAAATAAGTATTGCAAACTGATATGGACTAGACTCATAAGATGCTTCCACCCCTCCTCAGAAGCAGTTTAGAGAGAAAAGGGGAAGAGTAATTTGGGGGGGAAGAATACACCATACCATGTTGGTTTGAGTGTTTCGGGGTCACAGGAGCATGGTAAACTCCCAGAGGGGGCTATTTTGGTCTGATCCACTTTCTTTCTGGGCCGATCTTAATTAGACGTAGCCTCAACAGATCCTGGAGGTGACTGATACTTTTCGTTAAGCATCTAAGATGCTTTGCAAATTATGTTGGGGAGTGCTTGATACATTTTAACACATCTAACAGGTTTCCATTCCATAGAGGGAAAGTCTCCAATTCTCTGACAAATAAATAATATTCAAGCCTTTTTAGGGGGGACTAAGTCTGCCTTTTTTTTTGTTTTCCCACCTTGTTTTCCCACCTTCCAACCTACTCCCATAAGAGATTTTAAAATTTTCCTAATTTGCAACACTTGACCAACAGAAACAATCTTGTTCAAACTGTTTGTAAAATTTTAGTTCTAAGTGTAACTTATTTTGGGAGATTTTAATCTTTGCTTTTTTACAGGCTAACTGGGCTGAAAGTATTACTGAGGTTGAACAGTACTGAAGCTCATAACAGCTATGAAATATGGCTGTTAGCCTGGTTTTTATGACTGTTGAAGTAATTGTTTAACACAAAGATTAAATTATGTCAAAAATAACTGTTGTTCTACTGTCACAGCACATGGTTTCTAATGAACATGAGTAGTACTTGATTTTTAAGCAAAAGTATCCTGAAAATCTTGTTTTTGAAAAACAAGCCATATTAATTAGTGACAAAAAATTAATAATTACTTTGATGATTAATTTTTCAGTTACTGAAACAGGAAATTTTGCTGTTTTTAAATATTTTTGGATTTTGGATAGCTGGTAGAGTAAAACAGGCATTTTCAATATGTCCTCTTGGGCTCTTGAGAGTTATATATTTAATTTCTAACATTTTATAGACAATTGGACTAACTGAGGAGACAGTTATAAGATTACATTATATTTAGGGTTAAGCAGCCTTGAATGAGAAAAGTTATTTGAAATTTCTTGAAACAAGACAAACCTGACATATTTTTCATTCATCTCAAAGACACACAAACTATCACAGAAGTGGTGCAGATTTAAAGCAAGACATCACATCTTTTCTGGCTAAATCTCTTTGCAAACACCAATCCTACAAACCTGATTTCAGCTGATAAAAGCCTGACTAAAGCATTTGGCACAAGCATAGACAATTCTAAAGCAAAATCATCCAGTCATCTATCGATTAAAAGCAGAGCCTGAACTCGACACAACTCAACTCTTTAAAACTAATTTTAACTGTTTTTAGCTGCATTCTGTACCAGTCTGTCACAACGACCAAGTGAACATCTGAATAAATGTAAACTGGCACACATAAATGCTCTTTAGGGTGTAGAACAGACAGTACTACACTGCATAATCAAACGTATTTCCCCTGAATGTCCTACAATTATACATTCCAGTATTAGTCATAAAGTTCCATTTAGATCTTTGTCCATTAGTGAGACGGAGCTGATCTGAGCATGAAAAGCTGAGAAACAGAAGTGGGTTGAATCACTGACTGACTGTATCTGAAGTGCCACAGTGGAACCAGTTCAGGTGTCTGAAAAGTGTCATCGCTTGCTGTTTGTGCCCTCAAGGTAGGTGAGACTAGACAGTCAATCTGAGGGAGTGAAAAGGTATAAATACACTAACTACTGAAAACATGTCACTGCTTTTACAAATGAACTGAACCCTTTAACACACCACAGCCAGGTGAGAACAGCTGAAAGGCATTTAGATCTTAAAAATAATGTGTTTTGAAGGAAATTGTGAAAAATAGCTTTAGTCTTGTTTGTTTTATGCTATTTCTATTGATCTATCATCTTTTCAAGGAAGCCCTTTTTCCAGCTCCCTATGACAATATCAAATATTATTTTTCTGATATTACTATTTCGATCAGTTGCCATATTTCCAGCCCTGATACACACCTGACACAGCAGGGGCGTATTTGCCCAAATGGTGATATTTCCCTCTACCTGTTTCTGCTACAACTTGCTACACAGAAAGACGCTCATAGTGCCCTGCAATCACACGGCTCCTTCTCTTAAGTAGTGGCCTCTTGTTCATAGCACAAAAGGAGAGGAAATAGATTATGTAGCAACATTTTGATTGAGTTGGAACCCCACAAATTATTTAAGCCTGTTTAAAACGTGAATGTGAGTTCAGTTCATGTGCCACTGAGGAAACAGGGTTGTGAACAGTTTTCAGACACTTCAGTTCACTATTTATCTACTGTTTTGTCATATGAATTAACGGATAGTTGAATAGATTTATCTATTTCTAATTATTCTGTCATTCTTGACACCAATACTGCTGGTTAAAATTTCTAAATAAAAGCTCAAGTTTCATTAAATTTAATTGTAACTGGTATATAGTAAAAAGTCAGTGATTCTTTATAATAGACCCAGATCTGTTAAAAGTGCACAGGGCTTACATAGAAGCAAAAAACCTCATTCTACTGTGTAGAAAAGCAGGAAGACCTAATGAAATAAAATTAGCAAATACTGCTTAAAAAAATAAATATAAGCCAAAGTTAGCTTACTCAAGTTTGGCACTAAATAAAAGCTTTTCTCCACTTTCAATCTTAAGGTGCAGAAGCACATGGAAGACAATGATAATGATTTGTGCAAAGCTCAATTAATACTCACTTTCCTTTATAATGGCTACCATCAACAAAAACTCTTCTCTAAAAGCAACGATATATATATATATATAATCTGCTTATTTTTACACATATTCACAACTCAGGTGGGTCCAATTTACTCTTACTCATCTTTATCGACCACATGAGCAAAGAGGGATCCTGTAAACTTATACATCCAGATGTTTTTCAGTGTCTTAATTTGGTTTAAAGATTTCAGTCAGATGCCTGTTGATAGATGATTTGCAATGCGGCTATTAGCTGGGTCACAAGGTTTTAGATTTAAAGATTACTTAAATAAAACGTCCACACTAAGTAAGCTTAATGTAAAAACAGATTTGTTTACCCTCTTTTGGTATTTTTCCCACATGAACCAGGTGCTTCATGTAACAAAAGCTGAGCTTTTTCAAAAGCTGCAACCTTATGTTTAAGCTTATGTTTCACACGAAAAGCGTGAAGCAACAACACGGAGTAGCTTTTGTTGTGAAGCAGCTGAAGGAAAACCAATGAATTGATCACTGCAACTAGAATCCACTCAACCAGGACTTATATCTTAACTTCAATATGTATTAATGTTTTTTTTCACACAGCTTTAGGAAATAAAAATAACAAGTTAATAGAGCTGTCAGGGCAGCAGGGCACAAATACTGCTCTCCTGGTTGAAAGGATGAGATTGGTTGGACTATAGGAACAAAAGTAGATCTTTTTAGATAAGTCATTTGTTCGATTCCATTAAAGTCTGAGTCCTGTGCACTCAGATAATTTAAATTGTTTTTCCCACTACATACTGGATGTTAGTTGTAATGCAGTTATGTCAATTTGAAGACTGAAAAAAGATAATATTCCTATTAATGCTGTGATTCTGTGTGAGATATTCACAAAAAAGATCTAAAAATATGAATTGCGTTTTTGGATTCAGCCAGCTTAGTGTGAGCGCAGTCTCACTGTCAAATCTGTGGAAGGTTTGAAACCTTGAGACAAAATAATATGTTCACAATAATTTTCTTGACCAACCATGTTGAATTTCTTGAAACTGCAAAGAAAAACCATCCATTAACAAAAAAACCCCCCAAAAAACAAAAATAATAAAAGAGGGCAGGGCTCTGCCCTTGATAAATGGGGCATCAGTTGCCTTAAGCCCTTTGTCAGGGTTGGACAGTGGTGGACAGTGTGGACATGCTGTATTGTCTCAGTGTGAATGAATTTCATACACACTCACAGGACAGTGGCACAGTTTCAGAAACACCCTCAGGAATCAGTGTGGAGTTTTCCCACCCTTCCTCCTAAACACTGGACGTGCGCTATGTTTTCAGTCAGCTGCTCAAGCAGAGAGCTGCTCACGGCCGCTCAGCTGCAGCGGAGTTTGGAGAGGAAATAGGCCACACTGAGAAAGATCCACACCATCAGAAGGTTGGGGCTGAGAGCCAGCAGGGGGAGCGAGTACAGGAGGCTGGGGTCCAGCCGGAAGTCACGCACCGGCAGCAAGCCGCTCAGGTTCTTCTGGATCACCCCCTCCCTTGTCCCAATGCTGCCGAGTCATGGGTGTGGGGCAGCAAAAAGGTTGGAGGGAGGGAAAGGTGGTGGAGAAGAGAGGAGGAAGGTTGGAGAGGAAAATAGGAAGAAAAAGGAAGAAAAAAGACAAAATGGGAAAGGAGGCAATAAATGGAGGAGAGAAAAAAGACAGAAACAGATAAGGAAAAAGTATCAGGGGAAAAAAAATGGAGGAAGAGGAATGGAAGTGTTGGGAGAAAAAAGATTCCAAGAAGGGAAAAGAGAAGGAGAGAAAAGAAATGGCCAGCGAGTGTTGGAAACAAGCCAAAATAAACAGATGGCACGAACACATGCATGCACCGAGGTGAAATGGCAAATTAAAGACAACACCGTCAATAAATCGCAGTGACAAGAAACAGCAACCATGATGATTGAACGCAATTTAAAAAATAAAAGTAAAAAATAAATCAAATGGAAATGAGTCGCAAACCAATCCCGCAAAAAAATGAGCCAGTTTTACAAAATCAGTCAACCATGCAGGAAACAGAGGAGGAGGAAAAAGAGAAAGAGAAAAAGAGAAAATTAAGAAAGACCTCTTTCAGAAAAGGAAAGAAGATAAGAAAATACAGCAATGGCTCTCCATGTTTATATGTTCTGAGACATGGGCTGAAGAAGGAGGAAGGGTCTAAAGGAAAAATGACAGGAAAAACTGGAAAACAAGATGAGCGGGCACTGGGGAAACACCCTTTAAATTTAAGGATTTAATAATAATTTTGAAGTAATTTGCACTCTGGATCAGGAACTCATAACTTTACACAAAACAGTAACATCTGTCTGCAAGCTAGTGAGGTCAAAACCCCAGCAACAGTTGATGTATATGGAAGAACTTTAATAGAGAGATTATCATGCAGTGAGTACCTGTTGCAGGAAGTAGACTTAACTTCAAAATGCTAAAATTTAAGGGTGTGTTATCCCTTTATTTTACAAATTATAAACTTCATATGGGAAGGAAAAGGATGATGAGGGTGAGTTTTGGGAAAAGGGCTATGATATCTTTTTAAAGCTTTCTTAAAGATATAAATAAAATGAATCCTTTAAAATAAATAAAAAGCTATTTTCATGCTCGTCGGCTGATGAGGCAGAGGGAGGGGAAAAGGGAGTGATGTGAGGGGAGGAAAAGAGGGGGAGAAAAAGGTGAAGAGATGTCGTATCATGCCAGTATCTGTGTGGGAGTGCTTTACAACTTTATTGAGCAACGAGTACAACGAGACAGGTGTGATTACATCTTCTTACAACAAAATGTTTACAACATAAAGTCACATAAAAAACTCCACTTTAAACACACAGATTTTTGGAAACAAAGAGATACAAAAACTTTAGTATATAGTTATATTTTGAAATGTTATTACTAAGAGCTGTAGGGACTTTTGAAGAGAAGAAAGGCAGTGCCAGCGGCTGTAACAATGTGGATCAATATCAATAAAGCTCTGTTGGGGAGCATAAACTTTCTGTACATCTTAATTCTTCTGTCTACTGGCTTTTATCATATCATTATTTTGTTTTTGTTAGTAAATGTCTTTTTTTAGACCACAAACTTGTGTTAAACTTGTTTTGAAAAGTTTTTTTTTTTGGTCATAAAAAAACTTTCTGAAAATGTAATTTCACAGGCTGGTATTCAGTTTGATTTCTTTTCTTAGTTATTACATAAAAAGTATTAGAGGCTTTCGTGTTTTCCAGCACTTTGATGAATACAGGCCAAGTTATTTGCTCTGCACGTCAAGTGGTTACTAAAAAAGATGCTATTGTGCTGTCTTGTTTTCTGTTTACTCTTTATGTTTTCTTCTTGTTTCTTATTCATGTTACTTAAATTACAGATTAAATATTTCTTTTTGAAAGTTGAGATCTATCTTGATGGATGGATCTGCTTTTGGATGCATGTTTTTTGCCATGCTGCAAGCCAAATTCCCCATGCAGAAAAACAACAAAGGCTGAGCTGAACTGTGAAAAAAAATGACTGAGGTGAGATGACTTAAGGTGTGTTTCATTAAAACTGGACCGCAGTAAATCTCTCTATATTCAGAGGATCAGACATAATTTGAAAATGAAAGAAATAAAAAAAACAAATGAATGATGAGGAAAAGAAGAGGCAACAATGACCACTGGCCAAGTTCTCTGAAAATACAAATATAGGAAAAATACTTTGCCAGTCTGCTGGCAGGGTCTGCTAGTGACTCAAAAATTGCACTGGCTAGCTTTACAGACAGGAAAGGAAAGACAGTGTTGGGTGGAGGAAAGTACAGACAAGACACGCAGACACACAAATAAACAAGCACCCCATCAGATGTATACGAGTAAGGTAACTCAGTTCTCCAGACCCTTGACATACTGGATGCCCCAAAAACAGAAGGTCAGTGCTTATCAATAAAATATATTATACTTTTTTGACAAGAGTCTGGAGTCTGGAGTCTGGTGGCAAAGATACAGTGGGTTTAATTTTTTTCTATTTTTTGCCCAGTTATGATTTTTAGTCTTGTATTTTTAAATTCAGATTCTTTGAGTTTGTCTTACCTGCGCATACAGTCGAGGGCCTGCGTGAAGACCTGCGGCGCCATGCCATGCTCATGCTGCAGGATCAGGCACTGCTCCAGGGTCACCGACATGGCTGTGCGGTCTTTGGCGCTTTTGCAGCTGGTGAAACGAACGCCGTTTAGCCGGCGACAGATCTGAGGCAGAGAGGAAACACATGTTTGAGTCATTTTAAAGTTGGAAAATTTGGTATTAATATTGAATAATATTACAGTACAAGTAGATGTCACTTGAAATTCAGCGATGCATTGTCCAATTTTAAAAAAATTTAGTGCTGTTATGATAATTAAATCTGTTATGCAAGTTTCACCTCATTTATACAAGGCCGACTGCATGAAGAGTTCTACCCTCATTATGGTCAAAAATTATATTGAACACCCTTATAGATATATGTACTCATTAGCTGATGTTTTGAAGCTGTTTAAAGAAAAAAAAAATGTTATGCTTTTCACAAGAAAGCAGGAATTCACCTCTGCCGCCTGCCAAAGGATGTCAACATTCTTGTTTTTCCTGGCGTGCACGTTCTGCCCAAGAAACCTCAGCAGCTCAGGGAGACAGGTCTGAGAACGAGATCTCGGGAGGCCTGAAGAGAAATATGTGTAAGTGGAAAAAAGAGAGAAAGAGGAGAAAAGGGTGGAAGACAGGACAGGAAGAGAACGTAAGTCACAACTAATACAGATGATTTTTTGTTCTTATAGTAAGTGATGAAAGAAGTATTAGCATTCTTTACTCACATCAAAATACAAAGGTACACAGTGAAAAAGCTCCATTACAAGTAAGAGTTATGCATCTTCAATCCCACTTCAGAAGAGAAGTACAGAAATATTATGAATTAAATGTACTGAAGTATTGAAAGTAAAAGTACACATTCTGAAAAAAAAACTAAGCCTCTAACTAATTAAGTCTAATCTCTTTGGCATACAATTATGTAGTTCTATTCACTGGTTCAGGCCTTTCCAAAGGGTCACAGATTTAATCTGAGGAGTCATGAGATGATAAGGAAGAAATTACAAAAACTTCTGTTTCACAATTTTGGATTTGATTTTCAGGCTTTGAACGAGGTTTGTGTGAAATATTTTCTGGAAGGGAAAGCTAGATCCCTTCCGAGCTCTAGTGCACTTTGGTACTCACAGTCCTCAGGCAGGACTTCTTTGAACTGTTCGTAGTATGAATTTAGCCTTGAGAGACTCTCCAAGTTAATGTTCTCCTGCAGCGATGTGTCTCCAAACCTGAACAACACAGGCAAACATTTCTCTTATGATAAATGGTAGACAAGCTTGAATCCATCCGGCCTATACAAAATTGTGCAAAACAATGTTTATGAATTAAAAAATCCCAAACTTCAGTCTTATTTTCCATTCCTACTCTCTCACTTCTCAGCCAGTGTCTGCTGCTCATTGATGCCCACGTTGAAGTGCACTGGCTGGACCCTCAGCAGCATGCCGCTCTGGATCTCCCGTGGTAATGCGTCGAACATGGTTCCCGGCAACGGGATGCGGACGTTGAAGCCATCCCGGTTTCCTGTGATTATTGGCAACATGTCGGGGGCAGAGCTGCCAGTGGCCTGAGTCACCTTCAGTGGTGGACAGAAGATGAACATGCAGGCACAGAAATCTTTATTATTTTTTAATAAAAGTTTTACAAACATGCCAAAAATGTTGTCTGTTATTGTATTTCATTTCACAACTGCACACCTGTTAAAGTAACATGGAATTGTAGCTGCAGTGTCCCTTGGAGGATTAATTAACATTCATACCTTAAAGGTGACATTGCGAAGATCCATGATGCCAACACTCATGTCCTCCAACATTGCCAACTCCTCTCCTGGGAACACAGCATGGTTAACATTGAAAATATGTATGGTGAAAAAAAGCGGGCGTGTAAGTGTCTTAGTGTGTGTTCATACCATAGGTGCTGAGTAGAGACTCAAACTGAGCCAGCAGGCCGATGGTGTACAGCTGTCGGAGGAATCCGTTGTCACGGAGACAGTTCCTCAGTTTGATGATGAAGCCGCAGATGAGAGCAGTAAGCTGCAACATACACACATCAGACATTAGCATGAACATAAGTTCAGCTGTTATTCTGATTTTCTGTTTGCTTTTTTAAATGATTTAAACTTAGGCAGGAGTGAAAAAAAAAATCAAGCCCATTCTGTAAGAAGTATCACAGTAACATTTAATGGGATTTTTAGTCATTTGAAAATAAGAACTGTTGTGTTGAGCCTTTTTATTTACAGAGGGAGTGAATCCTCTTTCACAGAGTCTACATGTTGCACCATAGTAGTCCAGAATGGACAAGCTAAACACTGGCTCTAAAGAGGGCCTTTCAATTTTTTTTAAGTTTCATGGCCACCACAGTTTTATCTACATGCTTTGGAGGATATTCAGGTGGTTGCAATCTGCAACTTCACCACCAGGTGCCACTAAATCATAACCACTGAACCTTTAAAGACCAATTTTTATGCCTCAGTAAAAACATATAGTTAGGTAATAAATGAGCTCAGATAAAATATTTCTTCTTTTCCTAGAATTACATGTCATTTTAAGAAGTCACTTGGGCTAAAAGTGTTAATTTACTTTGATTTAACATTAACATCAGAAACATGGGAACTAAGACAATTGAACAAAAAATAAATACATAAATATTTGCAATGATAACAGATAAAACAAAGCATGTCAACAGGATCATACACAGGGGCTCTCTCTAAAACCCTGAACCACATACACACATAACATCTTCAAGTGTCATTTGCATTAAACTAATAAAGTAAAAAATAAAATGAATGAACACTGCAAGACAAATTAAAGTCTAAGTCTAACTGTGAACAAAGACAGAGGATTCATTAGCTGTATAGCATGTAGTATTTGCATGTTCTTTGCACTATTTTCTGTAATTTATATTTAGACAGTGAAACTCTTCTACTTGTGGGATTACATAAGTGAATGCATGTGGTTTGTTTTTGTGCAGCCATGTGAAGAGAAGATCCTGCACAGCTCAGTGAGTTTTATCATTACATTAACATGTTTCCTTCATTGGTGGGTAAACATCTACAAAAAGGCATTTGGTCAAGCAGCAGGAGAGATGATCAGATTAGATTTTTTCTAAGTTAATCACATCAAATATATCAGCTTAGTCAGCTTCAGTGACGAGGCACTTAATTTGATACTGCATAATGTGCATCTGAACACAATTAGTAAGAGTTTTAGTCTTATCAGAAATGTCTTATTTTCATCAGCATCCTGTTCAGGAAAAACAATGTTCAGATGTTAAGCTTTTTTCTTTTAGTGGAATATTAATTTGCACAGAAGAAGAAAAGCTGCCTTTTACTTTAGCTTTTAATCAAGGCTGCATGCTTATTGATCTCTTGATTATTTTCTAGATCATTGTTTTGGTGTATTGATTTAAAAAATAGTAAAAAATAGTAAAAATTATCCACCAATATGTGCTTAAGTCTGAGGTGTCCAGATTGTTTGCTTTGGCAAATAAACTCAATTTGATTAAACCTGTGACCAGACTGAAGCTATAAAAATTCCAAGACTAAAAAATTGACCCAGCTGAGATAAACATTACTGTTACTGTGCCAGAATGCCAAAAAAAAAAAGAAGCCGTGAAAATCATTTTAAAAAAGTTGTGTAAAAAAAACACTCCACTGTCTCTACTACCTCTGCACACACATCCACTTTTTAACTTTGACCTGAAGCGTCTCTCGGGTTCTGCCAACAACACAGGAGAGTGGGCGTGAAGAAATCCCCTCACTTCCTGTCTCACGGTCTTTATATTTTTATCCTGATGTCTTTCCTTCTCTCCCTATTTACAAAAAGGTTTAATAATCATAAAAACATTGCACTAAGAAATGTGACTTTTGCACCGTCAGTTTTGTTACATTTATTTAACTATGAAGGCTATGATCTTCTCAGCTTATACTGGTTTCTGAACAGTCCTAGAGTCTGAAAAATCATTATAAACCTCCAGGGAGACCATCATAAACCTGGGTGCTCTTAAGTTCATGTAAACAGAGATATGAATAACCAGATGTTTCTCCTGACTCTGATATAACAAAAACAGGCTGCAAACCAGGATAATAATATGCATATTAATGCACTCATTACTGGTTTTACACATAAGCACACATAAAGTGAACAAAATGCACATTTACACATAATGTTTGTAGATGTTGATTTAAATGTGTGTGGTTAAGTAAATGAGTTAGTAGGTGTACACTGACCGTCTGGCAGAAGACGACATCGCGGCGGTATTGCAGCGAAAGGTCCATGGCTATCGTTGGAGCGCTGTCCTGCATCAGCAGAAAGACCATAGACTTTTTGGCCGTGTCGCTCATCATGGCGACACACTCAGTAAGCGTGGTGAGAAGCGGGTACAATGCCTCGCTCCACTCGCCTATGAAACACACGTACAGAAAGATAAAACATACCAACACACATTATAAATGAATTCCATCTCTGCATCATCCATCCACACACAGAACATGACTTGTTTAAAGTGATGTTTGGCATAAATATCACCAAACTAGGTAAATTTGTGACTTTATTTCGATTATTACAGAAACAATAAACAGATGGAACAGAGAGACGACAGAGAAAGCGAAACAGGGTCCTCAGGGAGACGCCTCAGGACAAGTTGAGTCATATTTTGTTTTATTGTAGTTCTGGTTTTATTCTATTTGAACAATGTGACATTCATTAATACAAATGAAACCTTAAGATAGTCTTGGAGGACATTACATTGTTAGTTCAAAATCAAAACCAAATTTTGTAATTTATGAGAAGTTTAATATGAACTAAAACTGTTTGAGGATTTGAATCACTTTATCAAAACAGTCTCAGTCTACACTGTGGGGATTGTTTTCCAACAGTAGTTAGAAAAAATAGAGTCCAAACTGTCACCTTTTTTAAACTGTTTGAGTACAAGCAAAGTAACATTCACTTTAATTCCAAACAGTATGTCTCGCTCAAAGAGTTCAGAAAAACCACTACCACAAAAGTTATTAACTTCTGTCACAAAAAGAACTGTTTTGCAGACCCATGTAGCTAAGCTGAGAGCTGTAAAACTCCTCTTCTTTCTTATGCGGTAAAATTATCAATGCCCTTTAAAATTTGGTTGTTAATTTGTTCTTTAATAATAAAAAGAAGCATCAAAATAGTATACAGCATATACAGCAATCAAACAAAAACCTTAAAGCTGATACTACTTTGGAAAACAACAAGTATTTTCATATGTAAAAAGATCAATTTAGTAGGCAAGTTGACTTAATCTAACTTTTTAAAGGCTAATATCTGCTTCAATCTCATAATCAAATACTGACTGTGGAACCAGCGACTTGGAGAGTTGGGGACAGAGGCAGAGAAGCATGGGTGCGATAGCAGCTCTTACCTGGATACGCCTCCTCAGCACTGGGGCTGCCATCTGGAAGAGGGGGTGGAGGTGCAACATGCATGATTAGCAGGCGCTGTAAGCCACACGAGGAGGCAGAGACACACACAGAAAACACTACAACCAGGGTCAAATGTCTATCCAAAAATCATTTACCCACAAGCTGATTTTTTAGCAAATTGAGGAATGTTTTACTGTTTTGTGTGACAGAGTGCATTACAGACTGTGATTGTTTTACTCTGCAATACAAAAATATCGTACTGGTATATGAGCTAGCAATAAGGAAGCAGATAAAGTTGACTGTGACATGGAGAATTCCTGTTAAGGAGAACAGAGCACGCAAGGTGCCTGCAAGGCATATAGTTTTATAGAGGTACATTAATCAAGAGTTGTAAAGAAGGTGTTTGCTGGTTGTTCCTCATCACACTTCCATTTTTGAACTGTCTCATCTGCTTGCATAGTTTTCAAAGTGCAAGTGTGGACAGGCATTTGACCCTGGTTCAGTTCAAGGTAGACTAAGCACAAAATCTCAGATATGACTACTAGTTGCTGCATTTGGCCATGAAGCAGCAACAGCAGCCCTTATGTACATTGGCAAAGCTGGAGAGTATAACAGCTGTTCCTAATTTGCTGCCTGCTGCAACACGGTGTTCGAGACCAAAAAGACAGCAACAAGGACTGCACATAAAACAATGCTTCACATTAAACAATATTTCTTATAATAGGCAAGGATGAATAATTTGAAAAACATAAACAAAAAAAATACACCCCAAACAATCTCTTTTAAGCTAAAAAAGATGTTAGTGAGATGAAAAAGTGATGATGAGACCTCCAGCAGTTTTGTCAAAGCTAAAACTCCAATATTGAGAACTAAAGCAAATGATGCAAATAAAATAAAAGTAACCTGAGAACAGGAGCTGTTACAGGAGAAGCGAAAACAAAAGAAGAAATGAAATAAACCTACAGGGATCTTGTTCAGGGCTGGGAGGTCGTGCAGAGGCTGCGGATGAGGATGGTGGTGGTGGTGATGATGATGGTGGAGAAGGTGAGGGGGATGATGCTGGTTGTGATGATGATGACAAGGATGGAGATTCCTGTGATATACTTCCTGGGTTGATCCAGAAAGCTCGTCTTTTTCCTTCATCTTTTTTACAGCCATACATAGCGGTGTTAATGTTAACTTAACTTACTTAAAAATGAATTCAGTGTCGATTTGTGGCAAAGTTCAGCAATCTGTTGAATTATTATCTTATATTATTAATTGCATGTATTTTATTAGTTATTGCAAAAGCTAGTTGTAAAAACTAATTATGTTACATATACTGTAATAAAGTAAATGTCTTTGCTTTTTTAATGTTAAAAGGGTCAACAAAAATAACTAAACAAAACTAAGGAGGAAGCAAATTAAAAATGCAAGATATGTGGGGGTTTTTTATGTTATATAATGTGATGAGCTGCAAATAACACTTATGTTAGTCACTTCAGAAAACATTTGAAAAAATAAACAAAAAAAAAATCAAACATATTTTGTGTGTGTATTACCTTTCTTAGTGGCGCCACCCTGCAGGTCAATCTGGGTACTGTCCTGACTGCTGTTGCTGGGTCTCCTTTCCTTCTGAAGCAGCTTGTCAACACGTTGGATGATGCACTCCAGTGATTTATCCACATTCAGCCAAACCTTCTCCTACAAGGACACAGTTTTCACAGTTTTGTTAGAAAGGCTGTGGGACTAACAGAGAAATTACAGCAGAGAAAAGAACTGAGCCAGAGGGCACAGAAGATGCACAAGAGATGAGATGACTCACATCATTATGCAAAGCAGGGAGCACACCACACTTTTGCTTAACAAAGATTTATGTAATGGAAGTGACTGTGGAGCTCTGACTTTATTACATAACTACAAATCTTAATTCAGTCAAGTCAAACTACAGAAAAAATAACCAGTCACAACAGTATGTATCTGATATTTTGCACAGAAAAAATAAGTGACTTATTAAATGACTGAAGGACTTAAAATGGTAGCAGCAGTTACAGTAAATAAGATTTCATCTTATTTACTGGAATAGCATTAATAAATAAAATAAGCAGATGAAAAGAAGAGAGAAAAGAGAAAACTAATTAACTTACCCACTCCTCTTCATGCCAGTCCACATGCAAAGATGATCGGCTGTTGCGACCGCTCCATTTTGCTAGCAGCGTGTCCTGGTCGTTACGGAGGACAACTTGTTCCGAGTCGGCGGAAGGAGATGCTTTGGAGGCAATGTACTCAGGCCGTGCTGCGTTCAGGGCCTGAATGGCAGAAGCCAGCAGCTTACAGTCGCATACAGTCACCAACTGACGAGTCTGAGAAGGAGAGAAAATCTTTAAATTTTAATATCCAATAAAGAATGTCAATCCAAAAACACAATTTCAATACATGATTCCTTTTAAATGATACATGGCATAAGTGATGAACCTTATCAGCCAGAATAGCGAGCGTCCTCTCCAGTCCGCTTGCAGATCGATCCTTGGCGGCTCGGGAAAGCCTCTCAGCATAGTAGCTGACCTGAGTCTTCAGTGTGTTGATGTGAGCGATAATCTCTTTGGCTCGGACAATGTCTTGGGGTATGTAGACGATGGATTGTGAGCTGGAGAGGGCGCTGCTGCGAAGAAGCGAAGACCCAAAGGTTTTAGCAGCATGTCTGTATGACTATCTTGACTGTGTGCTGCTGACCATTTTATATCCTTAAAATGAAGTTGACTTCTGAGTCTTGTAGCCTCCGTCAAACATTTGATCAAAAATGATTTATGTTCAATGAGGAAGAAAATTATAACCTGCCTTCTTTTAGTCTACTTTGTTAATAAAATAGAATTTGCATGCACATGCCTGTTCTTAACGTCAGTAGTAATCAGTGACTTAGATAAATGCTACAGGGAAACACAAAGACAACATGAGGCTGACTTGAAAAACAGGGCTGAGGGTGAAACCGTTCACTTCAGAAATTCAGACAGATCTTTTTGAGAGTTTAAGTTCTTGTCAATGCTGGTTTAACATTTCCCCAAGTGTAGATGATGAGTTTGTGGCCTTAGGTAGAAGAAGATGAGTTATACAGCTCTTTGTTCATGCACATGAAATTTGACTCTTTGAATTATTTTGCAGAAAGTTTGAAATGAATAACTTCTGTGGCTTTTTTGTCTTTGAGTAGATATAAATTGCAACTCGGCACTATCTGAGAAAAAGGAAAATACTGGCTTTCATCAAGTCATTTTTGAATGTGAACCCCTCTAACAGCTGCCCGATTCATCTAATTTGTCACACTCTGACCTCTACCTCTTCCCGATATAAAAAGGATCTTAAGGATCGCCATCTTGACAGAGATGATGTCATAATTGCTGCTGTGGACCACCTTCTTGAGGTCAAAGAAGTCAGCTTCTACAAAGAAGTGATCTTATGTGCTCTTCAGTCCATGAATTAAGTCTGAAAAGTACAGGCAAAATTTAAATGTAGGAGAGCACCACGTTGCAAAATAAATGTGGAGGGTTTTCTACCTTAGACCACGAACTTATCAATCATCTTATGTCTTTTTTAAGCCAACAGTGAATACAGAATTTACAAAATGAACAGTTTCGACAAACTTTGTGTACCGCTATGAATTATTTATTTACTTATGTATATACACAAGTGTGCTTGTTTGACGACAACTGTGTTTCAGTTACTTACAAGTTACTTACAAGGCTGTTAATATCAAATGCATCATGTGTCATTTTTAGTTGCTGTTGATATAACTAGGTGATATCTTTTGTGAACAAGTGTTTGCAAATCACATTCATAACACATAAATCTATTCAACAGTTCACCCACAATGCTTGACAGTTGTTAAAATTTGCTGACAACTCAGAAACATTTAAAGTATGTTTTGTGGTACAAGGCAGTGAGAGGCAAGCAGCGTATGAACATGTGAAAACGCTAAAACAAGCAAAGCTGTGAAACAACTCACCATCCCTCCTCATATTCGCTGATCAGAAAAGTAACAAAAACAAAATTAAAAGGAGGCCAGAGAACTGAACTGCAGAATTAATGCAATAGTTCAAGAAACAATGCATTCATTTGTTTTATGTAAAAATGACAAATCAAAATAGACTACTATAATAACTACTTGATATAATAGAGGTAAAATAATGAATAAAATAACAGAAAGGAGCAGATATCACTGTGATTGGGAAAAACATGCAAATG
Source organism: Acanthurus lineatus (assembly GCA_029814665.1). Taxonomy (NCBI): domain Eukaryota; kingdom Metazoa; phylum Chordata; class Actinopteri; order Acanthuriformes; family Acanthuridae; genus Acanthurus; species Acanthurus lineatus. The sequence goes on along the minus strand of JAPZDV010000017.1, from coordinate 1,320,208 downwards.
AAGTCTTGTTTTCTTTCATTTTCATATTAGATGGTCATTTTTTGTTAGCTTACTGTTTCTTTGCCTCCTCAAACTTCTGGATGAGTTTCCTCAAACCGTTGTTTTTAAAGCCTTGGCAGTGAGCCGCAGGAGCTCCAATTGTTATCACATCATACGTGTGTTCTGAGGAGGAAGCAGTCCAGAGGTGTCCTGAGTCATTATGTTAGTAGAATTTACCACAGAGTTTTTGGGTGTGATAGTGTGTTCTTATCTCACCGAAGCCCAGCTCATCCTGCACTCTCATCCTCTGAACGTGTAGGTTGGTTGGCATGAACTCAAGCTTTCTCTCCGCCTTCAGGTTGCTGGCTTTGAATGATGGGCCTGAAGCAGAGAAGAATGTGACAAAAAGAACAGAACACTTTTTTTTTATAACTTGCTGTAAAGCGATTGTCACTGAGAAACCTCCATGGACACTGACCTCGATACTCGTTGAGGTCTGACAGTGTTTCCTGGTATGCAAGTATTACTGTTTGGTACTGAGAGACAATTTGTCGCCGCAGATTCTCCCAGCAGGGCGATAACTCTCCCAGCTCCTCCAGTTCACACACCCTGGAGACAGACAAGTTGTGGTTAAAAAATATGGGGATTAAGAGTTAAAGAGGGGGATTAAGTGTGTGCATAGAGCTCACTTAAGGTTAATAAAATACATGAAATGATGACATGACTCCAGAAATAATTCATGCATAATTTTACAGAAAGCCTTAAGTTTAATGTTAGAAATGTGAATGTGTGTTAGCACCTGGCTGCATCCTCTTCCAGCAGCAGTTTGATAAACTGTCGGGGAATGTTCAGTGACAGGACACTTTCTGCCATTTGTTCAAGCACTCTGAGGTGGTTCCCGTCAGTTGTGGGGAAGCGATACATCCTGGACATGGTGCCTCCAAACACTTAAGCCACAAAAAAATTTTGTTAGTCTGGATCTTGTTGTAGTTCTGCTTGGTTTGGCTAATTGGTTTGATTTAGTATTATATTTAAATATATTCAAAAAACAAAATGAGGAAAAAATACAGCTGCCTGTAGTTTGTGACACTGCAGGTCTTAGTGCCTATAATGCACATTTGTGTTATTTGTGGATCAGCGATTCATCCCCTGAGGTAAACTGATCCCTTCCACTGACTGAGTGACAATCAATACATTTCTACTTCATAATAAGATTCACAGCCTGATGTATTGGTAAACATGGAGCCATGCAGGCAAAAGAGGTGGAGGATGGGAAGACATGAAAAAATAAAAGGAGGGCTAAAGTGTAAAAGGTCAAACATTGATCAACTGATAGGTCTTAAGCACAAAGGCAGCTAAAAGTTAGAAGCTTAAGAGCAAAGAGGAATCACCTTCATGATATTTACCCAACAGACTCTGTTTCCTATGATGAAGAGCTTACACTTTAATTTGATGTTATTTTCTAGTTTCATCATAATTAACTCATTCTGTAGTGAGTTATTTGAATATTCTTTTGATTACCAGTATGCCTGTAATGTTATGTAAATATCTTATTTTTTAATTCTTTTTTTGCCAGTTAAAAAAAAGAACAAAACTTAACAGCTCAGGACTCAATAACATTGTAAAGATTTTTTGTTTATCACAAGTTTTCAGTGTTGCATTTTAAGGAGAAATGGCACCTGCTTTTTGTGAAAGAATCATTAAAGCTGTGCTTGCAAATCTTAACCAAAACCTGGGATGCATCTGAGCAGTCATACCTGAGCGCAGCAGGGTGTCTTTGCATAGCGAGGCATACTTGATTCGGACTCCCATTGACTCCGTGAGGCTCTCGTCAACAGGCAGCATTGTCTACAGGACATACACATGTTAACACTCACCTCCACCTGCCTGTCCACCTTGTCAGGGCTACACTCACCTACACCACAGTAACCACATTGACAATACTCCTACACAAAAACAAATTTACAAAAAATTCAAGCAATAAAATGCCCCAGTAGGCTACGGGGCATGCTTAATATCACATTAAGCAGATAAGGTAAGTTTTGCTAAATCAATCAGCACAACCAATAGATGGACAAAGAGGAAGCCTCAGACACATACATGGAAACACTCTTCATACTTTTTAGCAACACCATAACAACCTACAGCACTTGATTCCTTTATTTACAAAATGGAAAATATACATGAGGTGCTCTACACAAAGGAAAATCTTAAACCAAACACTCCCAGAGAACCTAGTCCCTTCCAGGGCCTCTTACCCGCCCACTGACGCTTTCTGGCAGGCGGTTCACCGACATCCTCCGATCTGCTCTCTCTTCCATCTGCCAGGCAGCTATGGTGACGTCCCCCACCCGCTGGTTCTCTGCTGATCTGTCCATTGAAACACATTTACTTAATTAGCTTACTGACTGAAATTTGGAAAAATTACATATATTCAATTTACTAAAAATAGCTTTTAAAAAAATTGCGTAAAGTCATGGGTCACATCTCAGAAATCTTAATATATAAAAATAATAAACTTTACTTCTTTAAAATACAGCAGGAAGAAGCTAGATGAGTGAGTGTGTGATTGTAAGAGTGTGATTGTAAGTGTGTGTGTCTGACCTCAGTTCCAGCTGTAATCGGTGGCTTCTCTCTTGCAGTAACTCCTTCACAGGAAAAAGTGCTGAACCCAACATGTACATCTGAAGCAAAAGAAAGACAATCAGAAGAAAAAGACACTTAGTGGTCCAAAAGAGCACTAAAACCTTAATGAAATATGGAACAACACATCTTTTCCACTGTAAAATATTAAATTCAAGAGCTATCTGATGAAAGAATATTGTACCGTGCCCTGCGAGCGGTCCTTAACGTCATAGACAGCCAGTTTCACCTGCGTCTGCTGGTTGATGTTGGAATCCTGGAAGAAGGCAATGCTGCTGAGAAAGATGGGGTTACTGGTGCCCTGTGGATGGAAGAAGTGAATGAACATTACCTCATGACATGACAAGTAAGTTGAACAATTTAGTAGACAATTAACTTAAGCTAGAGTTTCCCCTAAAGAAAATCTTCTATTGCATTATACTAGAATCTCTTGTCAAAGCAGGTGATTCCCCATCCGTTGTACAATGTGACAGAGAGGGATCTTTTTATGCTATTTCACAAAGCTTTATACAGAGTTTTTATGTTTGAATGATTAGTGTTAGATTTTCAATATGGGACGACCCTAAAACCACATTTAAACTAAATCCCCAAATTGTTCAGATGATAGTTGTTTCAGAAATTACAAGAGAAACACAAACACTTGACCTCATAAGGTTAGAGATCGCATTTCAGATGACTGTGGCTGTGTTTGGACATCAGCTAGCAGAACCTTTGTGTGGATGTGGTTAAGTTTACTTATTTCTCTGTTAAACCTCCGCCTCCTTATCTACAGTAACAATCTAGATGAGGGTAGGATGGGTGTGAGGTGGGCAGAGAAAAACAGTCCTCTTAGAATCAGACACATTTCACCTGAAGACATGTCACTCTGTGGTCACATTAAGGATTCTGTATCTGACATTTGGCTGTGACTTTAAGACATACAGTGGACTGCGAGTGCAATGAGTCTGACCTCTATGACTTCAGTCTGGGCGTGTTTGGTCCAGAAGGCCTGCGGTGGTGTTGTGCAGCTCACTGCTACAAAGCTGTTAGGTTTTCGATCCAAAGCAGGAGTCAGCAAGTCTGTACATGCTGTGGGAGAAACACACAAGTCAACACTTACTGAGCCAAGAGGCATCTAAAACCTTTTTTATCTGCTCATGACAACAAATTGTTCAAATATGTTCCCTTAAAAAAACTGATACAATAATAAATAATCAGTAAATTCCTGATGAGTCCAGGCTGTTCTGGATGGACAGTTTTTGAATGTCAGTGTTACTCACCCACACTGAACTCAAGAACAGGCTCATCTGGATCCTGACTGTTTCCTGGAAAAAAAACATTGACAAGACAACGGAAGATGCACATCAGCAGCTCGGGTTTCTTAACTGCATGGGCAGTTTTTCAGTGGTTACACAAGAATATTTACTGTACATTACATTTTATGCTTTGCAGACTTAGATTAATACAAAATGAAATAAACAAATGTCTTATGGTATGTATTTTTGAGTTAGGATGTACTGCCTTTTAACTTTTAAACTGGCCAATTTCACAAAAGGTTACACATAAATCTAGAGATAAAAATCCACATACAATAGCACAACTAGTCATTTAAGTGAATAAGTTGTCAATACTTAAGTAGCACCAGTCCTCAGATACTTCTCAGAGCATAAATACTTAATGAGGTTCTGTTTTTACTTTCCAGCTAACCTCTGCAGAGAATTAGCTTTAACTCACCTGCGAGAGCCAAGCCAATCATCTCATTGGACAGCTCAAACGTGTTGGCCCGGTATACCGACCATGGCCTCTGTGTCCTGGAGCCACGCTCTCTGCCCCCTGCCATGCCTGTCCAGGAAGTGTGGACAACGGCAGGAGGCCTGAACACACACCCTCACACACACAGTCACACACTCCCATGTGATGTACCCCTCTTTCTGCGTTGATCCACGGTTGCTCCAATAAAACCGCTTCACTTTTCTAATCGAAAAGAGAGAAGAAGAAGAGAAGGAGCTTTTTCACATGGATTCATAAGGCTGACATTTTCTTCATTTCCTCAGTATTTTAAAATTCATCAAGTGAAGAGGTACGATTAAAAGAACGGGAGCTACAACAACAACATGAGGAGGCCACACAATTGAGTACTTCATATCTTCTCCATACTTGGGCCTCATACACGCACAAGGAAACATTATTGTATCAGATATATCTGTATTGGTATGTATGCCTGCAGTTGATGCACAAAGAATTTGCAAAGCAGTAATGCGCAGAAATAACACTTTTAAGTGTTACTTTCTAAATGTTTGGTCAGAAAACAAAACCAAGTGTCAGTGATGTGAATGTGCCATGTGAATGCACATAGAACTGCAGAAAATGGAAATATGCAGAGAAGAGAAATAAGGAACAAAAAGTGAGACCAGGTACAAAATTGGCATGAAGCAGAAAAAACCCAAAGCAAATAAAAGAAGAGAGAGGGAGAAGTATCAACTGCAACATACAAGGTCAAACAATCAAGTGTTAAGTCTTATCTGCCAACTACACAATCACCAGCTTATGTTCCGTTTCTGATTTGATCTTATTTTAGATTATATTTCTATAGTCATATTCCACATAAACCTGCTTAAACCCTCTGCCTTTGTTGCTTGGATGTATTCTACTGGTAGGGTATCAGTTTTATTATCTCAATAAAATCTTATTAACAATTATTTAAACAAGACTGAGTGTCATCAGATAAACACAAGGATAAATGTTTAGAAATTCAAATGCATTCCTTCCTAAACCTTTCATGCATCAAGAAAATAAAAAACAGTCAAAAATGAAAAGAGCAGTATTAAAACAAAAATAAAACCACAATATCTGACCCCCATAGTCTTCTGGTTTTTCTTATGATAATTTATGCTGCAATTTTGCAGATGAATAAATAAATGTGATAATATCTGTTTTAATAAAAGGCAGCAGAGGTCTTATTAAAGGTTTAACTGATTAATAAGCTTTGAAATTTTTTAGCAATTCAGCCTGTGAGAGAACAAAACAGTTGAAAACTCCCTGTTCCTCTCTGACTTAATGAAAACAAGATGGCTAAAAAAGAATAGGCAAACATCTTCCTGTGGCTGTATATTTATTAGTATGCAAAAGACAGGTCATCTGTTAGTATGTGACTTAGCCTCATCTTTCAGCCTGCTGCAGCATTAAATGTTCTCAACATCAGCCACGTGTTTTGGTCTACCAATGCACATTTGCCATGTACATATATTTAGTGCATGTATTTGTGCATATATCTGCATCTGTGGAAAGGTCTGCTGCTTGTTTCAACAGTGTGATTATTTGCATGTGTGTGTCAACCCACCTAAAAGCCATAAACATTTGCATTTCTGCTCCCCAGAAGAGCAAGTATCACATCATCATATGTTGATGTTGCTAGGAGACTGTAGATGTTTCCTTAAGTCCTCAACATGTTTTTGTATTACTTCTCATCCTCCTCATTTTGTGTCTGCCCTTCTTTGTCCTTATGTCCATCTGCCTTGTCTCAAATGTTCCCTCATCCTTTAACTCCTAGTTTTTGGAGTTTTTTATCCTGATCCCCCATTTTTTTCCCCCACTATTTCCCCCTAATTTACTCTGTTTTGGGACCTGTTTCCCAGAAGGCTTCAGCCTGTGGATGAGCAACTGTCCCACTCTTTGCTGTTTCTCTCTCTTCCATTCCCTATGTCCCATTTTTTAAAGAGCAATTAGCCTACTAGCAGCAAAGCAGAAAACACAAGGGACAGATGGTGGCTCAAATAGAGAGGCACAGTGGTCTAGTTAGACAATACACGGATGGAGATCTCTGGCAAAAATGGAACATAAATTTATTGTTTTTTCTCAATGGGCAGTTAACTTTAATCCTGCCCAATAAAACAAGGATTTTTTGTGGGTGAAAAATGCATTTCTCCAGGTGGATCTCTGCCAAAAATTGGACTCTAATCATACGTCTTTTTTCAAATAGGCCCACAGAGTGATCTCATTTTAACTGTGGTTCTGGGTTAAGAGTTGGCGGCCTACTTCTTTGTATGTGGTCCATCATTGCTCTCCTGGCAGTGCCTGATATGGCCTACTTTGGTAAGCTCAGATAGGTGTGCCCTACATCTGTCACTGCAAACATCTGGAGCATTACCTGAAGTCTCTCTTTTGATGGAGGAAAGTCTGTCTAACACAATGATAAAATATATCTCAGAGTTCTGTCATGGAGGCTTTCTCATTTAGATTATTTTACAGTCTTTTCTTGCCTTTAAATCATTGATAGTGCAAAGTAGAGAGCTAGATTTGAACAAGAGCATCTTAAACCTCTACTTGAGCAGGAGACAGAAGAGTTTAGGACCTTTGCATTTCAATCCCCTTCTAAAAAAATTAAGTTGAAGCACTTTTGATGGTAAAGACAGGGAAGTCAAGATAATGTTGAATGTGGTCATGAGGAGACTTGAGTCCTTGAAAAATCTGTACTTCTCGACATGCATTCAAATCAACTTCAAATATGTCAGCTAAGCTGCGCTTGGACATTACTTGAGATTGAAGTTAAACTTCTGCTGCAGTGTCACACTATCCAACTACATACCGTGATAACCAACAAATTCATATACCATAAATATATATTCATAGAGTACTTTGTAGCATGTAAACCCCGATTTCAAGCCTTTAAAAACAAGAATCTGTTGCTAAAGCCTCACTTCCTGTATCACAATTCTTATCTCACTGATACCTGATACACCATGTCACCAACGCAGCCCTCTGGATTGTTTTTAATGCATGACTATTCTGAATTCTCACTTCAACTGAAGCTCAAATTTCTGCAAACACTCTTCAACTCATTATAATTACACCTGCAAACAATCAGTGATGGTTTAGCCTTAAGTTCTGCAAGTTTTGGAACCATCAAAACACAGAATAACATTAGAAGTAAAGAGACCTCCTTTGGCAGAAGTAATAAAAGGTGTCTTCAGCTGGATGATGAATAAAATACAGAAAAATGTGAATACGGCAAGACAGCTAAAAAACTGGATTTTTTGAGCAGATGATACACTTGCCATATCACTTGAGTTCCATGATCAGATAGAAGTGGCCTCAATCATCAGCCTAGCTTCGTGTTGTGCTAAAGCAAAGACACCAGCAGGAACATTAAGGCTCAGGGATTAAAACAATCTTAGAGTTTAAGGTAAGAATGAGAACAAAAACAGATGAACTTAAGTTGCATGGGAGCATTTGCATGATTACCTCTCTGCTGTCAAATAGTTATAAGACATCTCTATCTTTTCCTTAAGCCTGCCCACATTTTGCACTGCACTGCACAAACAAACATCAGCAGCAGGGCACAAAAGAGACACTGTTTAAGCTGGCAAACCAGAACTTGTCTTGCAGTAACAATAAAATTTCCATTCATTAAGTTGTGACATCTACATTGACAAGGTATGTCAGTAAAAAGAACAATAAGGCAAACGATACAGAACCAGATATAAAAAAAGAAAAAAACATTAACAGTAAATTCTTTTAAACTAACCAGACTAAAAAATAGGTTTTAAATAAAGGTTACGGCTATTTTTGATAATGAGAGTAACACCTGAGGTATATATAAACAGAAGTTCCTTACAAAGATGCTACAACCCTTTTAGATATTCAGACAAAGGTTACTTGAGCATTTGTGTTTCTTACAGCCTCATTCAGACATGTTGGGGCATTTAAACATGATTTAAATTAAAAAATCTTTATTTGAGAAAAAACCCTCCAGCTTGAATAATTAAGTTAGACAGCATAAAATATTAAATGACTCAACATTAAGTTCTCATTACATTCCTAACTAACAAGCTGTGCAAAGAAGTTTGCTAAATATTAATGTATTCATCCATGCATATATAATGAATTAACAATGAAAACACAGAGATTACTTATTTTTGGTTGTATGTGAGAATTTGAGTTTCTGCCAAAATGAAATGGTCTTAGTCTTGTTTTGGACACACTTGAGAATCCTGAGGGAGCCATTACATCCTGCTTATATTAATAAGAAGCAATCATTTTGTCCTGCAAGGTGCAAAACACACACCTGCAAAAAATAAAGTGCAAACAGTAAATGAGCTGCTATGTCTTGATCTAATTCTGGTAGCTTTTCAAATTGCACATAAACATGAATATACTCAAGAAAACAAAAAGTCTCAGTGCAACTCTGGTCTTTGTTTCCAATCCTAGAAGGAAATTTCCAGTCTTTCAGCCAACTTAAGTCACATTTTCCACTATCAAAGCCAAAAAACATCATGGACACCAGTTGATCAACTACTGTCAAAATACCATGCTTTTTCTTCACAAACATCTATTTGCTGACTTTTGTCGTTTTGACATTTTGTCTGCCAAACTTTTCGGTTCCCGCCCCACTCTTGTTTTGATACAACAAAGGAGGCATCATGGCATACACCTTAATCGTGCTTTACGTGCTAAACTTGAGCATATATATTCTTCTGTTAATCCTTAGAAATCACAATAAAAGATCTAATTTTTCTCCTACAGTCACATTCTACCATGTATCCTTATGGCTTGCATTCAGTACACATCCCTTTGTGTACGACCTGGAATTAACAAAATACTGAACACCTCAAGTCAGCTAAGTAATTTCACATATCTGGGAGTTTAGAGTCTTGCCAAAACAGCTTAGTGATGCCAATAAGAAAATCACTTGCAGCAAACATGAAGAAGTCAAACTCTCCTCTGAATCACTGGCAGCTTAGAAAATTTACTAAAGAGGGGAAAGCTGCCATACAAGGGAGCTCCAAATTTAGCCTGGCATGTCAGTTTATGAGTGTGTGTAGGTTTGTGAGTCACATAAATTAACCTGAGCCAAAGCTCCTGAGACATAAAATCCCCCATCTGGGATTCACAAAATGGATTTGGGCTTTTTTGGGATATCAACAGCAGCACAGATCAAGTAACAAGAGAAATTTTAGTGAGCTTTTAGTTTGGAAAATCATGGACAAGAAGTGCATAAAGTGCACTGAAAATGGAAACCCCATGACAACTGATCGTGATCCATCTTTTATGAACAAACGTGTAATACTTGTAAAAGCCTCATGACAACTACTAAATTGAAATAGCTCCAAGGTCAAAAATAAACTTTATTCTTGGCTTATACGAGCTGTTTTGGAATTACATGGTGTTTAGGTTGGAGGACTTGTTAAGAAGGCAATTTCAATTTATCAGTCTAGAGATTTTCAAATAATGTAGAGGAAATCTGCAAGTGTTGCAAAATCAGATACTTGATGCTAAGGTTACAGAGGAGTAGCATGAAGAACAACTTGCTCTTTGAAGTGCATTCGGCAAAGATTATCATAACCTTATGGCAAACCTGATTTTTGAAGAAGACAAGAGGAAGTTTCAACTTGGTTTGAGGTTTTAAACCAATAATGTTAGTCTTACAGACAGCACTCATCTTGCCTGCTCGTGTAAGTGCCATGTTTAAATGTAAGTGGGTGTGTTTGAAGCTTGAGTCTTAGTTTCCAGACAGACAGAGAAAAAGAGCAACAGACTGAGTCAGAATGAGAGTCCAGTTGACCATACATGGTGAAACCCAATTTTACAGTCACCCTTTGCCAAGAGACCTTTCACACACTGAAGACAAGGCATCACACTACACATTGTGGTGTGCGAATGTGTGTGTTTGTGTGTTGTTCACATTTCATCTCAGATCGAATGACCTGCTCTTCTAAATTGTTTGTCTTTGATGATTTTCACACAACATCCAACCTCAGAAGGTCAACTCCCATAAACTCCAATAAGTTTGTTTATCAACTGAGATGCAGTCACCATCTGGGAGGCTGACTAAATCTGAATAATTAGAACATTTCTGCATTTTTACACACAGACCTCACATTTAAATGTGTATTTGCTTCTAAATATGTAATGTTTTGGAAGTTATGATAAATGATCTGCAAAACCCAGTGATATCTGTTCCTAAATCACAGTAAAAGACAACAAGAATTTATACCAGCAGTTGAAAGATGAGGCATTTTCCCATGATCAATAAAGCATTTTTCTTAACCATTCTTTAAAAGGAAAAAAGGAAATGGGACAAAAGTCCATGATCTGTGAGTGGCACAAAATTATCCCAGATGAACTAGTTTCTTTTGTTATTAAAAACCTGCTTATTTTTCTGTTCTGCCTTTTCTTTATTTCTACAAAGCATGATGATGTTTTATTGACTATCAAAAGTATGTTTGCATTAGATTTTATGACTGATAAGGTGGTCTGTAAACAAGCCAGTTTCCATTTCACAGTCTAGTCAAAATAAATCTACAATGAATTATGTATGGCTGACATTCAGCAGCACTACAAAGCTGTTAGAGGACTTAAAAAAAAGTGCTTAAAGAGATTATGGGTAAAATCCCTTTTTTCTCTTCTTAAGCTCACAGCACGTAAAGAAACACAAGAAAACTGTTTTCCATACTTATTAAGTGTATGTGGAATTAGGCCTTGTTTGTATTAGAATATATTACACAATTTCTAGTTATCTGTGATGATCTAATAAGTGAAACAATACCAGAATGCCTCAAACACTTTGGATAATTTTACTAAATTTTTATAACCTCACATTTCTTCAATTCTTCTTTTTTTGAAACTTAATTATATGTTTTGTCTTACACTATTTAAGGCTCTAGTGGTACCTTATAAAGTATACCAAGAATTCTTTATGAACATTTTCTGATTTGATACATCAATCAATTCCTTCCAAAATGCCTATTATGGTTACAAAATAATTTTTGAGAGCATTTTCTGCTGTACTTGTAGCTGTGTTAAGCATGTTCACACAAAGATTGTGGTTATAACTAAAAAGAGACCACCACCGAGGGTGTCAAACAGTTTTCTCAGTATCACTGAAAAAAAGTCTTCATCAGGCAAACATAAACATACTGAAGAAAGAATTTTCTACATACTAAAAATTGAAAATAACTTTTATTGGGAGACACCACAGAGCAAACTTTGGCCTTTATCTAACCTTTTACCACCAACTGTTCTGCCTGCAGGACACTCCACAATGCTGAACAAACAACTGCTTAGACTAAGAAAAGTTACATAAATATTAACTTTTAAATAATCAGCCTTTAAAAGAGTACCCTGATGTAAAAGTACAGGTACAATTGAGACATGGTATTAAGGGATTAATAGATTTAAGGAGGCTAAAAGTCCTGCACTCACACAGAAATCAGTATTGGAGACAGTGCACTTGGTACAAAGCCCTTGTCTGTTCATACCGACAAATCAGGGCCTCTGCTGTGCTCAGACTGACATGTAAAACGTGATGAGACTGCACAGAAGCTGTCTGACCTCTCTGTCCTTTATCTTAGGTTTCACTGTCTGTTTGGAGAGATCTTTGCAGAACATGGCCATGTTATCCTTGTCTTACAGACTGCAAAATGTTACTTAATAATTCAAAACAATCAGTGCATAATTGCAGTTCTGATATAGTGTCTTCAAGTTTCAGTTCAAAACATTAACACCACGTAGAACAAGTTTCACATCTTAATTCGCTATTTAGAAATTAGTCAAAAAATAATTGTTTCTTGAATGATAAATCCTTTTAATCAAGTAAAATCTTTATCACCATTGAGTGGGTTATGTTATGTTTTTTATGTCATTCTGGGTGTAGATTTTTTTTCTTCTTGATAAAACTTCATATTTTTTGTGTAAAACTTCTTCACAATTTCAAATTGATACTTGTAGACTACTGAACCTAGCAAATTATACAAATCTAGCTCATGTAGCTTAAGTATTCTGAGAAATTTAGAATAATGGTAACATTTTTTGATAGATGTAAACTGTGTATATAATCTGAGAAGAGAATTTTGGAATCGTTGATAATTTGCTGCTGAAAATATTGCTGCATTACAGAATGCTTCTAATGCAACATTTTTAGATTTGGGAAGAATAATCCTTTTTAAAAATACTAAAAAGCTGCAGCCCTTGCAATATAACACTCTGAGGCTGTAAAGGTTTTAGCTTTGTGGGTTCTCTCATCACAACTACTTACAGTCAATTGATGGGTTAAAGGAGAAGAAGAAGTGAGCTGATCCAGGTTCAGTGAGTTTGATTTTCAGACAGGCAGCAGTTCACAATCTGAAAAGATAATAAATGAGAGGTTTTACATTTGAAAGTAAAGTTCATGTCTGCAAATCGTACAGAAAATTTTATTAAAATTAGTTTTTTTTCCTCCTGTCCATGATGTTATCTCTGTAAGACTAAGATTAGACATTAAAATGATCTTTTGATGTCCAACACTTGGATGTCAGTTCGATCAGTACAAGTCATTTTAGCACTAGTTGAGGCCATTCTTTCTCACTTTCCAATACAAGAAAATTAAGTAAAAATAGAGAAATAAAGAAATGTTTTGTCATAAATAGATTTTCAACATGGGCTGCTTGATTGAGCCAATAATAGAGGTGTTCCCTGTCCCTATGCGTGTGTGTGTCTGTGCGTGTGTGCGTGTGTGCGTGTGTGTGTGTGTGTACCTTGTGGGCATTAGAATAAAGCGTGAATAATTTCTTTAGAGAGACAGAGCAGCTGTGGCTCTTTTCACATGAAAATTAGCATCTCACACACTCTCACTCTCATCCTGTCCCTCTTAGCCATGACATTCTTGCCACACCAGCTGTACTCCTCAATGTATTCCAGTTACATTCTGAGGCAGACAAAAATGACTCATGATTTTACAAAATAAACAACTGTTTTTTGCTAAAACATTTCTGTGATCCTACATAAAATAGAAGGATTTATAGAGGAAAATGGAGGGGTAATTGTTTCAGAGTAAGCAGCATGTATACCTTTAAAAATGAATAGTACATATCTAGTTAAGTAAACATAACTGATGCTGTTAAATCACTGTGAGATGAACATTCTATGTTTAATGTTCAAGTTGTACAGCCCAATACTTTATCCAATAAAAAATAGTATTTTTACACAGTGTCTTCAGAGCTCAACCACAAAAGATAAACCTTTCACTCGGTAGTTAACAGCAAGGACGGAACAGAAGCAAGACGACAAACCTCATTCATTGTAAATGTGAAACTGCTTCTTGCCCAAAGTCGGCATCACTTCCTTCTCTTGTTTCAGGAAGTGTCTTAAAAGAGATACTGTGTACTTTGGTGTATGATGCACAGACACCTGGCTGCACTTGCAAGGCTGCTTCATGGCACACAGCAAATAACATTTAAATGTCAATAACTTAGGTCAACTTTGAAGTTTTTTATATATATTAAGTCTTGAGCATTAAAACAGGAGGAAAGGGCACCAATTTCCCTGGTTCCCATGAACGGATGTATGAGTCAGGATTGCTCAGCTACTACAAACCCTTTCACTCCGGGTTTAATTAAGAAATATTTACTAGTTTATAATTACAGTTACATTGGTTGTCGCATTAAAATAAACTATGATAAAACATTACCTTTATACTGGCAATATACTTGCTTATTAGTTATATATGTATAGGTAAAACTGTTGGTCTTGCATCATTGCATAGTGGCAGCTGTATATGCCAATGAAATGCCACTAAACAATCTAAGAGGTTTTGCTTATTGCTATTTAGTGTACAGTTGGGGAAATTCCTGCTGCTGACCATACCTGGTTACAAAAGTGAACGTACAGTAAGAGCAAATATGCAGAGTATCATGAGAGGCTGGTTTTTTACAGTTGGACTGTCTCATGCAGCTATCAAGGTCAATGTAGGGTAAACAAAAGTGGGTTAAAAGAGCTTGAAGTCTTTCAAGAGATGTGGTGAAAGCAGAATTGAGCTGGCTGGTACAAGTTACGTGTCTGTCTTTGATTGACAAGGAAGAAAAACTGCACGCACAAGGGCCCACAATATAAAGGAAGTGATCGATGAAAACTTGCTGACATGAAGCAGAAGTTCAAGCTGCTTGTTAACCACGACTGATCTCTGAAAAACAAAAGTCACCAGATCTGTACTCATACTAGAACTATAGGAACACTGACAAGTTTTTCTTTTGATAAAATCAAAAATGTCTCAGCTGTCACTTTCATCATTTTGGTTCTAACTTCCTCAACAAATTATTACAAAGACTCACCCTGTGTTTTTATTCTATGAGGAAAGGTGCTGGTTAATCCCAATGATCACCAACATTTCTCGTACTAATGAAATTAAGGTAAACCTGTAAATCAGTCTTTCAAAAAAAAAGAACAAATTCTATTGTCTAATATTCTACTACTTTCAGATCGTGTCTGACATAAAAACAATGCTGAACTTATAAATATCAATATCATTTTTTTTTTCATTCAGTCTATTACTGAGTCTTGATAATGCAACTATGGCTATGCAGGGCTTTGGGCTAAATGTTAACTCTAAATTTTTTGCCTTCTATCATGCTCCAATTAACAACACAACAAAAACTCTACAAAAACGCAGACATTTAGCAGCTGTAAAATTAGAACTGAAAGTACTTAAAGTACTGAGACTGAAAAAGCTTAAACTGATGGGAATATCATCTGTTTTGCAGAGATTACAATTCTGATCTGATGGCAGCGCAAGACAAAACATTAGGCCCAAAGTCAGTAGGATTCATCTCTTAGTGAATATGGATGCCTGGAAAAATTTCAGAGTAATTTATCTTATAGCTGATCAGATATTATAGTCATGAACAAAACAGAAAAAACTGACCAGCAAGGAGAAAATACTACCAGGTGGATCTGTGTGACCATGACCTCATCTGGTCTGAGGAGATGTGGGCATCAACCAATGAATCATCACAATGAGGAGACAAAAAGCAAAAGCAAAACAAAATGTAACCCTAACCACTGAGTCACCTCAATGAAGTCACATAGGCTCATTAGAGACAACAAGACAATTTTATTCCTGCTTTCTCAAAATAGATATTTCACCACAGAAATCTGTTGTTTTGCTTTGTGGCAGATGGTAGTAAAAGGGGATAAAATGCCAGTACTCCCAAAATGTTAAAAAGGCTAAGAAAAAATATATCAAAAATGTTAACTCTGGACTTTATATATACATAGAATAATGTATTTTTAAGAATAACAGGAGTCAAACATGCTGTGTCTAACATGTCTGTTTCATGTCTCTGTTCCTGGTTAGCATGAGAGGCTAATGATTGAGCCTCCAGCCATCTGTGCCACAATGACGCTGTTTGCCAGGACGAACATTTGTCTGCCTCATTTGTCAGAGGAATCATGTTGAACATCACTTAGCTGCAGGGTCTTCTCACTACAAGAAGACATGCTGAAAAACAAAAACAGCATGTGTCACCAGCACACACTCATGCTCATTAAATAATGAAGATGCTGTAATATCTTGTGATACTTAGAGCTCTCCTCAGCATTTGTTTCTCAATTTCTTTTGGAATACTCTTTATCTCCTACAGTATAACTGTATGACTGTACACGTGTCTGGATGAGGCCTGTCCACCCACACCCACCGAGGCAAACTGATTAGTGTGAAAGAGCTTTTTAGTGAAATTGCAGTTTAGATGGATTTTTCAATCTTTGATTAACATTTGCATTTCATATAGAAAACATTAATCTGATCCAGATTATTTAGCAGTTAGCAGGCAGAGAGGAGTAGGCCAAAATTATAACTTTCTCAGCTGAGATCTTTAAGTCTTTTGGACCCACCTAAATGGTACTAATTATCACCTTCAAAAAATATTTATAAAATCAAAATATCAGGAGTTTACTCGTCAAAAAAAGATTTCATCATGATAGCATCTTCTCATACATAAGCAATACAAAGCCATCACAAGTGTATGTTTTTCAATGAATTTAAAGTTAGAACCACAACATACAAACCTGAACACTGCAGTGACACTGTAGAATGGAGTAAAACAATTTGCAAGTGTCTTTACCTTACACTAAAATTGTGCTACAGCAATTGTTATGTTAGCAGAACTACCATTATCACTGTTGTGTCAGTACAGCAGAGGTTTGCAATTATTTGCTGCAGAAATTAAGCAAAAAATTTTTCTGAAGATGACCTACACAGCATGATTGTGCATTTTCTCTCCACTGCCCAAACGCAGCTCTCAGATTTCAGTCTCAAGACATAAAACAGTCCAAATCTGGGTGATGATGGTCAAAATGCTGGCTAAACAGATGGCAGCCCGAGTTAACACACATACCCGAGGACGTCTGCTTTGCTCTGCTTTGCTCTGCTTGCTGTCGATGGATGTAAACAAACTCATGCTGCAGACACCGTCATGAGGAAGAGACTGCAGCCGCCAGTGCCTCGCTCACCTCTTCTCTTCCTCCTGCTTACCATCTCTCTCTCTCTCTCTCTCTCCCTCTTTCTCTCTCCCCCAGTCTTTCTCTGTCCAACAGCTCACTGCTTCCCAAACACTCAAGCCAATTAACTCTCTCTCTCGGGTCTGCAGCAAAAACAGCATCGTCTCTTCCAGTAGGAATGCATCGATACCTCATGGAAAAGATGATTCTTCTGTTACATCCCTCATGGGATGGAGAAAATTACGAAGACAGTGTAAAACAAAATGATTCCAACAGCACTACAGCCTCCAACATCATTACTTCAGTCGTTATCGATAGTTTTGACAGAAATTGAACAAATTAGCTTTGATGCCAGTGTCAATACAACACCAGTGTTTCTTTGGCAAGAAAATTATTTCAACAAAGCACTTTTTCAATGTACAAATAATGCCAAAGTTTTCAAACAATACAAGTCTGAACATAGCCATATCTGATCCATCAGGATTTATGCAATCAGAGAGTCAACAAGATTTGTCTTGACATTTGACGTCAGCTTTTAGAATGATACAGTTTGATAATACTATAGAAACATTTTTATTCATACTAAAAATGTATTGAGGTTACTCAGTGATATTCTTATTGTTATAGGGACAAAAATTTTCCTATTAAAATGAGCTTAACGTTTGTATCACATAAATAATTCTAACTGGAACAACATATTTGGTATAGCCAAATTATTGACAAAATTTTGCTCATTTTTTAATTAAATATACCAGATTTTAGACGGCACTGAAGGAAAATAAATGATTCTGTATTTACAGGGCTGAAAGGCTTTATACATTTGCTATTTTTTTCAGCGGAGATGGCTTGTACACAGGCATTGTGGGGGAGACAAATCACGTTTTTTGCCATGCTCCATGTGGCAGTCTAACACACACGCATGAGCATACGCGCATGCATGCATGCACGCACACACACACACACACACACACACACACACACACACACACACACACACACACACACAGGGTTCATTTTCCTTTTTGATGCCTCTCCATTTTCCCCATTGCACATCAATAATTAATTTGACTGTTGCAAGGAGAGCACCTAGCATCAGCAGACCAGTGCGTCTGTGCACTCGTCCTGGCTGATTCAGCTGGCAGCCAGCGGGCCACATCCAGCCCAGAAGTTGCCTACAGTGGGCCAGCATACATATATTCTGAAATATGACTACTAAATTGACTACATAGTGTATATTTCCATTTATGTCCCACACTCACAAATAAATAATACAAAACTGTTGTTTTTACTTATTTGTTCTTATGTTAGAGTTTAGGAAACAATCTGTTGCCTTTATTATGTACCGTAACATATGCACTTCCACCATCAGCATACTGTAATTATTCACATAAATCTGCATATTTATTGTGTTTCAAACTTTATAAATGTTTTGTAACATGTTTTCTAGTTGAGACTGGTGAGTTATGGAGTGATCCATTTTGGTGAAGAGGATGACAGCTCATTTCCGACCCCCTGAGTGTGTATCCACCTGAATTGCCTCATTATGTCAGCTAAATGCTTAATAATCAGACAGCCCATAAGACGATAGCAAACAGGTAACAGCTGTTGTCACACACATGTTTGCTGAAAATATGTAGCACAGGTATGATGAGAGCAAGACAAGCAGACACAGAGGAAGACACAGATAAGGATGCATCAACAGGCTGCTCCTAGACCCTCTATGGCTGAGTGGGAGAGTTTGATGAGTCACCACACACACACATACACACATATATACAAATCAATATATGACTGGGACAGAGACCACCAACTTTGTGATTTTCAATTACATAAAATGACTATTCTGTAATTATTTTTATTTTAATTATCTGCTGTTTTTTGTAAAATGACGCAAAATAGAGAAAATGCTGACATCTTCCATGTGCTGGCTGTGTCCAAACAAAAGTCTAACCGAACTAGAACAGGCTAGAATTTCCAAATGTCTTACATTTTCTGCTCAAAAATTGACATAAATGATAAAGGAATCATTTAATTAATGTCATAATGCTAGTAAACAGCTTACCAAAGAAAAATGAACTGGACAAAATACTTCGAAATTAGCGTTGATATGGAAAGGATCATCAATTTTTGTGGTTACAGGCCCCAAAAACACTCTTATGATGTGACTCTTGTTCTCAAGAGAGAAAAAAAGCCTGTTCAACAATAACAACATCTCACCAAAAGCCAGGTCCTACATCAAGTCTGTATTGAGAATCATCTTGCTGAAAACCAGGTTGTTAACTTCACTCTGTGCTGTTCCTTTAAACCAGCAGCTCTGTGCCTAGGGATGACTGATGTTCAGGTAAGGGAGGCAGAGAGCATGACAAGCAATGATTTATGTGGAAGTGCAGAGGGAAGTGGAAAAAGTGGGGGTTTCCAGGATTACAGGGACACAGACATAGAAAAAGTATAGATAAAAGTGCAAGCATGAACGGCCTAGAATGGCTTTTGAAATGCTGAATATATGGTAAAAATAAGGTATTCAGTATTATTGAATTATGTGACAAGGTGGACTGTGATGATTTCTGGGGCAGATATGTGACACTCATCAAATTTAAAGCTGTAAAGATGACAGTTGATGCTTCTGTACTGACAGCTTCAGACATGGAACAAATAAAACACAAGCAGCTAAGCACAGTTTTGTAGATCCAGCATGATATCTCCATAGCTGCGCCACTCAAGACAGTTTTTCAAGAATTTAACAGCTATGGCATACGCTTTCGTGTATATAGAGTCTATACACATAGATGCCATAAGTATGGTACTATCCTGTAACTGTGACTGTATCAAGTCACATGATGGCACTAGCAACAGATCTCTTCTCTATATAAAGATGTGAAACTTGGCTGAAAGCTCAAAAAGGTAGTTTAAAGAGGTGTCACACACAGAGATGAACTTGTGATTAAGGCTATTCAAAATTATATAACTTGAGCGGACTTATTTGCAGCCACACACACCATCAAATCTTGAAAGTAGAAGTAAAATTTATTGGTTCCCTGGTACAATTACAGAGAAACTTCATCACCTGAAGCTACCAATGAGTAGCTAAGTGCTAAACTATGAATTTGGTCACGCAAAGCAACTCATAGCACATCCATATTCAAGGAGGTCAATCTCCTCCTCTTCATAAGGAGCATCATCACCTCTTCCTAAATCGATGTCCACGCCCACCTTGGCCCATGCTTAGCTAAACCCAACAACACCCAGATGACTGCAGTCACTGCAAGACTGCAGTGCAATGTGTGGAAAACATGCACACTCATGCAACAACATACACAGACTCAGCACATGTGCACATCCACCGTCAGCATCCAAACGCGCATCCAACATGAACAGACACGCATACAGACACTCAGCAAAATCAGTATGCTCGCGCATGATTGTGAAATGATTACAATATCTCTGTGTATCGGTGTTTAACAGAATGCTTCACTTCCAAAACATAAAACAGATATCCGACTATGATACAGCTGTAAAAATCGCATGTTTACATTCACGCACACACACACACGCACGCACTCACAGGTTTGAAGGAAAATGCACCCTTTCTTAACTAAGTTACGTAATAGTAGCGGCAGCAGGATGTCTGTGACCCGCCTGCCATACTCAAGTAACCACTTCAGTTACACATAAAAATGTGTCTTGTCAGAGGAGATTCTTCACACTGCGTGATATTTTACACCAACTAGAACCAATATATAGTTGTTTTCTGTGTGAATGCCTGATTAATAACGTCCTCCCCCGCTCTGACGTTCGTTTCCTGTTCCCTTTTATATTGTTGTCCTCTAATATTCATAGTTTGTGTCAAAATGTGAGTCAGCTCTGGCTTATTCAACGCTGATAAAATACGTGCTAAGAAGCTGTAGCTTCCGTTCCAGAACTTAGCGCTAACAGTATAGCGTTTAACACCAACAAAGCCACAGCCGTTAGCTCCTCAGCTGATAAAAGCCTTCACTATGCTACATATTTCGAATTAAAAAGAACATTAATTAGTCATTACCTACCTGTTTAGCTTTGTGTTGCGTGAAAATATCCGTTTTTTGGATAAAAGACAAGAGTTTTAAGGAGTGTGTCCTCTAAGTCCCGTACCGTTTGAGTATGAGTGCACCTCTCTCTGCTGAACCTCAAGCAGTGACAGCCGCTAGCCACGCCCACTGCGTTCCACATTGAAACGTCATCACGCTGGTACGCACCAGCAACGGCAGATTCCATCAAAAAGTGTTTAGTCGCATTTATTTAATAAGAGATAAATAAAAAGACGTATACAACGGTGACTTTTATCAAACCCTCCACTTGAATATTTTATTAAGTATCGTGATTTTATGCTTCACTATGCTTCTATTTCAATAGATTTCAAAGCCTTTTTTTTTTTTTACTTTAGTTCATTTGGCTTACAGCTAGTTTAAGATCGCTCACAAGGAACTTTTTTTGCAGAATTTATTCTTGATTATATTCTTTAATATTAAATTTTACTTACATTTTTGGACTTTTACTTTAATGATAAAGAACTCATAAGTATCCATATCAAAGCCACCAACACACAGATGACAGAGATTCTAAATTTTTTCCACTAAAGTTATCTAATATTAGAGCTTCTTCCATCACAACAACTAGTATTGCTACCAAACTGAACTGTGTTTTTGCTTGCTCCCTACTTTAGGAAATATTGCGGTCAAGGTGTTAAAGGTGGCAGAGATGATGGTTGAGGTGTTGATTGGTTTTTTTCAGTTGGTTGGGCTGAGTTGAGGTGTCTACTTTTTGGCAACAGACTGCCACGTCAGAGAAAATAAAAAAGGAGAACGTCTCCAAACAACTTTTGTCCAAAATAAACGAGCATTTTTATTAAACAAAAAGGTGGGTGTTAAACAAAATGTGAATGTGAACAAATTTTATCAAACAAACTGAAATAGCCAAACAAAATAATGTGCACGTGGTGGAAGACTGTATCTCTCTGGTGTCTTCCACGCTTCCCTAATTTAGCACACCTGCCTTAATTGAGAGGCCCTGAGCTACGTGCTTACATGAAGCAATGCACTTTCTTCAGCGTTAAAAATAACCACTTAGTGCTTCCAGGGTATTTACAATTAAGTAACCAAAATATATTGAAGAATGAGCGCTCATGAGTAATGGCTCTTACAGATGTTATCTTGTGTACCCTTTTAATTCATGAAACATTCATTCACTCATAAATTGGTTTCATCTGTTAAATACTACATGTCACTATTACTCCGTACATGTAACAGTTAGAATGATGATGATCATGATAATAATTAAATCCTAAACTTGTTTAAACATGGTCATTCCTTATGAGGAACCACTGTTCCAAAAGTAGAGGAAGTGAAGTTGCCTTCTATCGCCATCATGTGGAATTTAGGTGGTAATGCAGGTATGAATATTAATCATAAAAAAATATCTTTTATTTCAAGTTTTGCACAAATGCTGCTATGTTGCATTTTTGTTGCAGCTATTTTTTACACTGAATTACTCTACATCAGAGTATGACTTAGATTTTTATGATTGCAAAAATACCAGCATCATATTCTTGCTGTTGTCTTTTCATGTCATTAAAAACAAGTTGTCTAAAAGGGCTCCACCCAGCAGGCAGGGCAGGTAGGTGATGTGACAAGCAGGTTCAGCAACAGTTGAAACCAGAAATTAGTTGCACCTTTACTCGGGTCCTGTTAAGACTGTATCGAAGAAGGATTTTGTGACTTTTATTTTATCTCACAAAAACTTGAACATGAAGTCTCTTTTCTTTTTTTTCTATTCTTTTAACTTTGATATTTAATTGCCTTGGACAGGGCTGGAGTAAATGAATTACTCAGCCATTCTTGTAGTTTTTTTGATGGCTACAGCTCTCTGAAGCTACACCACAGAGTTTTCTCAATGACTTGACTTAAATATTTTTTGTTATTTTAATCACATTAGAAATACTCAAAGCCTGTTAACACAAGAGGAAATGAGGACCTCTGTTTTGTTTGGAAACAGGACTGAGAGAGGAGTCTTTTGCATGCTTTTGCTGCTCTTGCTCAGCTGCATTGGAGGGAAATGTGAGCGTCAGGAATCAAAACCTGCAGCATCGACCGACATCCCTGATGTCAAACCTTTCCACAATGAACCCCAGGCTTTCCCTGATGAAGAGAGGGCCAACCTCCCTGTTTTCACAATGGATTACCCTCGGATCCAAGTCCCCTTTGAGTTTACACTGTGGATACTGCTGGCCTCTTTTGCCAAAATTGGTAAGTTTAAAAAATTTACTTGTATTTAGGTCTATGTTTGTGCACATAGAAATAGATATAACTCTGAGAGTTGTGGTCGGAACAGGAGCCCAGAGTCCATAGATCATTATTGTTACTTTTCCTCAGGTTTCCACATTTACCATAAAATCACCATCTGGATCCCAGAGTCCTGCCTCCTTATTGCCATAGGCCTCATTGTTGGCGCCATAATGAAAGCAGTCAAAGAGGAACCCCCTGCTGTCCTCAGCTCCGACGTCTTCTTCCTCTACATGCTCCCTCCCATCGTCCTCGACAGCGGCTACTTCATGCCCACCAGGCCATTCTTCGAAAACATTGGCACAGTGCTGTGGTACGCCGTGGTGGGAACCCTGTGGAACAGTATTGGCATTGGGATTTCCCTCTTTGCAATCTGCCAGTTTGAGGTGTTTGGACTTCAAGATATCAACCTGCAGGTCAGTGTATTGGTACAGGATTGATGTTTTTCCTTTGTTTATGTGCATTACACTAAGCCTTTTTTTGGCATTTTGGGTCAAAGAGTTGGAGTAAAAACCATAAATTTCATGTAAATGGCTCATAAATTGCATTAAAACAAACAACAGCAGATGAGAAAAAAAGCATCATCATCAGATCAAAAGCCATTATGGTACTTTTTATAATATCATATAATAGTCTACGCTATTTTATTTGACACAATGGAAGTCTGTGGTTTCCAGGGTCAAGAACTAAAGTAAATATTAAAAAAAAAGCCCAGTTGCATGACAGCTGGAAAAATTATCTGCTGATGAAGACCGCAATATGATGTGAAGAGCCAAGCAGCAAATTAATGTTGTTTCAGTCATGAACAGCTTTAGTCTAAGGAAAGGAAATTGCCTTTGACATAATGTTAAATTAGATTAATTGACTTATATGTTAATAAATCATTTTGGTCAACAAACCAAACAGAAGCACCAAATTCCTTTCTGTTTTCCCTCTCTTCATCACAGGAGAATCTTCTGTTTGCCTCTATTATCTCAGCTGTGGACCCTGTGGCTGCGCTGAATGTGTTTGAGGACATTGGAGTCAATGAACAAATATATATAGTCATATTTGGAGAGGGACTCTTCAACGATGCTGTCACTGTGGTGAGTACACAGGATGTTTAGTTTTATGAGAACTACATTTGTTATTCTTGTGATTCACCAACATTATCACTGTGATATAGTTACAAAGGATAAACATAGTCTCTTCCTAGCCTTTGAGTTTTCCGATAAGATTAGCCTCCAGGCCATAATATTTACACTACTCATGCCCAACGTCAATCACTTACATTAAGATCTTAAGTATGACATGCTGAATCACTGCCCAGTGTGTAAAAATGACAAACAACTTTACTGGATTATTTGCAAACAGAAGAACTCTATTTTCAGGCAAATTTTGTTTTTAAAAATCTTTCTAAGTATATTTAATATATGGACATATTCTTTGAGAGATAATTTTATTCTCAGTTAGTGTAAGTAAGACTTAATGTATAAATATGTCTCCCTCTGTGCCCCCTCTCTCACAGTATGAAATCCTCTGAACTAAAGGTTTTTGGGTAGCCTGATCATTTGGTGGTGGGAAAAAGGAAGAAAATTTTGCTGTTTTGATCACTGAAGCTTTATGAATCTTGACAACAGCAGGATGTTCTTTCATGGCTGCTGATGCCAGAATGCAATAATAAATCAGTATAATTAGAAACTTTGTCAAAAAGCAGTTAAAGTTCAGTATAATTTTTCAAGTGCTTTGTCTTAGGGGATGACATGAACTGTATCTGTGTGCCCTGCAGTTGTTCCTCAGTCAAGTTTGGCCAGTTTTTCATTGTTAAATGGGAACGTCAGTCATGATAAACCTGTCTTTGCTTAAGTTTCACTTGAGAAGCAGGTTTCACTCAACCCTCCCTGGCACTGATCATCATCAGTTGCATCCAGTCTCCAAAAGAAAATATAAAATTAAAAATAATAGAATTGCTTGTCGAGTGAAACAAGTCATATTGTTGCAGGATATTCAGCCGGACTAAACAGATAAACAGTTTTAAGAAGAGTTGAAATGGAGTAGATTCTTTGGATTGTTTGAGTTGTTGAACCAGCTTGACAACAGCCGTCTGAGCTGCACTTCACATGCACTTAATCTGATACAAACCCCAAACCAAACCTTAAACTGTAAATATGTGGACTTTTTTATTCCTATCTCCCTTTTTCTGCCTCTGTCTCTCTGCCCAGGTACTTTACAACATGTTTGCCTTTTTGGCAGACTTGCCCATTGTTGAATCCACTGATGTGTTTCTGGGAGTGGCCAGATTTTTCGTGGTGGCAGCCGGAGGTGTCCTCTTTGGCCTTCTGTTTGGATTTGTGGCTGCATTCACCACACGTTTCACGCACAATGTCCGACCCATCGAGCCCCTCTTTGTCTTCATGTACAGCTACCTGGCATATCTGGTTTCTGAGTGTTTTGCAATCTCCAGCGTGTTGGCGTATGTGCAGTAAAAACTAAGCAATTACCTCTGATTTTCCACAGGAGGAGAGATGTGTAGTGCTATTATTTAAGTTTATCTCCTGGGTTATAAACAAGCTTTTTGTTTCTTTACTGCAGCATTATAACATGTGCCATAACCATGAAGTACTACGTGGAAGAGAACGTATCACAGAGATCATGCACCACCATCCGCCATGTCGTCAAGATGCTGGCCACCGTCTCTGAAACCCTCATCTTCTTCTTCCTGGGGGTTGTTACCATAACAACTGAGCATGAGTGGAACTGGGCTTTCATCCTGTTTACGCTGCTGTTTGCCTTCATCTGGAGAGGAATTGGTGAGAGCCTTGATTTATTGAGAAACTGCTAACTCTAAGTCATTATTTAAACAGGTTTATCATTCCCAACATGATGTCTTTCAGGTATTCTGGTGTTGACCCAGATCATCAACCCGCTCCGTACCATTCAATTTAATTTCAAGGACCAGTTTGGCCTCGCCTATGGAGGCCTGCGAGGGGCCATCTGCTTCGCTCTGGTCTTCACCTTGCCTGATACCATCAACAGAAGGAACCTGTTTGTCACTGCTTCAATTGCTATTATAATATTCACTGTTTTCATACAGGTGAGACCTTTTGCTTCAACAGTATTGTGAAAATATACAGATCATATGCAAATCATCCAGAAAATATTCTTTTTTGAATTTTTGGTCCTTTCAGGGTATCAGCATCCGTCCCATTGTAGAATATATGAACATCAGGAGAACCAACAAAGACCTGAACACCATCAACGTAGAGATTCACACCAGGGCAAGTATAAGCTGTCAGTGTAGTACAGCTGTTCGTTGTATTTTTTCCCCCTCTGTGTCTTTTATTACAATGATTTCTATTATTCTTATTAATGGATTCAGTTTGCTGCTGGAGAATAACATTGATTGTCTCCTCATATACTTGCATGCTTGTGTTTTGTCCAGGTCATGGAGCATGTTGTTTCTGGTATTGAGGACTTGTGTGGACAATGGAGCCACTATTACTGGAAAGACAAGTATGATCTATCTATTTACAATCAATATCAAGTCAGATTTCATAAATAAATAAAGCTTGATATATCAGAAGCCTCATTAATTTGTCTTTACATCAGGTTTAAGAAGTTCAACGATCATATTTTGAGGCGTATTCTGGTCCGAGACAACAGGGCTGAGTCCAGCATCGTGTCTCTGTATAAAAAACTGGAGCTGCAGCATGCCATTGAGTTGCTGGACACACCTATGGGAGACCTCAGCGCAGCACCATCCATTGTTTCTTTAAAGTACAGTCAACTAATCTTTTTTTCCTACATTAAGTAGATTCTACTATTAGTAGATTTTTAACCAAATAATAACCTGACGACACAAAGGCTATATTTATTATTGTATCATATATGTACTAGATGTGTTTGGATGTGCAAGTCAATGTATGCATCCAACCCTTATGCTGACAGCATTTATAAAATGTTAGACGTCAGCCTTGTTTCTGGACCACTGTTTATTCCCTTCTCACCTTTCTTCAGTGATGAGATGAAGGAGGCGTCTCGACCCAAGAGAAAGTTCCTGGCCGCTGATGTGAGGAAAATGCATGACATCCTGTCAAAGAACATGTACAAGATCAGACAGAAGGTAACTACAGAAGGAGTGAGGTCCTTTATACTGTCTATTTTTTTGTTTTTATATGATTAAATACTATGTTACTACTTAAAATCTCAATAGCCTTGTTTCCATCTTTCCATGTTTCATTCAAGAGAATTTGAAGTAACTATGTAAATGTTATGTTTTGTTTAAATGTTTTATTTTGTATGTAGATTTATTTTTTTCAACATGTCCCATGAACCAACTTAAATCAACTTTCTAGATTACCCTTTTTCTGTGACACTGAGTTGGTGACAAAAAGAAAATTGTAGAGTATCAGCAGCCTTGATCTTTGTGCAGAAATCTGCTCAGATTCAGTTTTCACCAAAGAAATCTCATGTTTTCCAGACAATGGCTTACACCAACAAATACCACCTTCCTGATGAAAGTCGAACCAGGGAGATTCTGATTCGCCGCCATGCAAGCATCAGACGCAGCATCCGTGCCGGAAGTTTCCGTGAGCTGGTGGGTTTTTGTATTTATATTCTTTGTAATGTGTTTGCTGCCTCATCTTCACTCTTCCTCCCTTTTACTCCACTTCCTCCTCTTCCAGCCTGCAGAGAACATCCCCAGGTCTCAGAGGTACTACTCCCTCCAACCTGGAGGAGATCTTGAAAATGCTTTTGTCCTCAGAAGACGAAGTCATGGTGAGCTGGTACAAATTTAGTTTGTTTTTGGGTCAGATAAACCTTTTTTTAAGATCAGATTTGTTTGTGAAAAATTAGTTTAAGAAAGTGTTATTTCGGAAAATGAACTAAAAAGAAAATAGTTTAAAACTAAACATATATTCAAATACTTGTGTTATGTCAGGTGGCAGTGGCAATGATGTGGACCATCACTCCGCTCGTCTCCAGTTCTCTGGTGTGTCGCCACGTTCCTCATCCCGCTCTCTAGTTCCAATGAGGAGGTTGAACACCATCAAGGAATCTGGAGGTGCAGGAGAGCAGCCAGCTGCCTCTGCCCACCCACACTCACCCTCTTATGGGATGGATGTTTTGGACGAAAGGCGCCCTGGGAGCCTCAGAGGCAAGAGAGCACCAGTTCCCTCCCCCAGGAAAAACAATTTGGATCAAGTAGATGGAAATGAAGACCCAAATGACCCTGAACATACAGGAGAAACAACTGAACCAGTGCGTCCTCCTCAGTTACCGCCACCTCGTGGCTGGGTACCTGAGAACCAAGATACTGCAGAAAATGGAGCAGGAAACCCCCTACTGAGACAATCATCACAGGGCTCTGGAGGCTCAAGCAGATTCTGATGGACAGAGAAGGAAGGACAGAAGGAGGCATCTTAAATGAGGTCAATCAGATGAGGTTAACTTGATGAGAGTGGCCTTTGAGGTTAAATTAGGCTTAATGGTTGAGGTACAAGACCAAAACAAAAAAGCTTAAAGGTCTTATTTCCATTTGCTTATAATTCATTTTTCATGTGCACTGAATGACCATTTTACAGTTAACCTGCTGCATATTGATATATATATATATATATATATATATATATATATATATACACACACATATATATATATTGCACTACTTCATGCTAACATTTAACCAGTATATTTAAACCAGAAACCAGGCAGTGGAGCCACAGGTACGATTAAACTCAGGAAAGAGGAGATAGAGTTCGGGTACAGAACACTCCTCGATCACTTTAATGTCCTCTTTCTCTTTTACTGCCTTCCACACCCGGTATCATCTTTCAAAAATTACGTCTTTATATCTGCTGAGCACACAGAGCAAAATCAATAAGATGTTTCTTTTGTACAGTGCTTTGTAATCATCCTGTTTTATTGAAGGTGCTTGAAAGAAACTTGGATTCCTTTGAATTCAGACTTTAAAGTAGGACAAAGGAGCGCAAAAAATATGCTCATAGTCATACTTATTTACTACCTCATGTGTTGACATACAAGAAGTTTTACATCTTAAGTATATTAGAGGGAATGTTGAAATATTAGTTGAGTGTTTAGTTTAAAACTTGTTTTTTTAAAGTAATTTCTTTTTTGAAACACTGTATTCCTTTGCAAAACTGAATTAAAGATATTTGGTTTACAAATAAACAAAACTTTGTATAAATGAGAAATCTAACTTAGTTTTCTAAGTGACTTAATAAAAGTAGATTTGGATAAAGAGAAAAAAGCACTGCCTTAAGGAAAGTCATATTTTAAATTCATGTACTAAGACAAAATAACAAAAAAAACCCCAACAACATGGGATTTTGATTCTAAAGGAAAATTGTCTTGGTATTTTGGGTGACATTTTTATACTTTAGTTAAAAGGCAGAAAAGTATTTTTTCATTAACTTAACTGACTGTGAACCCTTCTCTATGGTCAGAAAGCTAATTACACAACACTCTGTTTGTCTTGATTACACTTGGCTTCCTCATTGTCTGCACAGCCTCTCCGATTAAAAGATCTTTCACTGGTGTTAATAATGTATCATTATTTCCTGAAAATCACCCCTGTCAAATTAACAACTTCTGTAGTCGGGTAAAGAAAACAACAACAAAGTCAGGATGAATGCAAACATTGTGTGTGTGTCATGATTAGTGGAACTTATGGAAAGAATATGAAGATAAATGCAATTAAACTGGAGTAAAGTACAGTTACAGACCTGTGATCACACACAGAGCCTTGCTTAAAAAAAGGATCCAGTATTTGGTGTTTTTCTGCTTGCTATTTATTTTATTTTATGTCCAGCTAAGGTGGCATTTCACCAAATATCTACAAATTTTGTCATTTGTCTCACTTTGGTTAAAAAGGGGATGCAAGAGAAACCAAGGCCCTGTATATGCTGCATTTTCATCTTTGTTTTCTCCTATTTTAGATGTAATTAAAAGAGGAAAAACATCTGGTGGCATTTTAGAAAGTCACTGGACATTAACATATTTTGTCATGATTCACTGGTCATGAAAGGGGAATCAAAAGAGACATTTCTGCAGTTTTTTTCAAAGATGTAAATGCTAACATTCCAGTCAAATGGTTCCACATTTTTGACAGTTTTTAGCCTTTGATTGGACTTTGTGCCTGAAGCAATTAAACCACAGGAATCTGTCACTTCTACAGCCTTGTGTTGAAGGATTTTAGAGAATATTTTCAGGAAAACATGAAGTGAAATTTCCATAACAAGTGTATTCAGTTATACTGTGGTACACATGCAGGCCTTTGTTCTAAAACTGCCAAACTATATATCCTTTTTGCTTGTTTGTATAAAGTAACTTAATCAAATATAAATGAAATAACTTTTGATGTAAATATCAAAAGAGCTACAATAATTTCATACTTCATCTGAGGAGGATGTGGCAGGCCAATGTGGCAAAAAAGTTATTTTTACACTGCTGTACTCTGGAGTTTTTCCCTCTCCAGGCCTTTTCCATTCTCCATGCACCTTGGAAATATGTGAAGATAAAAGCCTTACTCTACATCCTGCTGCACACAAACAAGACTTAACATGCAAGTTTAGGACATTAACGAAAAATTAAACAAAATGGTT
Organism: Acanthurus lineatus; assembly: GCA_029814665.1. NCBI lineage: Eukaryota > Metazoa > Chordata > Actinopteri > Acanthuriformes > Acanthuridae > Acanthurus > Acanthurus lineatus. The sequence goes on along the minus strand of JAPZDV010000017.1, from coordinate 1,289,442 downwards.
AAAATTTAAAATATTGTCTTTGTTATCATCCCCATGTTATGTGGAAACTGTCACTGATCGAACTTCCTCCAGAATGCAAATCATGTCTGATCAGTTAGCTGTAATATTGGCAAAGAGCATTAGCTGAAGATCGACCTCCTCCTTTTTAACCTTTAACTGTGAATGGAAATCCAATAGAAACTGGGCTGGAGAGAGTTTATAATGTGCTCAGTGAGAGCGATCATACTGGACAATAAATATGATAAGCTGCATGCACAATAGCCAGCCCATCAAATATGAAACATAGTCATACATTTTTTAATAGGGACAACAGTTTACTGTAAGAAAATAACAACAAGTCTGGGAAAAGGGATGAAGATTTGACATGAACACACACACATACAGACACAACGACACGCATGACCTGTCACGTCTTGTAGTGAACTGAGGTATGACCTGCACACAAGGTGATTTATTATTAACTTAGAGAGATCAGAGAGTTTTTACGAATTAAGTGTGATTCATTTTGTCGCTTGTTGCTAACCCCTATGATACATATCTCTACCACTAAAGGTCCCTCTATTAAACAACAAAAACAAAAATCAGACAACAAAATGAAAAGTATTTTGGAAACATTTGGGATACAACTCAACAAGCATCCTTTTTTGTCATTTAATGTAAAAATACTACATTTATGTTACATTGCAGACTGAGATTAATGACACAAAATCAACAGATAAGTGACAATGTATTATCATAGATTAACATGGGACTTATTGATCCCCAAGGGGAAACTTACAGCCTACCCAGCAGTATATAAAGTAGTTAAAATTAGCTCCTCCATCATGAACGGCAACATTTAAAAAGATACAAACATTTTTGCATAATGTGTACTTTCAATTTTGGTAGTTTGAGTCTTTTTGATAATTTTTACATAACTATGAAAGTTATAAAAATGTGTATTGAATCTTTAATATCCATCAACACAGCTTGCAGCTGTCTCACAGCAAAAATATTTTTTTATCTGCTTGCTTCTCTGCTCTTTTTGAATAAAGTGGATTCTCCACATCGTGCCTTTTCCATGAAACAAAATGCAGCAGCTTCTTGCAGGGTCAAAGTTTGAGCTCACATTCATTCATCAGCGTGAGTCCTGTCAAAATGTCTTTCATGCAAACACTAAACCCCTGCTGTAAGCCGCTTTGAATAAGAGACATGCTTTAGATGTAAAAGCTCAAAAACCAAATGCCTGCAATATCTTTGCCTCCAGCAAATTTGCATTCTGATCAAGAAACGTCCTTCGTATGTGGGAGGCACTGGCAAACATCCTGGTTTATGAACTGTCTGTCAGCTGCATGTGAAGCAGCACACACTTGCTAAAGAAGAGAGTGAAGAGGAGAGAAGGAGGGATTGTGGCATTGAGACCAGAGAGGAAAACAAAGGAAGGAAAACAGATTGTGTATTTAAATGTTTCGCCTCTGCTGAAGCCTGAGTACCAACGAGGGAGAGTATTTCCAGTGCAGCAGCTCTGCAGCTTTCACTTCTCAGCATTATTAGCATCAATTTGTGCTTCGGTCAGCTTGGAGCCGAGAAGCAGCTGCAGAGAAGTAAGAGGAAACTTTCAAATTGAGCTGCTGGGAGTCTAGTGCAGTTTTAAGACATTTTATTTGAGCAAAAGGAGCAAAGATGAACCAAACTGCATCCGTCTCTCATCAGATTGACTGTCAGCCAGCCAAGGATACCAAGGTAGGATGGATTTGTTCATTTTTGGTTCCTTTCACACACTTTTTAGAATCAATGCCTCACCTGCCTCTCAGTAAACTGACCAGAGGTGGAGGAGGCATTTAATCCTTTAATTAAGTAAAAGTACAGAGTCCTGCTTTGAAATCGTAAGCAAAAGTTGTATAATGGGGATAATGTACCTAAAGTATTTCAGTTGCTCAATGTAGAAATATGTCAAAATGTCAAAAAAAATGCCTAAAATTATTGTTGTTTTACAGACACAGTTTTGATGAACAGCTGAGCTCACTGACCAACACTTTGCATTTCCTGTATACTTCATAATAAAAGTCAACATGTGTTTTGCCAGACAAAAGCTTTAAATATGAAGCTGCAGCAGTAGGTCATGTTGGCTTTGCATAAGCGGTAACTTAGTGTCACTGCAGATGCTCAGGTTGTAATACTGCATAAATGTGAATACTGCAAATACTCTCACCAGTGGGTCAAAGGATCAGTTACTCAGTCACACAATAACTGATGTGTTTCCTCTTTTGGTGATAGATAATAACTTGACAAACATTTATTTATATGAAAATCTTTGAGATTATCACATTAACTCTCTCAGCCATCCAAAACCTTTGATGGTCAGTTTTTTTTTTTAAAAATATCTTTGTAAATTGAATATCTTAGGACTACAATACATCATTGTTTGTACAGTTTATGGATTTGAATGCTTTTTACAAGTATTTCTTTTATTACTGGCAGTATTTTTATCACTTGATCTAAACCTTAAATTTTTATTTGATACCCCCAATGAGAACTCTACTCTAAAAGTGACCAATAATGGAAAATTTCAGACATAGATATCTTTATCTGAAATTTAAAAAAGTTTTTTTATGCCCTTGTTTGTAAAGAAGCCTGTCTGCATCCTCTACATTTCAGTCACATTAAAATAATAAAGTGTGCTCATAAATTTTGTGACCTATTTATGTTTTATGGCTGATATTTGCAATAAAATACAAGGCAGAGACTCGATGACAGAAGCAAGAAGGAAAAACAGCTCCAACATTTAAGAGCTTCATTATTGCTTGCAGTTTATGCAAAGAGCTTCTCGGCTATGGGCACATCCCTCAAACAGGAGGATAAATAGTCAAAGTGTAATCCTGTACAATCCTGTGCGGCTGGCCCTACAGCAGCAGGATAGGAATAATCTGGCAGCTCCCATAAGTTATGCATACAAAATGATGTGCAACACTTTTTGAAGAAAGAGTAGTTTATCAGGTTCCTCCACTGGTACATGAGATTTGATGTTGCTTGTATTTTCTGGTGAAGAGAGCAATTTGTCCACCTATATGTCAAATTTGTTTAGCAATTTAAATAGGAGAACAAATGAAACAAATTAAAAAAATCATTCCAAAAATCAGGCTTACACTTCCCTTCTTGTAGAGTTTAAAACACATTAAAACCTTTATATGGCAGTAAATACCCCCTCTATACATGTTCAAGACATAAAAATAATCTGTTTAAAATGATTATTTGTATCTGAAATTAGTTTTTCATAATAAAATAGAGTCTCATAAACTGCACTTCATCCTCTATGCACATGGGAAGTGTTATATTCCAATAAACTCTTAAATAAATTGAAATAAAAAGGTTTTTAAGGAAAGTAAAAGTTTCCACTCAGGATGTGTTTGCCTGTCCGCCCACACAGGACCTGCTCATGTGAACAGTGACCGAAGCTTATTCAGAGTCCTTGAATGCTGCAGGCTAAAGCCCTACAGAGCAGCTGTGGTAGCCCTCAGTTCATACGCCTAAACACACCAGCAGCTTCACAGCAATCAAAGGTTCTCTGGAGGCATAAAATCTAAACATAGTCACTGCCAAAGCAGAAAAAATAAATATAAACTGATTTGGATTTAATTTGAGACGCTGAATATAAATTGCCAAGATCATTACACATTGTTAAAGTCTTTTATCTTAAGGGGCATGTTAATGATTATTTTACTCAAAAGCCAGAAAACAGTAAAATGTCTTCATATAATTAGTTTTTTCTTACTATCAGTCTAAAAGCCAAAAGTTTTTTCAGTGACAAAAAACAGAAAACAAGAACATAAAAGTGGAATGTTTTCTCATTTAAGAACCAGCAAACATTCAAAAATGTCCTTGTAAAATGACCTAAATCATTTTTTTTATTATAAATATTGACTTTTGGTTTTAAATAAATCTTCTTCTGCTTTAAAAGCCTTTTTAAACAATTCAGACTTAGACCAAAGTGTGTGATTGGGAAGCTGCAGAGCTTGAGGGTTAATTACATATCAATTTAAGGATTTTATGTAGGATATGAGGCCTTAAATTGAATTTCACAGAAGGCCTAATCAACAGCTATGTCCAAGTTCAGGTTTAGGCTTAAGACTAGTCGTGTAATGTGTAATTCATCTAAAGTTTGTATTTTTTTATTTTCAAGCCCCACAGCAGTGGGCCATAAGAACGTTTCAGATTAAGCATGTATTTTTGCAGTTTTATCAACATTCTCTCTTTTTCTCACTGTTTTCCCATGTTCAGCTGCTACTATGATCCCACTGGTTGTTGCTAAGTAACTTGTTTTTCCAGTGCATATTTATCATATATATATAAATAAATATATATATATATATAAATAAATATATATA
>JAPZDV010000017.1:1252734-1282482 GCA_029814665.1 Acanthurus lineatus | reverse complement strand
AAAAAAATCAATTAAATTGCTAAAATCTGCATCCCATGTAGCTCTTGCCTGTGATAAAATGATCAGAGCATAAAGTAGAACATGAGAGAATGCAAGACTCTTTTTTGTCACTAGAGGACAGTGTTACACAAGACTACTGGTAATCTAACAAAGCTTGTGGATGGGTTTCTAAAGACATCTTCTGACATAATTAGAGAAATTAGAAACAAATGTGATTTGGAGTTAGAGCACAATTTTAAACCAGAGAACTGTCAAAATACCACAGAGACATTAAAAAAATAAGCCAATAATGCCAGTAAGACTGGTATGATTTTAGGAACGGAGTTACTCACAAAAGTGTTTCAAACAACCAAAGAAAACCATTAACCAAAAAATAAAAGTTTAAATTTTTGATCTACTGCATGACATTTACTCTTATATATCACTGTATGACCTTCTTAAGGAAATGTCTTGAATGCATTAGCTGGGATTTCTTATTCATTTGAGACACTCTCATTCTTGTTGCAAATGTTTACCTTGATGCATTTTATTTTTGGGTCAGTGAGTCTTATTGAGGCTCATGAGGAATCATCTCAGGTAAGACTGCTCTAAAATATAATTGCCCAAACCAAGGTCACTGCTGTAAGACAGCAGCTCAGAGGCAAAAGGAGAACCACTTAATTTCTCATCATCAGCTCCAGCTGCTACACTCCAGCCTATAAAAAAACTGCAGGTGTGGAGGCTGGGCAATGTGCACACACAAATTTCAAGGCTAGTATCTGGCAATCAAGTCTAATGCTATTATTTGCATGTACCCACTTGATGTATTATAGTGTCTAAAAAGATAAAGGGAGACTTGTTGTGCTGTAGCTCTGGGGCTTCATGTAGGAGGAAGACTAGACTGTCATTTGAAAGCAGATTTTTATTAAACAAAACTTATGGGAAATATCTACATTGATCCCTATAAGTGTCTTTAAAAAAGCCATGATTGAGGCAGAGGAGTCCCTGATAAAAGTGCACATTTAGTGTCTAATTAAGAAATAACTCACAGGTGTGTCAGGGGGAACAGGATCAAGTTATTTGCAAAGGGGAGACAAATCTAGAGCATCAACAAGTGGACAGTTAAAAATAACAGGGTGAGTTTTTCACAGTAGATGTTTTAGCAAAAGCTGAAGAGAAAAACTACGATTAAACATTATTTTAGAAAGCTTTAGCTTTCAAAAATTGACAATCAATATGTACCAAAAAAAACCCTCCAGAGATGATTCTGTTACCAAAATCACAGGTATTCAAGTAGTAGGTATTCAAGGTCAAGGTTGCTCTCATCTCAAGAAAGAAAAGCTTTTCTTGGAAGAAGAAATTGCTGCTTTAAATAATTTTTCCAAAATTCAGTAAAAACAAACAGCATTCATTGGAAAATAAATCATTTTGCCAGCGTTTCTTCCTTTTAAATAAAGAAAATAAATCAAAAAGAATTATACCTGATCCTTCAAAACTGTTTACCACAGAACATAAAATTACAGTTAATTTAAAAATATATGAAATTAACACACTTGTGTACATATTATAGCATTATGTTATAAATTATATCTAAAACCTTGGAAAATTAAATTAGATTTTTCTTGGGGCAATTAACAGCTTTAAGCATGCGGCAAATAATCATCATTAGCATTGCTAGCAATCCTTCCACGAAAACATATAATTGTAGGTCTGCATTTCAGCAGATCATTAAATCCAAAAACAATAATATAATCATTTAATAATGTACATGAACAACAATCACGTTTAATACATTGTTCTCTGGCTATATACCATGCATCTGATTAATGTTTTAGTCTGTAAGAGTGAAGTCAAATACAGAGAAAGCTAGAAAAAGAAGAGGCAGATGTTCAGTTAATTACTGATGGCCAGACACAGTTGGTCCAGTCAGTGCAGAGCTGAATAAAAAGCACAGAGAGAAAGAGATAAGGAAGGGCTGAGCAGTTACGCCTCTGACTAATAAAAGCTTTACTCTTAATCAGTAATGAACTCTGTGATCCATGGAGGCTCTCCAGGTGGTAATATGGGAGAGACGAAGGAGAAAGTGTGAATGTGGAGATGTGAAAAACTAAAACAGAGCTCTTACTGTGAAAAAGGCATTTTTAAAGTCATGTTTTAAATCTCACTCAACCCTACATTACATTTTACAAAGACTGTGACAAAATTTATTGCACTTGTGTGTCCAGTAAATTTCAACCAGAGCCTGCAGAGTCACAGCTCACAGCTTCACAACAAAGTGTGTAAATAAATGGTTGTTTTCTGGTGACTTTTAAGCTTTAAAGGGCTTTAATTCACGCAATGTCTCACCCTGTGACATTGCAGGGAAGTCGGCGTTAGTCAAACATAAGTTCGCTGTGTCTCCTGCAGCACAGCAGCACCTCTTACTTTCATTCTGATAATCTGTCTAAGCAGGTTGAGTTGACTTTGAACTCCTGCTGTGCAGCAGAGTAGATGTCATTGCTTGAATCCCTCCCTCTGGACTGAAACCCCTCCAGGATTTTTCTTGCTGTCTGTCAACCTTCCTGTTGCTTGCTGATGCCTTGATTTATAGACGTCAGAAATGTGCAACTTTAAATCTTCTTACAGGCAAATTTTTAAGATCTTCCAACAGCGGGCTTAGACTGTTTCATATAATCTTTCAAGAGAAATTTACTTTAAAACATCCTCTGATTCTGGGTCAGTTGTTTAGTGTATTTCAGAGCCTTAAAAGAACAAAAGTTATTTTTATTTGTTCTACCTGCACATATAAGTTTGGGAGTAAATGTTTACACCTTTTTTAAGCAATCAATTGTTTTTTTCTGCAAACAAGAACGATAAAATACTTTGGTAGGAAAAAAACAATATCTTGACATTTATCTTTTAAACCTACTTCAGTCTAATTGTTCTTTTTAACACAGAAACTGAGTGAATTCAGCTCAAAGGCCCTCGGAGTCACCACCAGGCGAATTCCCCCAACACCGAATTAATTGATAATCAGACTAATGATGCCAAGTGAAACTGGGTTGACTGATTTTACTTATGAATGACACCATTTTTTAAGTCGTAAAATCAGAACAGGGGGTTTTGTGTGTGAGTGTGTGTGCGCGCCAGATGTCTGTTTACTCTGAATAGAAAAGCCAGACAGACAGACACACTGGTGGAAGGAGAGCAGCAGAGGAGGCTATCTTCCACTTGCTTTTTGTACTTTTTCAACATTGTTCATATATTGTTTTTTGGACAATATTGTCCACTCTTGAGGTAGAGAAATAATTGGACCTGGAGGACGAGCCTCTTGTTGCTGCCTGCAGTTTTAAGTGAAGAGACGTCAACATGATGGACCCAGAGCTCAGGTTCCTGGAGGTGAGGCGTCAATATGCTCTTATTTATAGAAACCAAAACACTGTGGTTTATATGGAAGGTGTTGAGTGACTGTCATGACTTCCAAAAGTTTCCTTCATAGCCAGAGAATCAATGGAGACGAGTGACGTTTGTGTTTTATCCTAAAGTCCCAGAAGTGTGTGTGTGTTGCCTCCTGAGAGAGTCAAATCTCTGAGAAACAGAAACACGTCCTCTGGGACTCAAAGTGTGTCAGGACTCAGACTGTTGTTGTGTGCATTGACTGACGACTGGGCTGCAGGCTGTGCTTCTTTAGTTGTGTTGCATCCATATATGTTTTGGCACATTTTGAAGCATCGCATTGGGATACTATTGGAATTTTTAAAAACTTCTACAATTTTGAGAGAAAGTTTTTAAACTTTAAAAGATTCAGTGAGCCTAATAAGAGAAAACTAATAAGCAGCTTTTTCAAATAACTTTTGACATTTTTCTCTCATGACTAATCAGCTGTTTCCAGAGAAAAGGGAGAAAAGAAGAGGATGAAACTGTTTCCTCTGCCAGCATCTTACCAGAATATAAAAAATCTTTTAAAAATTCCGAAGATCTCTCTCTATTTTTCTCTCAAAGATGGCCAAGGTGACTTGTTTTGTTTCTTCTTATTATTATTTGAGGATTATTGCAGTTTTTAACAACTGGTTTTAATACCTTTACATCTTTGACCTATACTGCCACCTTCCGATTAACTAAAACTTGCATATCCCAGTATATTGGCTCGGTTTAAATGTTTTATTAAGTAGATTTTGCTGTTTCTTGATCAAAAATTAAGTTAAGGAAACTTTGAAATACCAGAATAAAATCAGAAATTATTTTTCAGAGGAGAGACTGATCTGTTCTCTGCTGTCAAAGGCTGTGCTATGACAAAAGCATTGAGTGCTATTACTTTTAATACTTGAGTTATGTTTTCTTGTTAATGCTTACATGCTTAAACTGAAGTAGGATTTTCAATGCAGAGGTTTTTTTTTTTTTTTACAGCATTCAATAAAAGATCTTGTACTTCCTCCACTACTGATGTAATTCCAACAACAGCTCTATGTTACGCTACAAGTGCACTTCATGGCACAAACCATGAAAACTATCACAGGAAGAAAGTAAAATCTGGAAAATGCCATTTTCACTATTGAAGCTGTGTGTTTTCACATCACAGTGTCTGATATTTCATGGTCCTGATTCATTTGACAGCCAAGAGTGTGAAAAGCTTTTCAATGGTTATTGTGTAAAACTCAAGAATATCCATTCATCTATTTCCAATCGACTAAAGATTTTCTGTTGTCCTTATAAGGACAGTGCATATGTAAGAATATCCTGGTGTATCATCATAGCGATGACTAATATGTTTTGCAGGTACATGGCTTTCATCTGCCAGCAGCACTTCACTCCCACACACAGCACATTGTCTTTGTGCTTGTGCTGTTTACAATTTAGCATTTCTATAAATGGACATTTAGGCTTTGAGGAGGGTTAAAGCATGCAGACAGTTCAATGTTTAAGGCCCCACCTGCTGCAAAACACATAAAATAGAAATTCATGTTCAAAAAAGAGACTTTAAGGACTGAGCCATGCATTTTTTTAGGATAATTTAAGGGATGGTCTTTGAGGACAGTCTGGAAAAGTGGTAGAAAGGAAAAGGATGATGCATTTTGATGAATGCAGGAACTATTAATTAAGAATAACCTGGCATCAGAGAACTAATTTTTTTCCTCTTCGCCTTTTGAAAAGTTTGGATTAATTAAGCTCAGATATTTTCAGTCATGAAGCATTGCAGTTGTAAGTAATGTAAGTAGAGCTTACAGAGTGGTCGCATCTCATACATTCTTTGCATTTAAAGAGTTGGTGGTTCTAACTTATAACTATAACTAATATTCTTATGGATATGGCTTTTTGGTTTGAACCTCTTTCCTACATGCCTTATTTTCCACCAAATCCATGTAATATAGAACTTTTTGCCACACAGAGACAATCAAGGACACCGAAAATGAATAAACTTTATGATGGAAGCCAATATATGTCCAGGAGTCAAGTAAAAACAAAACTTTATAGGAGAAAATAAAAATCTATCCAACTAAAGTTATATATTAAATAACAATGATGATGCGTCTTTTAAATGAACAGAGGAAGAGTAGCAGTGAAACACTTTTCCTCAGTGTTTCCAGACTTTAACCTGCTCTTATCAGGACTTGCCAAAGATCCATCTGGGTCAATTAACCCACTTAGGAACCCTTCTTATCTAAAAAACACTTTTATAACCAAACCTCAGTGGTTCCAGACTCAGAGCCCTGCAGGTTTCCATCCTGGCAGCAGGTTAATTACATTCACCTGGCCTCCCCGGTGTAAATAAGTCCCAAGTTAGACAGCCAGAGTGAAACCCAGAAGGCTTTCAGGACCTGTGGAAAAGAAATCTCAACTGTTTTGACTCATGACCCATTTACAAAGTGTTGCCTGTTTGTTGCCTCTGCTCCAGGCTGCACAACATTACGAAGCTTCAACAAGCACCTTTTTTCCTCTGGAAGATGATGCATTTTTTTTTTTTTTATCCCAGTGGTTTATATATCTAAGTAAAATTCGAGTTAGAAGGTCTTGACATAGCAGAGGAAAGAAATATCCTCAAGTTGTTGTATTTGATTTTAGGAGAGGCACAAAAGTATTATATATTTTATGAGAAAACATACCAAAAGAACCGTAAAACTGTAAACCTGCAAAACAGATACACATGATGATAAAATAGTTTAATGCAAAATGTATCATATCAGAGTGTTAATAAAACACCTCATTCAGGTCTGTAGTCTCCAATATTAATGCTGGTGGTTCCACTGGCACATTTCAAATGCACACTCACGACAGGCACATTGATAAACATGAGTGCACAGTTCATAAGTCCGACAGACAAATGCATGAAGGCTGGTGCACAAATGTATGCATGCAAGTATATGCAAACATGCACAAATGCTTTGACTAGTAATGCATGTAAACACACAACCTGGTTTGTGGTCTAAGACTGTTGTGGAGATCTCTGCCTTGCCAATATTAGTGATCTTCCCAAACACCAGCAGAGGTCAGAGAGACACGGTGAGAGAGATCATTTCCATGTGGTCTGTGAATCTGCCTGTTAAATATTTAATGGAAAAGAGGAAGAGAGTCCCAACCAAAGCTTTGAGGATCTTTTCCATCCACTTCTTCTTTCTCCTACCACTATGCTTTCCTTCCTCCATCAGCATCAGCCTCTCTCTCTGTCTATCCTTCCCATGTCTGTTACTGTTTTGCACAGAATTTTGCTTTGCGGCCATTTTCTTCCCTTGCTCCCTGCTTGCTGACCTTAAACCCTTCCTTCTGTCTTCATTCGAGCACTAACACTCTTTCCATCAAGCACACATAATTTGTGTTACTGCACATCCAATGATTTCACTGTTGGCACTCCTCAATTCCTCAATCTTTAAAGCTGAACTCTGACTTCTGAGTTTATCAGTTCATGCACTGTTCTCTAGACTGCTGGTACAGGTAACTATTTGGAAATGATGAAGTCATTAACTGAACACTGCACACTTATTGCAAAACTGTCCAGTTCTGATGCTTTATGAACGAATGAATAGGCGAACAACAGAAAAGAAATTCTTGTTAGACTGGTTTGGATCTCTTACTTCCTTGGTTGGAAAAGTGTCAGGATGGATAGTTTGGCTTTAGTTACTTCCTGTTTTATTTTGTTAAACTTTTTCTTGTGTCTTGCATTTTCTTATGTCCTGTCAAGTTCCCCCCCCCCTCTTGTGATTACCTGTTGTAATGTGGTTCACCTGTGTTGATTGCCCCACCTGTGTCTTGCTGCGGCGATGATGTATATAATCTTTGTCTTTGTCAGGTTTTCTATTTTGTCCCTTGTTTTTTTTCTGTTTCACAATCCTGCATTTACTTTCTGGTCCTGTGTCCTCCTTCTTACCTGTTTACCTTGACTTCACTTTTGTTTTATTTTTATTTTTTGTTATTTCTTGTTTTTTTCTGCTCTTGGTTTTTTGTCTTGTATCAGCTTTTGGTTAGTATATCCCTAGGTCAATGTTTAGTGTTTGCGTCATCCATTTGTTTCAATGGTGACATCAATTTTCTATCTAGTTGTCATTTTACCCAGCAAACATAAAAAGGAAAACTGTTTTACTGTTTAAAATCAATAGCCCACACTTTGAAACAAATTCAACAGTGAAATGATTTTTTCGTGTTAACAACAAACAAAACAAACAAAAAACTAATGAAATTAAACTCATGAATATTTATTCCACATGTCATATTCTTCAAATAGACCCCCATAAAACCAACGCACTTCACCTCTATAACTAAGACTGGGAGTAGCAACAGTTGCTAAGGGGGGCGGGGCTCAGCTATCTGTCAAACTTCCTGTCATCCTGGGGGCATTTGGTCATTAGTTTAGACACACTTGGGAAGACTAATATCCGCGGCCTGGTTCGTGTTTTTGCCTCTCCTCCGTCCTCATCCCTCCACCTCCTGCTTTCTTCATTATTTTTGGATTGGGTGGTGGGCGCAGAGTGTCTTTCGGTCGGGGCTTTGAGTCTTCAGGGCTTTCTCGGTGACACCTATCAGTTTGCATCCAGTCACTTGGCAGCAGGAAAGGCCAGCTGGTTACCGATCTGCCCGATTGTCTCGCTTCATTCCCCCCTGAAGGGATTTCAGAGAAGCCTCGGTCCGGTTCATTCTCCGATGACACGCTGAGGTTTAATCCTATCATTTATTTCCTAGGGATATTCTAACAGTAGATCTCGCAGAAGAGCTCTTAGTCCCTGAAGTGATACTGTAGGAGTAGTACAATGACATCATTTGTGATAAAAATACCACTAAGTGCATGACACACTGTAATTCCTTATGGGAATATCACACTGCATTACAAACTCTAGTTCACGGGGAAACTGGAAGCATACAGTTTCGTTTAAGAGACTTTGAAGTTCTATTAAGAACGTGATCAACTATTGTTAGTTAATCAGGGCTAATGCAGCATCATCATTCAGGTTTAATTAAACCAATCGCACGAAGTTTAGTTTAATTAACGACAATGACTGATCCGGGTTTTAGATGGCCTTTATTTCTTGTTGCAGATTTAATTTATATGGGATTAAAAATGCGGCTGTTAAATATTCTCGCCCGAGGACTTAAAATAAATATTTGACACTTGCCGTATATCTGTGTCACAAATTTTAAGTATGTCAACTTTGGGAGGCACGTTGAAAATAAATATCCCTTCTTTACCAGCTGTAATAACTGCCATTTTTGTTGTAGGCCTAATTAGGCGTTAAATTAAGACTTAATTTGGGATTCAGAGGCTGTAACCAAGAAAGTCATATTAATCTAATTCTTTACCAGCTGCAACATATGATTGATGAACACATAAATGCATCAGCAGTTATGCAGTTCTAAAATTTGCATTATTCTGAAATGCACCAGTCTGCATAAAAACCTTTCACTTTTGAAAGGCTACTTAAAGGATATTTTAATGCTTATGGCCTACTCTTGGAATTTTGTGTAAAAAACACGTTTTTCACAACCGCTTTTTTAAAAACTTATTTTACGTAGATGTTCTTTTTCATACCACAATTAATAAAATAACAATGAGAGAGATATGAGAATTTTTAACCTCTGGATTATTAGGAACACGAATAGCGCTACATTCGTGGCACCGGATATTGGCATTTATTAAGAAATAAAAGCCTGTCACAAAACCTCCCAATGAATCTCAACAACTTAATAGAAAAAACTGTGGATGGATTCTTACTAAACCTGTATTAACCTGTTTATTTTTAATGCGTCACAGTGTATTTTCAGGATTTTATACCTTGTTGGCATTTTATATTTCTTCTATTTTTCTGCTTTGTACTGCAGCTGATGTACAACAGTTCTTACCAGGATAAAATCAGTTTAACCTAAGTTGGTTTTATGAGAACTTAAAATATCTTACTAATCATATTTAATCTAACCATAAAGAAAATGGCTGGTTAAATGAGTATCATTTCTTTATAAAATATAAATACAAGCTTACAACATAGGCTATGCAACTGCAACTGTGGAAAGTTATTATGGAACATGTAAAATTGGCAAGGCTTAAAATAATTATCTTTAGAGCGTTTATCCGGTTATACCATGCTCACACTTAAATCTTTTACAAGAAAAAACAAAACTCTTAAATACGAACTTCATTTAACTTTTATTTAGAAAGTAATACCCGGAAGTTGCCATGGTCTTGTTTTCGCGAGCTTGCTGCTCCCGTCGCTAAATTGACGCGCCGACAGGTTTGGATGCTTTAACCGGGAGAGCCGCTGGATTGAGGCTGAACAGGAGGACCGAGGCTGCTGAAAAATGACGGCGTCCAAAGATCCGACCAAGAAGAAACCGAAGGAGGCACAGCAGGATGAGGTACACATACAGAACAAAAGAGAGGCACATTTATTCATATTCATCCAGCTGTGAGGAGATTTATTGCTGCTGTCATCCTATGATTCATTTTGGATGCTTAATAGGGAACTAGATGCGCTTCTGTTGAGCTGGTGCCTGCATGGAATTTAATTTAAATATTTGGGGATTATAAATATACAAAATGCACAAGTACATTAAGGCGACAACTTATTGAAACTTATAAATAAAATCTTTTTTTTTTCTCTGACTTGTTCATCTTCATCTTCATATTGTATGTCTGTGCCAAAAGAACTATTTAAATGGTTTAAGTTTAAGTAACAATACCAAGGTGTTAAAATACTCCGTTGTGAGTGAAAATCCTGTATTAGCAACTAAATATACCAGAAGTATCTGAAGTATTCAATGGGCAGAATGGCCTATTTCAGAATAGCACTTGTCACTGGATCCTGATTACTGATGCATTCAAGTAACCATCACAGATGTTGTAGCTGGAAAACCTGGAGCTGTTCCCATGTTTTTCCAGGAGTGAATCCACACTGAAGTTGTGATTGTGCCTTCAGGAAGTCAGATGTTGCTGATGTTTTTTCCTTGTAAAAACTTAAGCTGTAAAATCTCAGATGTAAGCTGCATGTCTCAAACCACAAAGGAAGGACAATGAACAGTCTGGAAGCAGCAAATATTGGCATGACATTTGGGCTGTAGTATGAAGAATAATTAAATAAAATAATTATTTTGATTAAAAAAAGATTGAAAATTAAAAATATGGTGACTACTGGGTTTTTTCGCTTAAGCTTTGACATGCTTTGATGTACAGTGCAGCATTTATAAAAAACATAAATAGAATTTAAAATGAGAAAAATAAATAATTGAAAAAATAAATTAAATTGAATTGAACAGTTAAAAGAGTAGCTACAGTGCAGTGCAAGATATTTAAAATAGCCTCAAATGCTGAAGCCAGTTTCCCCCCAGTTAAGTCAGGATGTAACTCTTGTTTATGAGTTTTATTTTGATGAACAACTCGCATCCTCTGCAAGAAGTGTTGCTCTGTCTGTGCCGCTTGTTGTTGACAGAACAACATCTTTGTTTTCTCCAGATTCAGTTTGTTGAACCACTCCTGTGTCTTGATCCCTTTAACTCTCTCTCTCTCTCTCTCTTTCACACAAACACAAACCCAAACACAAACACAAACACACACGCAAAAACATAAACAGAAATGCAGACACACATGCTTGACTTCTCTACTTTCCACTGAAGTGAGTCTGGCCAGCAGACTATTGCAGTGGACTGTTTGCTACAGCTTTCTCTCTCTCTCTTACACACACACACACGCACACACATGCGCACACACACAAACGCACACACACGCACACCCATGCGCACACACACGCGCACACACGCACACACACACACACACACACACACAGTATGCAGAGAATTAGCTCAGAGACGTTGAACTAATACGCAGAGAGCAGTCGATGGATCAGTGATGTGCAAAGAATGCAGCTTCCACCTCGGCAGTACATGTGATCCAGATTGTTCTGGACACATTTCTGCCTTTTAATCTTTATTATTATAGAACTTAGAGTACACTGAACTTGAAACTAAATACAGTGTCACTGCAGTGCAAAAAACAGACTTTATTATGTTTTTTTCCTGAACAGGATTCAGGCTGTTTGCAGAGACTTTGCAGAGTACATATTACGATAATTGCCTAGTTGTAATCAGTCTGAAATACTGAAAGTGACAGTTCGAGGACAGTGACGCAACATAAATGTAGGTTTTCTGCGTTTTATTTGTCTGAAAATTTGTCAAAAACAGACCAAAGAGCTGCTTATGATCATGGTATTTCTGTTCCTTTTTAAACATTTTACTACAATACAAAATTACATACCTTGAATGCAACACCTGCTCCTAGCATAGGTCTTCTCTGCAAGCAGATGATTATTGACCTCTGGTGGCTGGAGTAATTATGACGGGAGTAATTATCAGGAAGTCCGGTGAAGTAGTAAAAGATACGTTTAGTCCACATAAGGAAGAGTTTAAGGTGAATGAATTGGCAAAACAAACAGAAGACTTTCATTCAGGAAACCTCATAAGAAGTCAGCTGTGACTTAATGTAACTCAAATTTATGAGTTAAGTTACATCATAAGTATAATGTGACAAACTTGTTTTCTAAAAAAAAAAAAGTTTTAGTGTCAAGAATTAACCAAACTGTGACTGTTTCCCAAATTCATGAAGTCACTGGTTCTTTCCAAAGGTCATTTATCGTCATTCATCATTTGGGAGTAGAATAAGCACCAACTTCCTTTATTAAGGGATGAGCACGTGTTGATCTTTCTCACCTCTTTAGATGGAAGTTTTAGAGGAAATAAGTGCTGCTGGAAAAGTTCGCCATCTAGTTCGACACATTTAATGTGTGAAAAAGGCTTCACACTGTCTTTCTTGATGCACCTCTCCATCTTTTTCTGAAGCTTTGAAGACCGTTGAATTAAACTCCATATGACAGCCACGTATTACACTTCCCTGCAGTGTCACTGCTGGAAACCTGCATCTACGCCCGTTTTCTGGCCAAATCTTGAACCTGAAGCTCTCTTTGCATCATTTTTTCTTTTTTTCGCTCTTGTTTTAAAGTTCTGGCTGCAGGTAACTTTCATCATCATAGCCTGAAGTGAGAGTGTAAAGATCAGTCCAGAGAAATGATGTAACCTGGTAGCTTCTCAGCAGCCTGGGCGAACTTGCTATCCCATAAACGCTTTGGACGTCCAAAAGCCTTTTAACAAACCACTGAATTTCAGCCTTTAGCACAGATAAGAGCATAATCTGAAAGGCTGAAAATGTAAAACTCAAAAGCTCATATTACATTTTCATGTCAAACCCAAGTGTTATCTTTTATTTTTTGGCACAAAAAGCTTTTTCTGATGGCTCTTTGGGGTGGATAATCGCCAGTCAGTCTAGACAGGATGAGTGTAAGCTGCATAAGAGTCAGTCTCCTTTCGTGGTCCAGTAATAAGAGCTGGACGGTTAGATTCAAAAATCAATTCATTTTATAATCAGATACTGAAAATTATCACTAAATAGGGTGCTTGAACTTGCAATAATTAACCTTTTCATATTAAAATGTTTTCATTTTGTTGAGTTCAAACAAAAATATCTCACATTGCACTCACATCATGCAGGTTCATTTGGAAAGATGTATTTAACAATCACACATAGGGGTTTTCAAGCTGTTTGTTGTTCGCTACTTACATGTATCATTCATGCTAACACGTTTGTTTTCATGTGACTGCAGGAGTTTGTGGATGTCAGCCCCCCGCAGAGGAACTGGAAGGGCATCGCCATCTCTCTGCTGGTGATCGTGGTGGTCTGCTCGCTCATCACCATGTCAGTGGTCGTCCTCACTCCTGGTATGTCATGTGAATTTGCAGATGGCTAATTTACTGCTTCTTATTCTCCAGTTTTGTCCCTTGTTCTTCTGTGAAGCTGCATGAGGAGCCTAGATTTGACTTGAGTTTGCTCTTTTTTCCCAGCGGAGCTTCCTGGCAGCAGCAAGTCTAGGCTGACTGTGGCAGATCTGTATAAACCCGAGTTCACCGTTCACGACCCCGAGGCCACGTGGATCAGCGGTGAGTGCTGCATGTTTACTGCTCTGAGTCTGCTAAGGTTAACCTGCATCAGCTGATGAGACCAAGCCTGAACCAAGATTCAGCTGTTTTACACTGTGTCAGCACTGAGGGAGACATGGAGGTGCAGCCAATGTATCTCAGGAGGAAAATCAGCAAGTGAGGACGGTGTGACATTGAGAGCAAAGTGTGATGGGGATGGGACAGAGGAACAAAACAGTGTGACTCTATGGAAAATGCAATGAGGTGACATTTATGTGAAAGTCTGAGGTGCTGTGTTTGGGTTTCAAGCAGCTGTTGAGACACAGTTTGGTATTTTTATCTTCCACAAATGAAATGTATGTGCTTTTTATCAGAACAGCTGCTCATGTCCAGCTGCTTTGTTGAAATCCAAAACACTTCCATGGCCGACAGCTTGTTTGAAGGTTTAACACCTTTATGCTCATGTCTCACTCAGAGCAGCAGCTTTTGTCGATATTTATTTTTTTTTGCTCCAAGCTTGACACCTTGAGTTTTGAGAAGGAAGGATTAAAATTCACCAAAAAAGTTAAAAACATCAATTGGGTTCAAACCCTGTTGTCCATGGAGCTTTGGGTAAGAGGTTCAGAGCCCTGTGGGAGGTGCATGAGAAGAAAATGAGAATCTCTCTACCTGAGGTTTCATTATAGACTGCAAACATTTGTCAAAGAGAAGAGCGGTGGCCAGTACTAATTCCATATATATTAAAACCATTTCTCAGGGATCGTAGTCTCTAAACTGAGCTGCTGTCTACGAAGTTATAGTGAATTTATCAAGGTTGAATCAATCTGGATAATCTCAGGAAAACTTTATTTTTCCCTCTGTCTTGAAATAATTATGCTTACTTTACTTATGACAGAAACCAAAACATATATATAGCTGAGACACTCTTGGGTAGTTCATGATGCATTCAGGGCCTTCGGCAGATAAGGGGAAGTTTACGTTCCCACAAAAGATTCACTAAACTGAAAAACCTTTAATGAGCTGCCAAACTCTAAATGTTTTCAGAAGCACAATTTGTTTAGCAATTGTACTTGATGTGTCAGTTTTTCTTGAAAAAATATATTCCCACATTATGATAAAAAACCTGAAATTAACAATTAAATAACTTTAAATAATGAATCTAATATAACTGAATTTAAGAAATTAATAGATAAAACAAACTAAAAGGTCTTTACATTACATATGTTTAGCCTTAAGATGTTTACTTTAGCTTTTTTTAATTATTTCAAATATCTGTTATTTGTCACTACACTTGAATAAACATCCCACAGTGTATAAACAAATAAAGTAATTGAAGTGACTCCTGCTGACCCGCATGTCCAAACACAGATGGTCTCACAGTGTCATGTTGAATCATAACATGATGGCCTGCAGGGACTCAGGGTCAAATATCCACCCACCCACTGATAAAGTACCTGATGATGCTGATCATAATAATAATAATACTAATAATACCACTACGACAACTGCTACTAGTACTATTACTATAATGATAAAATAGTGCTTTTTTTTGGTACCATTCTTCAAAAGACTCCAGCTTTACGCCAAATCTGTACAAGTTGCATCATTGCCGCGCTACACGGGGAAGATCTGAGCTTTATCTGCTGTAATGTTATTAACTGAACTTATCATTTTTCCCTGCATGCATTGCACTGTTATATATGCAACACATATGTAAATTGATATGGGTTAGTAATAACTGATGTACATTTAGTCCTTAATTAAATTGAGTATCAAATCCAAGTATTTATTAACAAAAACAAGTCACTGAATATAATCTTTGAAGAGAGATTGGTGGTAATGATTTGAGTTATTTTTTGTAGTCAAAGAACCCTCTAATAAACATTACATTTTACAGGAAGCTAGAGTAGAAATGAAAAGAGCTTGTTGGTTTTGTGTTTGAGTTGCTGCATAAGAACAGCTTAAATGAGATAAGCCACTTTATTAATGTACCTTTACACTAGCAAATGTCATTTTGAAGAATCATAGATCTGCCTGCATTACAGTTTTTATTAACATACTGACATACTTCTTTTTTTGCTTATTGTATTTTATTTGTTCTCCCTACAAAATCCATTACTATCAACTAAAGCATGATACATGTTTTTGTTGTTTTTGTTTAGCAAAATTTAACCAAAACCAAACCAAATCATTCAATAACTGGAATACTGAATACTGAAGTCGTTTGAATCCTATTCCATTGTCCATGACTTTGTACATTCACTTTCCAGGAGATTACCTTTCAACAAAGTCAAACAAGGTGTAATATTGAAGCTTCTTTTCCTCACATTGAAAAATGTCTGTGCATTTTATGCAGCCAGCTTTTGCTTTTGCTACCGTGGCATAACTGGAAAAGTTCATAAGATCTTCATAAATGTAATTTTTAGCAGTGACTTCTGTCTTTCTTGCCATTACTCAAAATAGCAGGAAAAACTAATTTTGTTGTGTCTGCAAGACAGAGACAAATAAAATGCATCATCATTTAACAGTGATTGCAGGTGTTTGTATTCACCAGCTGGAGAAATTTGTGCATACTTTAAAAATAAACCTGTTTCATAAAGACAGCACTCTCAAATTTTATCCGTGGCTCTGTTGGTAGAAGAGGATTTGTGTCAAAGTGCCCTTAAGCAAGACACTAAAACCCACATTGCTCTCAATGTGGGAGGGAAAAAATGCACAAAGGCGCCTGACACATTATGATAACTTAAAAAGTGCATTCACAGGTCCCTGGTCATTGTTTTCCTGACATCAGGAGAAATGTTGCTCACATCATACCCTGCCTCTTGCTTTCGCTGACCTTTCTCTTCTTCAACCTTTCCCCAGGCCACATTGTTAACACCTCCTCATTACAGTTTGTTCTCATGTTACACAAGATGCTCTCTGCTGGAGGTGTCAGAGCCTTGATCTGTGACCGACGGCTTCATTGTGTCACATGGCATGCAGAGAGCAGCGTTCCTCCACATGTTCCCACTCGTGTTCTGGTCCAAATGTGGCAAATCTCAAATGTTCGTGTTAAACTGGCATCTTGACAGCATGACAGATTGTGTTTGCATTTGGGCTCGTGGAAGGAGGAAAAAGATTAAGGAAGAAAGAGAAAGAAAACAGCAGCAAGAGATGAGCCGAGCAGAAAAAACCAAAAATCAGAGCGGTTTGTTCACAACACGACAGCTAAATTACAGCTTTAATGGTAAACTCTTGAAAGTAGATGACTAAATTTATCCATAACACCTTTGTGGAGACTTGCTGAGAGTGACAGACGGAGAGACACAAGGACAGAGGTGGATATGAAACAGAGATCCACTGCCTGCTGCGTCCTTCCCTTCCACAGAGAGATAATACTAATGACTAGTCCTGCGGCTTGTGGCTTCTCATTATGGGCTCTGGGATGGCCTCGAACACACACACACGCACACACAGGCCTGAATAATGGTGCTTGTGAGGACTGTATTTCACTCCCTAAAGACAGCGATACATTTGATCTGATCGTGATTTTGGCATCAGAAATGATTCAGTCTTTTAGGTTGGCAGATGAAGAAATTGTATATTATATATATATATTATATTATATACAATATATAGTATATATTGTATATTAACAAGCAATCACCTATTTGTTTGCGTGAAGGGGATCACTCGTTTGATAATCCCACACTATTTTATTACTACACAGTTCCTCACAGTCTCGCACAGTTTTTTTCTGTCTCCATGCATGTTGTTTGACTTTTTTCAGGCCCACATCTTGACTGCTTTGGTTCACTCACACCACTTTCTTCATTTCCAGCCATTTTTTTGGAAAAAAAAAGCTCTGAAAAAACCCCACTGCATACTACCAGGTTAAAAACCAGAACAGCAGACAGACTCCTTGCTTACAGTCTTTATGCTAAGCTAACTGTCTGCTGGCAATGACATGACAGGGAGATTCATTTTATCTGACACACCGCAAAAAAGCAAGAAAATGCCAGGCTTTTTAAAATGTAGAGCTTGATTACCCTCAGAAAAACATTCATAATTGTATTAATGTATTATGAATTGTTTTTGAGACCCAGTATCATGTTAGATAGAAAGATTTAGGATCACAGACAATCCCCAGCTGTGTGCTACATGTGTGAAAGGACGACATTGTGCTAAGGTTATAAATGAAAATGGCTAGAGACTGTATTACCTTTGAGAATAGGAACCAACTTATTTTGTTGTGGGTCAGATGTCTCTTTAACTGTTTTGTTGAGATTGATGATGAAGTTGGGAAATCACTGGCTGTCACGTTGCGTGGTGTAAATCAGATGTGGACGCGGTATGATGAGAGCCAAGAGCCCATGCAGACGAGCATGGTCTGGGCCTAAATTTACTGCTGGGCCTCCCGAAGGTGTTGTGGGTGTAATTCAAACACGTCTGTAATGGAAATTGCTTCCTTGACAACCTCCAACTAATTTCCTCTTCTCTCCTCTAACATCCGAGTCAGGCTTCAAAAGCTGCTCACTCTGATTTAATAGCACAAGAGGCACTTAAATCATATCTCTTATAATGGTTCTTCACAAAGTACCAGACTGAAACAAAGCAAGAGGCAGGGAATTCATGTTGAATTCTTCTTCCCTGAGGATGTCCAAATCACGTCCAAACACTTCAAAAAAATGAAATATTATAAAACATTGAGATGTAAAATTGCAGCTCCTTGAGTTCAGTGGCTTTCAAACAAGAGCTGGATGTTATTAAGATGTTATTCTCAAACCCATCAGGACGTAAGAGCAAAATAATAAAACACATCAGTGTCCAAATCTTTCTCCTGACCCCACAGAGCACATTTTCTCCAGGGTGAAATTCAGCACCAATATACAGGAGTGATGAACGCAAATGAATGTCCTTAAGCTCACAGCCTGCTAAATTGCATAGATTACATCCTGAGTGTTGTTTTATGAGGATGCAGAACAACAAGTTTTTAAAGAAAGAAGATTGATATCACTAGTTTTCTTTGGATTTTGGTTTTAGTTTGGAGCAATATCAATTTTGCGTTGTAGTCCAGCTGTTTTGTGTGTTGATATTTAGACAAAAAACAACAAAACATAAAGTAACTGGTTGTGTGTTCTCTGAAGGCTTCAGTGGAGTTCAGTGGTAAAGCATTAGGCAGTGTTATCTGTAGTATGTACTGATCTCTGTGCTTATTAATGATTTTCTTATATGGTCCTCAGCATTACAATGCTCCAGTGACTTTTGATGTTACCACGGGAAAAAAATAGTCATCTTTCAGGAGAGATTTCATTTCTTATATCCATATATAAACATATATGCAGTAGATTGTAGGGTCAACTTTGTAATTTATATGAATAAAAACTTGAGGCTGTTGTTTATGTTGTGTGTTCTCAATATATCTTCAATTTGAAGTAGAGCTTGTTTATATCAGGTTCAGCCAAGGATGAAGAAAACACTCAGGTACTTACATAAGAGAGAAAAAGTTTGTGTGTGTGTGTGTGTGTGTGTGTGTGTGTGTGTGTGTGTTCAATCAGAGTGTGTTATGGATGAGTGCTTCATGCTGCTTGGCTACTCATACATGACTGCTAATGAGGTTTGTACAAACAATAGGCAACATCTTTAGCAGTGACCCATATGAATAAAACACCATGAATTATGTATTATTTATGATGATAATATGGAAAATGAGCGAATCATGCTGAGCTAGAAACAAGAATGCCTTCTTCAAAAACCCCATGAAGTCTCCCACAAATCCTCTATTGCTGAGATACAAAGAACCTTCTCGTAGACACCTTTGTAAAGACACTTTGTGGCCAAAAGTATGTGGACAAGTAAATATTAGATGCGTGAGTAGATACTGAACATCTGTTTACAAAATCATGTTTATCTCATTTCTGGATTTTCCACCAGATTTTGAACCTTTCTGCGGAGATTTGTTCCCATTCAGCATATAAAGTATTTAGATCTTTTAATTCAGTAAAAGTTCAAATACTACACTGAAAAAGAAAAAGCTTCAGTACCAATAAAGGTCATAGAAGGAGCTAAATAAGGAAGCAATTACAAATTCCAATTGAATTTGCCACCAATCCCTTTACTACAGTTTTAAATGCCCTAAATGGGTTCAGCCTAAAACCTCTTTTTATATGTTGTTGTAGCTGGATGGAGAAAATGCAGACTAATTACATTAACTTTGTGAGATGTTTGGTTTATTCCATTGAATGCAACCATGCAAAATTAAGTGAAAAATACACAGCGGTTTGGTGGTTGAGTTAGATGTGATAACAGACTGTGTGAACTCTGTACTGAGATATGCCTATCGTACCAAAAAATAAAACTGTTAAACACTCAAAGATATCTGAGTTCAGCTTTATATTATAATTTGCATTAATTTCAGAGCCAGCAGCTCTTTGTTGTTTTGCAGGAGATTTTGCGTTTGTTTGAAATAACCTCGATACCTGCTGTAAGATTTCAGCTCAAACACATGATGTGAATTAATGAGACAGCAGGAGTGGAAGGTGCAGCTATGACCTGCAAAAGATAGGAGAAATTCAGGACAGCATGTGTATGTATGCATTTTTGTGTGTGTGTGTTTTGCCGTGAATTACGAATGTTCCAGTAGATTGACGGCTGTGTTCATATAGATGGCTAATCCCCAGTGTGATGTGTGCTCCTTGTTCTTCCTCTGCAGTAGGATAAGAGAAAGAATACCCAGAGGAATAACATTCCTTATCATATGTCTGACCTCTTTGCTGATTGGTGTCAGTTTTAATTTTCAAGTTTAAAGTCGTTATGTCACAGCATCTATCAAGAGCATTTATCTTGGGCAGATACCACTTTGAGATGCAGATGCTGGAGACCAGGATTACAATCCCATGCATCAATGCACTTATTATGGGTTATTTACTGGCCAGTTGTGTATTATTTGTGGGAGCAAAACATTGTATCTTTTAAATAATCTTGGAGGTTAAAAAATGAAACTTTGCTCTTTGCTCTTGCTCTGCCAAAAAACTGCAGTTCCTTGGATGACCACTTGAGGCTTCCTCCAAAAATGAATGAATTCCTTTAAAGCTTCATGTTAAAATGTCCAACTTTCCAACAGAAATGACATGTTTAAAGCCTGGCAGAAAACACGGTTTTGGTCTCTATGGTTAATTTTACTGTTGATGACTATCAAAAGGGGGAAATTTTTATATAACTCACTCATTTAGATTATATTAAGGCATTAAGTTATGCACAATTAAGGGCATGGCTGTGTGAGTGACATCAGGTGCTAGCTGTCTGTTAGGTGTCACAGAGCTGTTGAGGGATCAGTGTTTGTCTTTCCCACTTCCACCCTATTGTTCAAACATGATCACCTTTGGCTCCAAGAACACAAGATGGTGACAGCTGTGATGCCAAACTTGAGGCTTGTATGATAGACATCACGGTGGCTGTATCCAATATTTATTACACAGTTTATTGTGTTTACAGGTTTTATCAGTGTTTTAGTTCAATAAAAGGCCTGAAACCATCCGCCCACACAGATGTTCTTTTACTTATGCAGCTTAATTAGACCTGTTTGGCTTCCTAACTGCAGTTGACGAACCAAACAACAAGTGGGCACATTTGTTTTTGAGAGACTGTTGTTGTAAAGACATTTTTAGAAATACTGCACAGAAGGACAATAGAATAATGTAAATTTGAATCATGGATCTTTTCTAATATCACAACTTCTGGCTCACAATTACTTGATCAAGTCTACAAACTCTACATGACAACACACTGTAAATTCATTTAATCTCTGTTAGTAATAATAATGATGATACAGTATTGATAAAAAATAATACATTAGAAAAGGATTACCTTTTCCTGTAATTATACATCATACTGTACTTGTTGATCTTGTTTTTTGTTATTAACCCGATTCATTAAAGTAACTAAAGTTACAAGAGAACTGATTTTGAGTAAAAAAACCCCAATATTTTAATGTACAGGATTACATGTGTAAAGTAGCATAAAATGCAGATTGTTTAGTAATGTACAAGCACCATTAAACTGTTTTTTAATACTACAGAACTTGAGTAAATGTACTTTCTATCATTTACACTCAAAATCGAGTAAACACAGTAACTTCCAGATGACTTGAAGTCAGTGTTAATCCAATCATCAGTCTCACCATAAATAAACTTGAGCGAGGGCTAAGTTTTACTCTCTGTGTTCTTTATAACTCTAACAAGCTAAATTAGCTCCACCTGCTGCAGCTTCTGTAGCATCAATCTGCATCTTTACACATGAGAACTTTATCTTTGCTTTTAACAGGAGAAGTCTCTTTCTAGTGTCAGTGTTCAGTACTAACAGCTCAGAAACCTTTCAGATATGTTCATCTTCTTTCCTTGGTGTCCCTGTTTTCCTCTAACAGATCTGGAGGTGGTGTATAGGAACCGTGACGGCCATGTCATCAAGTTTAACTTTGCCTTGAATAAGACGGAAGTCATTCTCAGCAACAGCACGTTTGTAAGTTGAGTTATCTTTTGATGTTATGATCCTATCAAAGTCACTGAATCAACAATTTGACAAAGAGTAAATGGATTAGTAGACTGAATAGTTCAGGTGAGGGGAATGAGATGGTGAAACAGGAAAGCAGCTGATTGACTGGGAGGGAAAACTAGGAAAAAGGCAAAGCTAACAAGGCTGATACAGGACAGGTGTGAAGAAAAGGTGCACCGGAAGGAAAAGGTAGAGCAAACAAACATCAAGAATGTAGGAAAGTATTAATCTGGATGACCATAAAAACACATTTAACACAGCACTAGTACAGCTGCAGAGGCTCAAAGCTAAAAAAACCCCTATTTTATCTTGTACTTTGTATTTGAGGATCAGAAGAGTTACAAGCATAATGTATGAGGGACTCCTTATGTTGTCGCTGGCCAGTGCTCAACTCTGTTCTCTGAAAAGGAGACGGAGCTGCTCTCTTCTTGTCTTGCAGCTGTGATTGGATCCCCAGAGGCAGCAGGAAACGTGTCAGAGCAGCCGGCAGAGTTTCATCACTCTGTTACCTGCAGAATCAGAATATGATAATATGCTGCTGAGGGTGGGTGGGGGTGGGGGGTGCCCAGCTGTCTGAGGTCACTCAATCTGCTCACCTTAACTTACCTCAGCACATCAACATGAGGAGACTGGTTCGCTTCGAAGTATAATTTTACAGTTTGCCAGCTTGTTAAATCACTGAATAGCCATTAAAACGATCACATTTTTGAATGCCTTGTTTCTAAGGCTTGATATGAAATGGCAAATGCACATCATGTGCAGAATTACTTCCAGGAATGTGAAAATGTGTCAGTATTTATAATCTTATTATCCTTACGAATGCTTCAAATTTCAATGCAATCCAACCAGAAATCCTAAGCAGGCCAAAATTAGCTGTTTTCTAATTGCATCATTATAATCCCACTGTTTCATAACACTCGTACACTGTAAAAAATCGTAAACCTTTTATTCGTATTGCTTGCCTTTTCTTTAAAGCACCTCTTTTTTGACAAACATGTTTCTTTGAGGAACTCTTTTCCTGCCCTTCTTTTTTCATTTTGCAGCATTGTTTCACACTATTGCAGCTTATACTTTTGAAGGTTGCACAAGGGGATTTGATGAGGATTTGAGGCCCCATGTAAGCTTGTCAAACTATGCAAATAAAATGAAAAAGCATAGGTGGCCTCATAGTTAGGAAGTCACTGATTTGACCCCGCAAAAATTGGAAAAGCCACCAGGTGCAGCTTCCAAACTAAACACACTCTTTGCCTGGCTGTGCAGCTTTCGTCAGTGTGATTCACTTCCAGAAAATTGTTATAAATTAAGGACTTTCCTTATATTATGATGCAAAAAAACAAATAAGAGACACATTTAGGCTCAAACAGGAACCAGAATCACAGGATTAATGACTCCAAGAACCAAATGGCTGCAAATTTTAAGTTAGAAATGATTTTTAAGGTCTGTTCTATCGTCTCTCTGCACAACAGTGACTGGACGTTTGAGAAATGTCAGAATCTTGCTGTGGCTCCCTCGTGGTTTTATGGCCTTTAGCTGCTAGATTAGTTTTTGCCTTCTGCATCTTTTTGTCATTGTCAAGGGATGAAAGCTGGAAATATGAACAATGTTAGCAGGCACAAGGGAGCGATCTTATCAGTTGAACACAAATCATCAAGATTTACTCTTTGTTTCTCGTGTTTTTCTTCTCTTCAATCTAGAAAGTATATTTGATTACAAATGTGCAAAAGCTTTTACATTTCGAGTCTTGAGCTTCATACAAAAACAATCGAGCTCTTTTTTAGCCACATTAAAGCTAAAAATTCAGTATATTACACACATTAATCATCCTCAGAGGATGATCATCATTTTTTTCATTTTTTGTCATCATTTTTTACTCTTTCAGCTTCATTT
This sequence comes from Acanthurus lineatus, assembly GCA_029814665.1. Taxonomy (NCBI): domain Eukaryota; kingdom Metazoa; phylum Chordata; class Actinopteri; order Acanthuriformes; family Acanthuridae; genus Acanthurus; species Acanthurus lineatus. Next base: position 1,258,671 of record JAPZDV010000017.1, on the reverse strand, counting down.
AAACTTACTTCTGCCACGAACAGACAAGTACTTTTTTAAACAGCCTACTTTTTCACTTTTAGCCTGTACTTGTTTGATAACTTTCACATATGTTCATGTATCTTTATCTACTTATCATTTATTTCTTTATTTTTGCCTTGAGTTTGATATGAGTTAATGAGCACTTACATCACTTTCTTGTAATGCTAATATTTTATATGTCACTTCACCTCTTGAGGACTCCTTGAGGAATAAATACAAGTCTGAAAAGTCTAAAAGTCTCTTTGTACTCGAGGTGATTCATTTTATCTTTTCATTAGGTGGCTTTCAAGGTGGCAAAGTATTCACTCTCTGCAGATCTGAAGTACGTCCTCTTCGCCTATGATGTCAAACGGGTGAGTGTCGAATTAAAATGCATCCTCAGCCAAACACAAAAAGTCATAATCACCTGAACATTATCCCATGAATGAGCACAAGCACGTTTTTTGATTTGTTCCTTCTTACGACCAACACAAGCTGTGATTGGAGTTGTAGATCATCCTCAACGTTAGCAGCCGTTCTTTTTGCCTTTGTTTACTTCCTGGCAGGCTGTCATTTACATTGAGCTCCTGTGCAATACCCATGGGTGCTGCCACTCACTCATCTGCATGCAAATCAAACTCACACACACACACACACACGCACACACACACATACACACACTCTGGCCACGTATCTGTGGTTTCAGGACGTGCTTGTTTGCTTGTTTTCATCCGTATTTATGCTCTTTTGTTCTCTGAAGAGCACTTTGCTTCTTTCTGTTTCTTACATTGGAAGTGACTTGAATTGAAAAGATTAACTTTGATGCTTTGAATATTTTGCACCAACAGTTTGGGAAGTCAGAATACTGATACTAAACACAAACGTGCACACACAAACAAACAAACACACACACACAACAATGTGCTCCACTTGCACTGAACAGGTGTATTTATTTGTTGTGTTTCTGTTTTGTTGGAACTTACTTGTGCATTTTTGCTTTGTTGATGCTAGCTTTTCTTTGTGTATAGTGTGTGTTTCTGTGTGTTAACATTCAGTCATCCACCAAGAGGCTTTCTTCTCTCCTCAAAGTCAAGACTTCTGCATTGATTTTTAGATTTGTTTGCAAACAGGCTCAGGTTTAGAAACACTGCAGCAGCTGGGAAACCAGAGGACGTATATGTGTCCTGCGGTATATTCACTCATAACTGTCAGATCAAAACCACCTCTTTGGTACCTCTCAATAAGATACATTCATGTCTGAGACAAAAAGAGGGATCGTGTATTCACAGTTTGAAATAAAACCTTCTGCATTAATGGAAATGTTGATTATTTTCTGCACATTTCACTCCTCATCTCTTCTGCATATTGAGGCTTAATTGTTTGCACTTCAGTTTTATTTGTTGCCACGGCAATGTGAAAACCCCTTGAGGTACAAGAAACACACAGTTGAATTTCTGTCAGTTAATGCACTGCCATGCATGAAAGGAAATCAACTGTGCAGCACGCATACAACGCAGTTCACCTTGCAGTGAAGGAAACAATGATGTTTTTCTTTTATTTTAAGCCACAACAAAATAAAGACTCCAAAGTTTCTCTCCACATGTCAGGCTGAATTTTGGGAAACTGATACATAAGTTATGGGTTTAAATATTTAATTTAGTGTAAACATCATGCAGCATTCATTTAGGGCTGGGAAAAGCTGACACAGAATATATATATGATGCTGTCAGACAGTGTGGAATGAGGTGGTGTTTCCCACCTTAAAGCTTCTTTTGGAGAAAAAAAAGAGGAAAAACTGGATGTTAAGGGGTTAAATAAAAGTAAGTTTAACATGCTAAAGCTTGAGCTTAGTGCAGGGGTTGATATCTTTTTAAGAAATATATACTATTACATACAAACATGAAGAGACGTGAAGAAATGACTCACAATGTTTAGTTTCTATTTTTCTGCCTTTTGTTTGCTTCTATCTCCTCCGATTACTTTGTTTCCTTATATGGATTTTGTTTGTTTATTTGTTGTTTTCTTGACATTTTCACGAGGTATCAGAAATGGATCAGTGTTTGCATTGCGTGACGAGCTGAACTCTCATTGCAGATGTACAGATACTCCTACACGGCGTCTTACATCGTTTACAACATCTACACGAGGTGAGCGCTGTCACCTTTTCACATGTGGACGCTCCGTTGGATAAAATAATGTCAGCACCTGATGCATGAACACGCTGGCATTCAAAAACAGATGATAGTTATTAATGTGTGTTTGTGTGTGTATAACAGGGAAGTATGGGAGCTAAACCCTCCTGAGGTTCATAACGCAGTCCTCCAACATGCAGCTTGGGGAAGACAAGGACAACAGCTGGTAAGACTCAGTATGTTTATGTGCTCCATTCTCTTTATTGCCTCCCTCTTCACCTTCTTTTTATAAAGTCATACTCCAGGACCCTCTGCAGGGATTTGATCTACACCATGAAGTTGACTTGCTCCAGTTTTACAGTATCCACTCTGTTTGCATCCACACTGAGCTTTGTCTGCCCATTCTTGTGCTTTTTTGACAGTCAGTCTTCCCTGCCACTAATTTACAGCTGTGATGATGTTTATATTACATTACAGTTTTAGTGCTGTCTAACCACATGAGTAAGAACTTCTACAACCCCTTCTACATTGTTAAATAAGCTGACAAAGTATAGTTGACACTTTATTTTACATGTCAGTTTTATGTAAGAAATTCCCAGAAAGCCTCTGACTTTAATTTTGTCAGAAGGTTCTTGGAAAGGAAATGAGAAGCGTTTAACACATCCAAATCCAATTATACACGAATATACAATTTAGAAAGGATGCCTGAACACCCACACGGATTTTTTTTATAGTTGTTTTGTTTGTCTTCTTCTGAGATGAAGGATGGAAAACTGTGCTGGAGATTGTTGGCAGACCATTACAGCTAACGTGGGCTAATAGGAGTGATAAAGGGTTAATGAAGCCATCAGGAGAGTTCAATCTGTCAGTCAAACACAGTCTGTTAAACGAAATCAGTCGTGAATGAAGGAACTACTCAAGCAGATTAATTAAAATCACCAGGGTGGGTTTGCCGTGCATGTGCAGATCTTCTCATAAATGCTCCACAACATAAATATCACTGTCAATGTCAATTCAGTCTCTAATGTTCAGCATCTTTCACAGGTTGAGCTTTAATGTGTCTAATTCTGATTGGATAATTAACAAAGATCCAGACATGGCAGTTAAGAGCAGACGCATCCTGCAAGTTTTATATTTTCTGCACTCAGGATCTCCTTTAAATAAATGTTTTATTTGGTCTGTTTTGATGCACAGCAGTGTGACAGAGCTGAGGTCCTCCAGGTGCATTTTTTAAAGCCTAATTCAAAATGACTGCTGTGTAACTAATGGATATTCAGAACAGAGCTGAAAATAAATAACTGCATAAAAAGGAGAAACGATCTCCATGTAGGAGAAAAGTGAATTAAAGGGGACTCAGGATATTGGTGAACATGCAGGATGTGTCTGACTGATCAAATGCAAATATTAAAACACTGATGGAAGAAGGAGAGTAAACACACATGCCTGCTGCGTGGGGCGATAAACCCGGGGCTTTAATATGAAACAACAAAATCTCGTCAGAGAGGAAATCGAAAAGAAAAACAGATCAGATGCTGTTAGACAGCAGAAAGTAAAAGATGGGCAGAAAAACAGTCGTGAGAAAAATGAAGAATAAAACCAATCCCCTCATCATCTCCCCTTTCTCTGCAGATCTACATATTTGAGAATAACATTTACTACCAGTCAGATGTGAGGAGTAACTCTCTGAGAATCACCTCCTCTGGGATGGAGGGAGTGATCTTCAATGGACTCGCCGACTGGTTGTATGAAGGTGTGTGTGGTCGATTGGTGTTTTTAAGGCTCAATTTAGTTCATTATTTAATTGATTTTAAGAAGATAAAAAATAGTATTTTAATTTAACTATTTTCACGGCAGTTATATTGCTGTGAAGAGGGCTTTGAGATTATCCAAGGCGGTAGAATTTATACAAAATCTAACTCTGCAATAAAAAACACAAATGCCATTTGTTCAGTGGCCTGTCAGATATTTATCATCATCTTTTCTGCTCACGCTGACATGTAAGGAGTGTTTGATGAGTTCATGTCCAAGGTGGGAGATGGATCATTCAGTTTTGGTTACATGCATATGGATTTCGACTTTTGGTGACTGTGCAGAAAGTATAAGGTTCATAACTTTTGTGCTATTTTTGTTTTCTGGTAATTTAAATTTGCAAATCAGCATTGTCTGAGAAAACATCGTCCTTTGTGCAGTCATCCAGGAATGATGATTTGCACCTGTCTGGGTCATTCATCTGATTTAGCTCTCTCAGACTATGAGCTCTTCCTCAACATGAAGATGGAGCTCAATGGTCGCCATTTTAACTGTGATAATGACGTTGATGCCTCCATGGACGCTAGGTTTAAAATGCTGACTTCTATCAAGAAGGAATCTATATGCTCCATGACAGCTGGACTAGGTGTTTAAATGCAGGAGGAGGTCATCTTAAAAAAAAGTTGTTGTTTTGTTTGTTTTTTTTCTAAATCAAGTCTTTCTCAGGTTGGCCATGAATTTATTATCAAACCTGATTTTACATACATAAGTAAGCTTAATGAAGCATTTTAAGTAAGTGGTTGTTTTTGCCATGTTAGTATTTAGTGGTTGATTATTAGGTTAATCTCCTGATAATGAAAGCATTAAGGCTCCAGTTTGAAACAGTTTTACAAAATCCTGTTAGTTGTTGCACAGAGACATGCTGGGATGAGCGGTAGAGGATGTGGTTGTTTAAAGAGTTTCGAAAATTTGTCTTTTGCATTAAAAATTCAGCAGAGCAGACTAAACAAACTAAGCAAAATGGCGCCAAAAAAATCAACAGAGAGCCTCTACAATCCATTAAGTCGCTTTGTAAACAAATTCAGTGATGTGGTGATGGTGTGTGCGGTTTGCACAAACACAGGCTGCGGCAGATGGGGAACATTAAAGAGTCATTTCTGTGTGTAGATTTACTGGAAGCTGTGTGTCTTCTTTCCTTTTGATTTGCATTTACTCTCGGTTGTAACCATTTGGCTGATATTTTGACAGTTAAGGAAAGAGCAGGAAATGTGTTCAGGCCTGTTTTTCTAATTATATGAGGAAGCAGCAAAATTAGTCTGTTTTTACACTTTTGATTAGATTTAACTCAAGACATAGTTAGGGTGACCAGATGAGAATATGTGATGGAGGTGGGTGCAGCTATGTGACCATGGTGGATGTGGCAAAGATCAGAAAATTATATAGAGTGTCTTCATCAAACCATTTCAACTGTAGCGCTTCTCGGATATCTTTGTTTGGATCTTGTTTCGGAGCAACCGTCCTCATGTTGTTACCTCCCCTCCTGTCACACAACCTCCTGTAATGTTTTTGCTTTTTGGCTGAGTATTCACCAGGTCTCAGAAAACTGAAAGCCATGCAAAAAAAAAAAAAAAACATCAAAGAGTACAAAACAGAGATAAATTCAAATTAGTCATTTTTTATTTGCACTTCCGAGCATCACACAGCCTGAACAGGAGGAAAAAAAAAGACACAAAATTTGAAATGTTAGTGCTAGTGTTAATATTTCAATATTTTTCCTCTCAGAGGAGATTCTGCGTTCACACCTGGCTCACTGGTGGTCACCTGACGGAGAGAGACTGGCTTTCCTCACCATCAACGACACCCTGGTTCCCAACATGGTTCTGCCTCAGTTTACTGGCAACACCTACCCCAAAGGACTGCAGTACCCATATCCTATGGTAAGCCTGGACTCTGCTGCTGCAGCTGCTGGATTGTGGGAAATGAAGTCCTTGTGGGCATATTGTATTTAATTACAGGGAAATACAGAAACAATATGGTAGAATATAATAAACATGTT
>JAPZDV010000017.1:1222075-1235508 GCA_029814665.1 Acanthurus lineatus | reverse complement strand
TGTGGCATCGATATCAGAGCAGCCTCAGTGTACTCAGGAGTGTTCACACAGATCTTTAAAGAGGAGAGAGGACTGTATGAGGACACGGTGTTCTGCTTCATCCATCTGAGTGTTCAGGAGTTTCTGGCTGCTCTTCACATCCATCTGACCTTCATCAACTCTGGTGTTAATCTGTTGGCTGGAGGACAACAGTCTGAAACAAGAAAAGACGAATTTCCAGAGACACACTTCTACCAGAGTGCTGTGGACGAGGCCTTACAGAGTCCAAACGGACACCTGGACTTGTTCCTGCGCTTCCTCCTGGGTCTTTCAGTGGAGACCAATCAGAATCTCTTACGAGGTCTTTCGACCAGGACAGGAAGTAGCTCACAGACCGAAGAGAAAATAGTTGAATACATTAAGAAGAAGATCAGTGAGAATCTGTCTCCAGAGAGAAGCATCAATCTGTTCCACTGTCTGAACGAACTGGGTGATTGTACTCTGGTGGAGGAGATCCAACAGTACCTCAGTTCAGGAAGACTCTCCACGGACAAACTCTCTCCTGCTCAGTGGTCAGCTCTGGTCTTCATCTTACTGTCATCTGAAAAAGATCTGGACGTGTTTGACCTGAAGAAATACTGTAATTCAGAGGATGCTCTTCTGAGGCTGCTGCCAGTGGTCAAAGCCTCCAACAAAGCTCTGTAAGTACAGAGATACTTCAACAAATTTCCACATTTTAAGTAGTCTGGTACCTTTTCAACAGGAAATAAAAATTTCTCTTCTCCTGCACACTGTGTCTTCAGGCTGAGTGGCTGTAACCTCTCACAGAGATACCTGGAAGCTCTGTCCTCAGTTCTCAGCACCCAGTCTTGTAATCTGAGAGAACTGGACCTGAGCAACAGCAACCTGCAGGATTCAGGAGTGAAGCTGCTGTCTGCTGGACTGAAGAGTCCAAACTGTAAACTGGAAGCTCTCAGGTCAGGATCCTTTGAATCCATTATCTGATGTCCACTTAAATCCAGTTGTTAAAATGTTAGAGTTTAGTACAGATATATACTCAGGAGAAAAGGTTAGGCCAGTCTCGTCATCTACAATAGACCTCCGATCAGAGAGGGACACAGGAACATGGAAACACAAGTTCCTCTGGACTGGATAGTGTGAATGCAGTGACAGACTCTCAAACAGTTATATGGTCTCTGGAATCATAAATAAAAACATAACAAGAACTGAGTACACAGTAAGCACTGAGTTACATTAGCTTCCTGCAACCTGATAAATAAATGATTCAGTGCACAAAAAATGCACAAAATGCCTTGACGGCGAGCAGAAACACATTTATTAACCTGAATCTACTAGCCTAAATGTGCTAGCTTAACACCAACATAAAACTACTAGCATACGCATGTTATTGTACCGAGTTAGCATTAGCATTACCAAATGAACACTAGTATTAGCTAATTAGTGAATTAACGTTAGCATGCTATCTTTACATGAACATTATCTGGGTCAGTTAGTTTTAAGGACAATTGAAACGAAAGTCAAAGCTGAATCAGAAAAATGTCCAAACAGGCTTCAGGCTGTAAATCCAACAGTTTACACCGTTTCACACGCTGCTCATGAACATGGTCCATATCACACTGCAGAGCACATGTTAAGGACCTGCAGGGGGCGCTCTTAGCCGTCTTAGTCACCGCCTGAACAAATCACATGACCATGTTTTATGCAGTGATACTTAATAACACCGGTTTACATCAATGGTCAAGTGCAAAACTTGCGTACGATTCTTTTTCGTTGAACATGTTTTTTGTTGTTTTTCTGTTTTTGATCTGAAGAATATTAAGTGTGACATCAGAGAAGAATCAGAGTGTAAATAAACCAGTATAGTTGTCTTGTTGCTGATAGACATTAGAAGGTGTTTGTTAGCATGTGATGATGCTACTGTAACTCCACAGACAGTTCGTCAGTACTGCAGTAACCTTACAGCCCACTGTGACTTTTGTGTGTGTTTGTGTGTGTCTGCAGTCTGTCCGGCTGTTTGATCACAGATGAAGGATGTGGTTCTCTGGCATCAGCTCTGAACTCAAACCCTTCCCATCTGAGGAAGCTGGACCTGAGCTACAATCACCTCGGAGACGCAGGAGTGAAGTGTCTGTCCTCTGGGATGGAGACTAAAAACTGGAAACTGGACTGTCTCAGGTATGAACCTTCCTCCTGACTCTATGGACACTAAAAGACCTCCTCCATCATTTGTACTGAGTTAACGCAACTTGTTTTATTACTAATAACTGATCTCTTCCTAACTTTACCCAACTGCCACCATCACCTGATATGTTTTCAATTAGCTTTATTTTGAAATCCACCGTATGTAACAAGTTTATTGTTGCAACCTGACCTGGGGGGGAAAACTTTTTGTGTTCATGGCTTCATGAACAGAAAATGAACAGGTGGGTCTCTCACACGCTTTAAAGCAGTTTGGCTGCTCTCCCTGCAGGGTGAAGCCTGGAGGAGCCTGCTGGTTGAGTCCAGGCCTGAGGAAATGTAAGTGCGTTCTTAATTTGATCCATGAAACAAAGCAGCAAACATTCAGTGTGATCTTCAGTCTGTGTCACGTGATTAACTGCAGCTGTTTTGTGTCTCATCTTCATCAGATTCTTGTAAACTCACACTCGACACAAACTCAGTGAACAGGAAGCTCGAGCTGTCGGACAACAACAGGAAGGTGACATACTTGAAGGAGGATCAGGCGTATCCAGATCATCTGGACAGATTTGTTGAGTGGCCTCAGCTGCTGTGTGGAAACGGCCTGACTGGTCGCTGTTACTGGGAGGTGGAGTGGAGCGGACTGGTTTACGTGTCGGTGAGTTACAGAGGAATCAGCAGGAGAGCGCACAGCTACGACTGCAGGTTTGGAAGAAACGACCAGTCGTGGGGTCTGGAGTGTTCGGAGGACGGTTACTGCGTCTGGCACCAGAACAAAGGGACGATCAAACCCTCGTCTGTGTCTGACAGGGTGGGCGTGTACGTGGACCATCCTGCCGGTACAGTGTCCTTCTACAGGGTCTCCTCCAACTCCCTGATCCACCTCCACACCTTCAGCACCACGTTCACGGGGCCTCTGTATCCTGCGTTTGGACTGGGCTTCTGGTCCAACAGGTTTGGTTCCTCTGTGTCTCTGTGTTCTCTGCAGGAGGGAATGTCTCCTGGTCAGAAGACACACTAACATCTGGATTTGTCTTCAGTGGATCCGGTCAGTTTCCCTCTGATGTGGCTCTGATGGGAAGTGACAGGAACACAACATCTGGGTGGACAAACAGATTTTTGACTTTTTTCCGTTGTGATGTTCGTTGAATTTGAACTTTATTGAAATTTGTTCTTCATGTGGTGCAAGACAACGAGGAGCTTCTTCTCATTTTAAGGGAAAAACATAATTTTTTGACATACAAATAAGAGAAAAAAGGGAACCCAAAACTCAGAAAGAAGAAGAAACAAAAGGTGAATATTATTGATAAACCCGAAAATCCAGACACAACGAGCAGGTGACAAAAGAGAAAATACAGACTAAAACAAACCCAAAATACTAAGAAGAGCAAAACCAAGGAAGGAACCAATGAAGCAAAGAGAACAGAGGCAAGAAAACTGAGGAATCACAACCAGCAAACACTACGCTGCAAAACAGAGACGCATTACGACTGAAAAAAAGTGAAATCACACTGCAAAAACACCAGGGGACAAAAAATGAGGGACAGAAACAAACTGGAAAGCAAACACAGACAAGAGGAGGAACAAAACACGACACAAGAGAAGAGAAACTGCAAACTTAAACAGCTCACAGCAGAAAAACACCTGAAAGGGAACATTTGATTCATCACCAAGTTTTAAAAAACAGCGTACTTGTCCCTTTTTAAGTGTAAAAATGTCTTTGGAGAAGCTTAACAGACAGTTTCATACAGCTGATTTCCCTTTGAACCAACATGAAGTGTTTAATTAAACAGTTTTTAAGAGTTTCTGCTGTAAATAATGTGATCAAACGATGGCAAAAACAACATATAAAAGATGTGAAACGGGTGAAACTGTGAGAGTGGGAACAAAGAATTCATTTTGACATGAATAAAAAGGGAAGTAAGATGTTGGAAGGGAGAAAATCATTAAATTAACTCATAGAAAAGTGATCAGACTGACTTGTTACGTCATCCAACAGAGTTTTTGCTGTTTGTTGAAGATTTCTGACTGTGTTTGCACATTTATTGCTCACATGTCGACCCTGAAAGTTCCCGTTGTGGCTTTGCAGACTGTTTTTCTGCTGAAGCTGATGACTGTTTTTCATCAACTTTTTCATTGTTCAGAATTTACTTTAATCTGTAAACTTTGTCAAAACATGAGAAGCATTACCTCTTTTTTTACTCTAAGATAAAGGAAGCTTGTTAAATGTTACAGTGATGAACTTTATTTATTTTTGTGCAATATTCTTGTTATGATGTCGCTGTCACTTTGTATCATTTCATTTTAATGAATCACAACCTGTAAAAAAGCTTCTGAATTGCACATTTATATCAATTTTGTATTATTGAAAGTCTTTATTTTATCTTTCTTGGTCAGTAAGGCAGTTTGTTAACAGATGAGACTTCCTGCACCATGTTTAAGCTTTTTATACTATTATTAATGTTTCTATGTGCAAAAATAAATAAAGTATTATCATCATAATATGATAACTAACTACAAAATAAGCTTAAACCAGCCTTTTTACTGACTGCACCAAAGAGATCCACTGATCTCTGAGGTCCATTAATTAAAATAGTAGAAACAGTTTCATTGAATGCCCACTATGTGCAACTTCAGCCAGGCAAACAATGAAAACTGAACAATATTAGACATGAAGACAGAGAAAAGAAACTAGTTTAAAACACTATAAACTGACTGCAGGTTAAAGTGACACAAATACTGAAGGAAAGCAGATTATTTTTAATTTACTCAGAATTCTTCATGAAATGTTGAATTCCAGTTGATCTGAAATAATCTTTTCAATTTTATGGGAGGAAACTGACTTTTATTAAGAGTCATGACGTTACCAACCAAACCAGGTTTCATTTAAAAAGACACATCAGATTTAGATTTTTATTTCCTGGAAACCAGCTGATTGGACACAATGTTGATGGAAATGTGTTTTTAAAACAGTGTGTCTGAAACGGACCTTTACTCTTATGAATATGTATAATGTAATTTTGGTTACATAAAGATTGATCGTAAAACATTTTTATTGCAAACAGACTAAAAAGAAACTTGGATGAAATGAAAAGCGTGAAAATAGAAATGTGTGAAGCTTTAAATTCTTTTGTTTAATGACTCGTCTCTGTGGGTTTCTGTTGGTTAACTGAACATGTGATGTTTCAGCTTTGCTTAAAAAATGCTAAATAAAAAAAAAAGAATCAAAAATATTCTGTCAATCGTTCAACTGATCAGGTAGCTGGTTACAAACAACCTTCTGAAGACGTTTACTGATAAAATGAAACTTGTGTTCAGCCTGAGACTTTATCTGAAGTCACATGATCTGTTTTGGTGTTTTTCGTCCAGTCAGGATGCAGCACAGGTTCAGCACCCTGGACACACACACACATAAACATAAACACACACACAAACTGATTGTCTCAGTTTTTTACTGGTCGTCTGCATTACTTTAAGATTCGTTTCATCGTTAAACTGCCTGGCCTTTGTTCAAGTCAAACATTTATAGGAAGAAGTTTCTGTCTCCGCTGCAGATGTGGGAGGAGCAGCTGCTGCCTTTGGCTCCGCCCAAATGAACTACCTGTGCCCCACCACATCTGCAGGTGAGATATAAATAAACAGATTCTTCACAGATCTTGTTACAATCTGTCAAAGGAGAAGCTTTTGAGATGAGCGGCAGAGCCAAAGGAGCCAAAAGAGGCAAAGGAATCGGTAGAGGAGGCGCCAAACGGCATCGTAAGGTCCTCTGTAATAACAACCAGTTGATCTCCAAAGCCGCCATCCGCCGTCTGGCCCGCTGCGGTGGAATGAAATGGATGCCCGGTCTGATCTACGAGGTGGTCCTCAGGATGCTGGATGGCCTTCTGAAGAACGTGATCCGGGACGCTGTCAGTTACACCGAACACACCAAGAGGAAGACCGTCACCGCCATGGATGTGGTTTATGCCCTGAAGAGGCAGGGCCGCACCCTGTACGGGTTCGAAGGGTAAAAGCCAGTCTCAACACTTCCTATTAATCATGCCCACATGTTTGCAGGACGCTTTGGGTTGATGCCCGCCTGCAGAGATTTCACTTCTCATGCATTCTTTACTACATGTTATAGTATTACATTTGTTACATTTGAATTTGTGCTCAATATTCTTATTACCTTCAACATGAAAAAAACCTTTAAGACACATAAATGAAACTTGAAATACACTTTGATTCATTCATTATGTATCCACAGTTCATGGCCTCGCTGCTGTCTATATGGTCTGTTGGAAAAGCTCGAGCTGTATGAATGAGCGCCGCAGTTCGACCTGAGGTAAACCGGAAACCTGAGCAGAGTTAACACAACTTCCACACAAGTTTACAGCTTTTCCTGATGATGTATCACTGAAACATTTTGTCTCATCAGAGAAAAAACATCTGCTGTTGCTGCAAATCACCAAAAACTTGAGCAAGAAGACTCAAGAAAGGATGAAGCGGTTCAAAGAGCAAACTGAATCCCACATTTCTGATCCTGCTTTGTTTGCTATGCTGCAGTGAATAAAGAGTCCAAATGAAGAATTGTCTGTGTGTGTGTCTGTGTCTCTATCTTATTTTTTCAAACTTTAAATAGGCCATTATTAACATAAAGATGGTCCATATCCACATTTTAATTTGAGTATCAAGCATTTGGAAATTATCTAAATGATTTATTTCCACAAACATTTTGAACAAGCAAAGCTGACGAAACCCTTGAAAACTGTCACAATTCTGTCTTGTGAGCCATTTTTCTTTTTACTCAAACTACAAAATTCAACAAAATTCAGCTGCTGAGCTTTTTTAATCGTCAGAAAAAAACAAACATGTTCAGTGAAGTAAGACAGGAGAGTTATAGACGAGTGTAAAAAAAAACAAACGCATTCATTCTCTCTCTGGTGCTTCAGCCAGGCAAACAATGAAAACAGAACAATATTAGACATGAAGACAGAGAAAAGAAACTAGTTTAAAACACTATAAACTGACTGCAGGTTAAAGTGACACAAATACTGAAGGAAAGCAGATTATTTTTAATTTACTCAGAATTCTTCATGAAATGTTGAATTCCAGTTGATCTGAAATAATCTTTTCAATTTTATGGGAGGAAACTGACTTTTATTAAGAGTCATGACGTTACCAACCAAACCAGGTTTCATTTAAAAAGACACATCAGATTTAGATTTTTATTTCCTGGAAACCAGCTGATTGGACACAATGTTGATGGAAATGTGTTTTTAAAACAGTGTGTCTGAAACGGACCTTTACTCTTATGAATATGTATAATGTAATTTTGGTTACATAAAGATTGATCGTAAAACATTTTTATTGCAAACAGACTAAAAAGAAACTTGGATGAAATGAAAAGCGTGAAAATAGAAATGTGTGAAGCTTTAAATTCTTTTGTTTAATGACTCGTCTCTGTGGGTTTCTGTTGGTTAACTGAACATGTGATGTTTCAGCTTTGCTTAAAAAATGCTAAATAAAAAAAAAAGAATCAAAAATATTCTGTCAATCGTTCAACTGATCAGGTAGCTGGTTACAAACAACCTTCTGAAGACGTTTACTGATAAAATGAAACTTGTGTTCAGCCTGAGACTTTATCTGAAGTCACATGATCTGTTTTGGTGTTTTTCGTCCAGTCAGGATGCAGCACAGGTTCAGCACCCTGGACACACACACACACACCCACCCACATAAACATAAACACACACACAAACTGATTGTCTCAGTTTTTACTGGTTGTCTGCATTACTTTAAGATTCGTTTCATCGTTAAACTGCCTGGCCTTTGTTCAAGTCAAACATTTATAGAAAGAAGTTTCTGTCTCCACTGCAGATGTGGGAGGAGCAGCTGCTGCCTTTGGCTTCGCCCAAATGAACCACCTGTGCCCCACCACATCTGCAGGTGAGATATAAATAAACAGATTCTTCACAGATCTCATCACAATCCGTCAAAGGAGAAGCTTTTGAGATGAGCGGCAGAGCCAAAGGAGCCAAAAGAGGCAAAGGAGGCAAAGGAGCCAAAGGAGCCAAAGAAGCCAAAGAAGCCAAAGAAGCCAAAGAAGCCAAAGAAGCCAAAGGAGCCAAAGAAGCCAAAGAAGCCAAAGAAGCCAAAGGAGCCAAAGGAGCCAAAGAAGCCAAAGGAGCCAAAGGAGCCAAAGGAGCCAAAAGAGGCAAAGGAATCGGTAAAGGAGGCGCCAAACGGCACCAGAAGGTCCTCCGTGACAACATCCAGGGCATCACCAAATCCGCCATCCGCCGTCTGGCCCGCCGCGGGGGGGTTAAGCGGATCTCCGGTCTGATCTATGAGGAGACCCGCGGGGTGCTGAGGGTCTTCCTGGAGAACGTAATCCGGGACGCCATTACGTACACCGAGCATGCCAAGAGGAAGACCATCACCGCCATGGACGTGGTTTATGCCCTGATGAGGCAGGGCCGCACCCTGTACGGCTTTGGAGAGAACCAGAATAAACACCCTAATCGAAAACCTGAATCGAAACCCGGTCCCAGCGCTTCCCATTAAACACGTCCACATGCTTGCCCAACGCTTCAGGTTGATGCCCGCCTGCCCAAACCCCGGATCGCCCCGCCCCAGGAGGTGGACTGCAGAGTGAGTAGAGAACGCAGACAGATGGGTGTTTGGACTTTCTGCATGAGTTAATTGATCAAATCGATAGTTTCAGAAGGTTTTCGTGGTGTGTACAAGTGTGTTTGCAACTCCTCTGTAATCTCAGCTAATGTAGTAAAACTTTACGACATCATTACAAAGAGTTACACAATAGAGATGAAGGTGTGACTTCAGCAGGTTTTAAATTTGGTGTTTTTCTGCCTGGAAACTGTGGAAGAGACAAACTACTAATAATAAAGTGTGGGATTTATTTTTCTGAAACTATCAAGAGCTGCTCCAAACCCATGACAGTTCAGTCTTAAGTCCACAATCAGTGATTTTACAATATTAAAACACACATTTTCATACTGTATCTGTAAATATTCTCATTCGTCCAGATCAGAGTCATATCTGGGCAATTAAATTGAACACAACTGGAATTTGTCGGTTTGTCAGTGAAGACGTTTCGCCTCTAATCCAACGGGCTTCATCAGCTCATGCAAGAGACTAAACTGAGTTAATCTGAAAAAATTGGTGTGAAACCAAGGATTTTAACCTCTGTGAAAGTGCTCCCAACCAGGCCACATAAGAGTCCTTAGTGGTCTAAGGGGAGACTCAGGTAGAGACCCACCCTTTCACAAGAGTCCTGGTGTATGCAGTGCAATGCAGCGAGGGATGCAAAGACTTATATATTGGTGAAACCCAGAAACCCCTGGCTCAAGATGGAAGGGCGAACTCCTCAGGTATGGACTCCACTGTCTTTTTACACCTAAAGGAGAAGACACACTCCTTTAACGACAGCAATGTACATATTGTAGACAGAGAAGACAGATGGTTTGAGAGAGGAGTAAAAGAAGCCATTTATGCTGAGATAGAAAAACCTTCCCTCAACAGAGGAGGAGGTTTACGACTTCAACTTTCTCCAATCTACAATGACGTCCTTGTTTCCCGACCCAGAAGATTCAACACCTTAACCTCTGAAAACAACAGCTGATTAAAGTGTCCTCCTGTGACTCTAACAGCTCTAAAGACTGTCGTAAAAGGGTGGGTCTCTACCTGAGTCTCACCTTAGACCACTAAGGACTATGTCTCACAGTTTCCAAGAGGAAACACACCATTGTTAAAACCTGCTGAAGTCACACCTTCATCTTTAATGATTAACTGTTTGTAATGAGGTTGTAAAGTTTTACTACGCTAGCTTAACCCAATTTAGTCTGATGCATATGAACTGATGAAGCCCGTTGGATTAGAGGTGAAACGTCTGCACCAACAAATTGATGAAGTCCAGTTGTGTTCGACTTAATTGCTCAGACATTTTCATCCTGGACAGATAAATGAAATAAGTGTGTGGTCTTTTGTGCTGTTTCAGTAAACTCTAACTTTTGGTTGATTAAAATGAAAACTAAGTTTAACAACAAAAGACAAAAACTTTGGATGTTTTAACATTCAGTTTTGTTTTGAATCGAGATGTTATGTAAGAGAAAATTAACAAAACTAACAGAGAGTTGGTGCTTGTTGAAACGGTGTAAAGGACGACAGTGCGGTTTTCAGGGATGCGTGGAGTTTTAGAGTTTATTTTGTGTAAAATAACTGTTTCTGTAAAGGAGGTTTTTAGTCAACACAAATATTCTTGTTCCTCTTGAGAACAAACTAAAAATCTGTCTCTTTCATAATGTTTTAAACCCTTTAATATTTTGTTTTTAATGTATGTTAAAACTCTAACATTGGTACTGTTAATAATCAGGGCAGGTTTCTTTTTAAAACTCGGTTTGTGTTGATGTAGAAAACAAACTCTATAATTTTGCTTTTGTATTTAATTTATCTTCAAAATGTTTAAGATTGAAGAAGTTTAAGCTGTTTTAAATATTTTTCTTTCTCCTGCAGACAAACAGGTGATGTGCAGCAGGACAGATTGCTGGGCTACCTGACGGACCTTGTTATGCCACAACAGCATCACCTCCACAAACTCATGGAAAAATATACAAAAGATGACTATCATTAATGGTTTTCATAATGAAGGAGTTTAATTTAAATCACTGAACATTCAAAGACTGATGAGACGCTCAGCGATGGTTTGGTTCAGTGTTCCCGATGTGGGCCACAGGTGGGCCACCTGTTTCACGATCTGAAATGTGTTTTTTCAGGTTCCTCACTGTCACTCACAAAGGTTCTGTTATATAATTAACTATAAAACTTATAAACACATATTTGATGTATTTTATTTTTTAAATTA
This sequence comes from Acanthurus lineatus, assembly GCA_029814665.1. NCBI lineage: Eukaryota > Metazoa > Chordata > Actinopteri > Acanthuriformes > Acanthuridae > Acanthurus > Acanthurus lineatus. Next base: position 1,224,467 of record JAPZDV010000017.1, on the reverse strand, counting down.
TGTGCTCATTTCAGATAACAATTTAGAAGTTGTATCTAATTAAAAAGAGACAACTGACCTTTTTTACTGTATAAAATCACTTTGATAATACATAATAATACATGATAATACAATATGTATCATATGTTTTGATTGAAAAAGGACAATCAGTTTCTGTTGTTCTGCTTTGTCTCTGAACTGAACACATGATGTTTCAGCTTTGATTAAAAAATGCTAATAAAGTTTAATGAAGAAGAAGGTTACTGCTCTCAGACTCATTGTGTGTGTGTGTGAGTGTGTGTGTGTTCCCACATATATGGTCAGATTAAATCCTCCTCATCTAATAAACAGGTGAGTTCCTCTGATAAAGAGTCACTTTCACACACAGTGAATGAATGAATGAATGAATGAATGAATGAATGAATGAATGAAAGGATGGATGGATGGATGGATGGATGGATGGATGGATGGATGGATGGATGGATGGATGGATGACTGGATGGATGGATGGATGTGTGAATGAATGGATGGATGGGTGAATGGATGGATGAGTTGAGTGAGCAGAAGGCCTCGCAGCCTGCAGGAGAACCTGATCCAGGTGTGTCTCCTGCAGGAGAACCTGATCCAGGTGTGTCTCCTGCAGGAGAACCTGATCCAGGTGTGTCTCCAGCCTGCAGGAGAACCTGATCCAGGTGTGTCTCCTGCAGGATGCAGAGCCTCCCTGCTGCTCCTCACATTCCTCTGCAGCCTCATTCATGCAGAACAGATTCAAACGCTCACAGAAACCTGCTGCAGCTGTGGGAGGAGCTGCGGACTGTGGCTCCGCCCATCGAGGCGAGCTGTGCTCTGTCACGTCCGCAGATAGGATGTAAATACACAGAGTCTCCTGCAGACCGGCACACTGGTTTCTACAGTACAGACTTTAGATCAGCATCATGAGCGGCAGAGGAAAGGGAGGCAAAGGACTCGGTAAAGGAGGCGCCAAACGGCACCGCAAAGTTCTCCGTGACAACATCCAGGGCATCACCAAACCAGCCATCCGCCGTCTGGCTCGCCGCGGGGGAGTGAAACGTATCTCCGGTCTGATCTACGAGGAGACCCGCGGGGTGCTGAAGGTGTTTCTGGAGAACGTGATCCGGGACGCCGTCACCTACACCGAGCACGCCAAGAGGAAGACCGTCACCGCCATGGACGTGGTCTACGCGCTGAAGAGGCAGGGCCGCACCCTGTACGGCTTCGGAGGGTAAAACCCGGTCCCTACGTCACTGATGACGCAAACACAACGGCCCTTTTCAGGGCCAAACACCCGGTTCATACAGAGATGAGTTCCTGCTCCGAGACCCTTCATTAATGTCTGATATGGAAATGTAGATTTTATTTATTACAGCTGAAGTTCAGTGAAAGAACAGAAACACAAAAATATCGGAAAATAAACTCAAACTGCAGCAGGTGACAGACTAAAATCAGTTTGAACTGTTCTCATCTGTTTGTGTGTGGATGTTTTTTTGTGTACAAGTGTTTTTAACTTCTGCTGAATCTGAAGAGAAATTTCTGTTTGTACCAAAGAACAGATGGTTTCTATTCCATCAATATAACTTTTAAGGTTGAGTTTGACCCCATTTCAGAAAATTTACTCTTTGGCCAGTGTCAGTGTTTCATAGTTAATTCTACTCACTTCAGTGTCAAAATTAGCTATGAAATGTGTAAAAATATTTGACACTGTTCTTTATGTACACTGTTTAGTGTCGTATCGTCACACTTACACAGTTGGTTTCACTCCAGTTTTTCAAGCTTATTACACTATTGTGTAATATTTCAATGTTCTCCACAGTGTAATTGTTTGCATCTAGGTCATATGATTCTATTTTATTGTTGGGCTCATCATATTACTGAATTGTTTTGATCCAACCTCTCAAATGGAAATAAACACAAATAGTGTTAAAATAACAGCTTTTATAATATTTTTGTGAAGTGAATTAACATAAGTTACCCAAACTTGCCTTGACTATAATGTCATTATTTAAAACACTCTTCACCAGAGAAAACAACACGGGACAAAAAGAGCTGTTTATTTCACTCCATCTGACACGTGAAGGCATCACATGTTGGGTCAGACAGCTTAACCCTTCTGCTCCTCACCAAACAAAACACACAGCAGTGTATTAAAATGTTAAAATAAATAAAGAGGAAAAAAATACAACCAAGAATAAATCAACAGTTCCCTATCAATGTTTTTTGTAACCTCAAAGTTAATATCAACTACAGCCGCTAAGTAGCTAAGCTAATACTTAGCTGCTGCAGCATGAAGACAATACAGTAACAAGTTAGCTGCTAGAAAATAACTTTATTCATCCACAAAGGGGATGAATACTTTTTAACTTAACAACTTAATGACTTAATCTTATTATTCCTC
>JAPZDV010000017.1:1195319-1221975 GCA_029814665.1 Acanthurus lineatus | reverse complement strand
ATTCTCAACATGTAAAAACACACTCGATTGTCTTTTCATCTTGAAGTGTTTCCAGTCTACCTTTATTATTTGTGTTTCTTAATTGTTGTATTTAAGTTGCATCATGAACTCGCTCTCCCACTGTATGTGGCTGGGTTTATAATTATCATTACGTGTTTCAGGTTTTAAAGTAATATTATCTAGTAATTTATTGTAGCCTTCATGAGAGCTTCTTTGGAGAAAGGGGACATATTTCCCCAGTTATTTGTTCTGACTCTTGATGTACTTTTTGTTTTCTAATGAAATTAAATGAAGAGTTTTATTCCGAAATGCTATAAATCTGTTTGAGGTAACAATTCAGATTCTGAAAGTGTAAACATATCAACACCAATGATATCAAGTTTTCTTTCTTGCATTTAAACCAAACCATCTTTTCTGTGTGTAATATATATTATTCAGGTATTATTAGGGTAGATGCACTTTTATGTAACATTTCATTTTGGAATGAAACACTTTGTTACAGTAAGAAGTGAATCTGATAACTTGATAGAGACAATGCTGATCTTTTCCAGCAATGCAGATGTTGCTTCTGTTTGTTTTCTATAATAATACACTACTAATATTCCCTGGATGATATTGTTGCCTGTAAGCTCACAGGTTTTCTTTCATTCTTGGTGCTTTTAGCTGAAGCTCCCATCCAAAAACACTGAACTCCTGTCTGATCTTTTCTACTGTCTCAGAGTAAAAGCACTGAGGCACAGCTGGAGTTTCTGTGGAGGTTTATATAAAAGTTAGCACTTTACTCTTTGGTTTGGCACATTCAGGGGACTCTTTACATATGTATTTATTTGAAGATGTGCCTATTGTAGCCTCTCACCACTGTGATTTTCATGGTCTTTCTTGGGAGTTTTCCCACTGTGACCCATAAACAGTTCATGTCTGCAGTGCACTCCTTCGTCTACTCTCAAAGCAATAAAATAATAAAGCTGAGGGATTGTCCAGTTGTTTTGTTATATCAACTAACACAAGTCAGTTTTATATTACTGCAAAATGTTACTGTATGTCTATAAACCCCCAAAAAGCTATAAAAACTAGTAAGTAACTGACCGTTTACTACAAATAAAGTTGGCAGTTTTTACATGCTTCCAGTCTAACAAATTATTATATTCTCACATTTGTTGGGCTGTCTTTTTATTTTGGTTTAATTATTTTTTTTTGCAGAGCTAATCAAAAAAACCGATGCTTGATAGTTTTAACTCCAACTGTGTAGAAGATTTGTAGTGTAAGTTTTAAATGTCATCAAAGCACAACATTGAAACAGGGTTGTACTCAAAATTTTATGATAAAAAGGGTATAACTAAACACTATCTCAGTTTGTAGTATTTTTTGATTTAAAAGATTTGATCTAGATCAGTTAATGCGTGAACAATAGAGTAAAAGTACTCTGTTTTCCATTCATATTGTTTATTTTTCAGCCTGTGACGGCACAAAAGAAAGCAAAATGCTCTTTACTTGCTAATGCCTTGGTCTGCCACATGTCACAAGTCTTAAAACGTGAGTTTTAAATTTGGTTTTGTTATCTGTTTGCTGATTTTAAAGGCTTTTGAGTGTGATATCAATTGCTAGTTCTTACTGATATAAAAGAAAGATGAAAGAAAGATCATACTTGAGAAACAAAACACTCCTTCAGTTTATAGTCTCAGAAACACAGCAATGTTATCTTATGACCTTTGAAACACCCAAAACTGTTCAAATGCTGTTGTTTGTTTAGGCTGGAGCTGCTTCAAACAAAAACTGAAAGGCAGGAGATGGTTATTGGTTACCAGCACAGTGTAGTTTTGTCACATCACAACATAACAATAGATGATTACTTAATGGGGCCCTCATATCTTATAAAGTACACACTCTTGAATGAAACTTATGAGAATTTATTTGCAGACATATTCAACTTAAACTTACACCTGTATTTTCAGTAAGTCTTACATTATTATCCAGGAAAAGCTCATAAGTTTCCTGTTGTTTTACTATTGCAGATGACGTATTCTGATTGCGCAACAAAGTTCAGTGCTAAAGTAAACATAATCTCATTATTTTATAGCCATATGCGGGGACATTTTCCAGCACTAGCTACCATTTCCGTGTTTATTGCACCTTTTAGGAAAAAGGATCAGAATCTTACTCTTTTTCCTGCAGGTTTTATTTGATTATACTGTGCATGTATATGTTTTTTTCTCTTTAGCAGGTAAAATAAAACAAAGTAAGAGATTTAAATTGCCCTAATGATAAAAATAAGGCAAGCTTATACTGTTGTGCATGCTTTAGGTTGCAATCAAGGCCAAGGATCAACTCAATTTACATTTAATCCTTTTTGTAACTGCTTAATTATTGGTTTCTGATAATAATCGCTTTTGTTCTGCAAACTTAAATTATAAATAAATATAAATATCAGTACAAACACACCTGGATAATAATTGTGATTTGAATTGTGGTGAAGTGCTAAATAATGATTAACACATGATCAAAAAAGGAAAATAAGTAAGTTAAAAGTATGGATACACACAAAAATATATAACAGTAAAAAAATACATCCTGTTCCTCCATCAATGCCCATCAATCATTTACAGTTTCCTGCATGACGGGAAACTGTATCTAGGTTAGAGCTCATTGAATGCTAGATGAGGAAGTGTTGTCGCGTCTATGAATAAGAAAAACCCTTCCTGTTCATAATCTTTAGTTTGAGGACGGCTCACGAGGTTCTCATCAAGTCCGCACTCAGGTATGAGACAAACATTTATCATTAACATTTAAACATTTATCACTTTTTAGATAAAAAAAAGTCGATGTGCAGAATCCCTTCTATTTTAAACAGCAGAAAGATGCAACATTTTTCATTATGGTTTAATTAGGACCGGAGCCCTGGCCAGGGCGTTATTATTATTATTTTTACATTGGATGTAATGAAGCTGACAAGAAGAAAAATGCGGATGACTTATCTGATGTTTTGAAATGACGTTTTCTCATTTTTCTTAGTTTCATCACAGACTGTATAAAAATTATTTAAATTGAATTTCCCTTTGTATTTTGTGCCGTTGTCCATAATTTTGGATTGTAGTGAAGTTTCCTGTTATCCTGCTTTTAGTCATTTAATAATGATGCACAAGACTTGAGATACTTCAAGCTTTTTAAATATTGAAATACACTACATAATAACTAAGATTATTTGATTTGATTTCAACATTTAGTTAAACCTTTGGTAATATTCTTTAAGTTAGATCTTTTTTTGAATCTTAGAAGTTAGTCTCCTGTTGTTTTACTGATAAAATCCTGCTTGTTTCTCTTTGTGTGTCATGATCAGGCTAAAAGGTGACCGTACAAAACAAACAACTTTACCTGATACACAAAAAATCATATTTGTTTGGCTTTGCTACTCTTACATTTGATTAAAATCAAACAACAGGAGGCAACAAACATGGCAATTCTATTATGCAATGCACATCTGACCTCATCATTTTAAACAAACATAGTAAATCTCTCACCTGATATTTAGTAATAAAATTGGACCTTCAAAAAGAAAAAAAAAGAAAAGGAAAGTCCAAAGGAAATATCTTTTTCAGAAAAAAGCCAACAGAGACCACAGAATTACCAAGTGGCCAAGTGGCCAGTGAATTGATTGTATTTTTTTCATTTTTTCAACACCTCAGCAGAAATTAGTGTAACCCAACCGAGGCATAGTTAAAGAAATTTTTGTCAAGGAAATTTATCAAGAAAGGGTCTTCAAATGATATAACACAGCAGCATAAACAGACATTTACATTATCCTACACTTTCATAATTAAACACCCAAGTAACTAAAGACTGTGGTTTTCAGTTCAGTTACTTGAGCTAAGACATTCCAACATGATGACACCCAGTTAAAAATATAGTAAAGCATGTGTAATTTTTGGTTTGTTAGTTTATTCCCATGCCAACATGTTAAAATGATTTTTTGGCATATGTTTGGCATGAAACATTTTATATCTGTATCAGCATCAACATTCAGCATTTTTTTCAGTGTTGCCTTGGGATTCACACCACTTCAGTCTTTTGTGCTGCTACAATGTAGAGATGTTTGTTTTTGCTCTTGAACACCTGTGTTTGTTTCTGTCCTCTCAGAGGGAGCCACAGGCGTTTGTGTGTCAGGTAACCAAGGTGACATCAGAAGAGGAGGGCATCAGGGGAAAAAATGTGTGATTTGGAAGTTGTGACATGGCACTTAATGAGGTGACACCCTAACCCTTGGCCTTGATTTTTTATGAAGATGCTGTGTTTGGTGGGGCAAAGGCTTCTTTGGTAATCTAAGGCTCTATCGTGACACCACTGCTATGACCTACCTTGCTCACACTGCCAATGCACAGCTTGGCGCTCTTTGGCTAGGCTGCGTTGGCTGGACAATCACTGCCATAGCCCTTGGACTCATCCAGTGGAGGGTTTGGGAGGTGTCCGACACAGAGTTCATCAGCTCAGGGGTGGCCTGGGTGGGCCTCTGGCGGGCCTGCTTCAACAGCTACACCCTGGTGTCCCCTGGCTTTTTGGCCATGCACTGCCAGTACATTAGCCTCACTGAGGCCTTCACCCCACCAGACATTGTTGTAGGTCAGGTTCTCATGCTCTTGTCTGTGGTTGTGGGACTGTGTGGGAACACCGTCTGTGTTTATGCCTTAAGGAACGTCTTCTTTGGAATAAAGAACTCGTCAATCCGTTTGACATTCTTCATCGCTGGTGTGCTTGTCCTATTGAGTGCAGTTATGTCACTTATACCTCTCCTGTGGAACCTGAACTCTGTGGTGACCAATCAGACCATAAAGTTTCCCCCTGAGTTTTATTTACCCCAGGCTCCTGATTCTCAGTATGTGGGACCTGGCATCTGGGTTGGTATGATGGGTGCAGTTCTAATGATTGTCTCTGGGATTATTTTCCTTACATACAGGTTACCACCGAAGTCACAGCCCAGCATTCAGCCATCACTGAGGGAAGGGGTGCATCTAGATTTAACTCTTCAACCTGTGTATTACAACCTGGGGGCATTGAGCAGCTCATTGTGGAAAGATAACCCAGTGTATGAGTCTTTCGAACACCTGTGAATAGTTGGTTTAGGACTGGCTCATATAAAGAGAAAACAAAAGGAGGAAACTCATCTGAATGATGACCTAAAAATAAGAAGCGTTTACTTGCAAGCTGAGACTAAGAAAAAAAAAGCTGTTTGCACAAAGTGTATTAAAGCAAGGTACTTTTGAAGTTAACTTATGATTAGTGTTGGGGTTTGTAGTACATTTACAATATCCATTTTAGAAGACTGATTTTATGTATTCAGGTAGTCCAAATCACTACATTTCCTTTCTTATAATGACTAATTTAATTTGATGCATAGACTGACTCAACTCTTGACAGTAAGACAAGTGTTTGATTTTAAGCTGCAGTGCAGCCTCTGTAAATGTTGAGGATTGTAACACTGAGATGCACAATTGATGTTTTTGAAAAGTGTTTGTATGGTTTTTTTTTAAAATTATGTAATATTTTTCATATGCAAACACGGAAGCCTGTTCTACAAGAACACACATTTTGCATTCATGCAAAATGTGTGATGGCTTACTGCAGTAGATGACAGTGAATGGGACTTTTGTTTTGTGTCATAACACATACAGCCACTACCTGTTCAGATTACATAACATGTTGCAATAAAATTTCAAGTATATTTTGCCATGAATAATTTATGGCAAACAGGCACTGCCAAGCTGGCACTATAATGGATCACTTGTTGAATTAAATTCTTAAAATTTGTTTTGTCTTTTCATTTAAAATGATAAAGAACATGAATCCTGATTGTATTTAAAACATGTTGTTTCATTTTTTTCTTTTAGCAATTTTTTTTTACCTCAACCTTTGTAACGAGCTTACTAAGTAGATGCTGTGAATTCCTGAATTGCTTGTTATTGATGACCTTTGTTTCATTGTATATATTAATAATTCTGTATGGGAGCATCAATAAAACTGTGGTGTAAATACAGATTGTTTGTTAATTCATCTCTGTCAGCAGCTGAACCTCCTTAACTATTGAAACAACATCTACACACTTATACTCTCTGAAGGTTTGAACATGTGACACTTGTGTGATTTTTTATAAAGTATGACTTTCTCTCTGTTTTTCAGGTAAATGAAAACATTACTCACTTTGTGGGATCACACTGCAGCCAAAACTGTGGCTGTTAGAGATTGACTTTCCAAAAAATAAAATTTTTTCAAGGGCCCAAAAACAGGAAGCAAAGTACTCAATAAAATATACAATTCATTTCATTTTCTTAGGTATTTTATTTTAAAAAAAGAGGCAAAAATCTTCTCTCCAGAATTTCAAACCATCTGTATCAATGTCCCTCTAACAATGAAGAGCCCCTTCACCTTGTTGAGATCAGTGCTGTGGCTCAAATCACAGCCCTTTGGGTGGAGTTCACCTGAGCTGTTTACTGACAAAAATGCTAATGGTCAGCCAGGAATAGAATATCCAATTGAGTAAACCTTTCACTTGAGGACCTTTTTTTACTGCACACACCTCTGGGTAATTATCTTAAATAATAAAATATAACTATTTACTTCAAAGAGTTTTTTTTGCCTTATCAACTCCAATTTTTAAGGATGTTTGGAAAAACCTCACAAATGGCAGTACAAACCAAGTTTAACTGTGCTTAAAGAAAACAACAGTGTGCCAGAGTTGCATTTCAATTATCATCCACTGCAGCTTTAACTCTGCACTTAAAATATCTGTGAAGAGTGAAATACCCAGAAAATATTTGATGGTTATTTCTATCCTAGTCTAGCATCTCCACCATGCAAATATCTTTGTTTCTCATTCATCATATTCATAATCTCACAGTAATTTCTGAGATGACACAGATTGGGGCTGCTGATGATCATAACCTTCTCAAAGACCTTCACACAGTACAAAATTAAGAATTTCATTCTAAACACATCAAGAGAAGCTTTAAAATGAATGGCTGGCACCACAGTATCACATCTCACTGTCAAGATGACTATTCTGACTAACTGCAGAAGGACAGAATTGTCTGAGTTAAAAAAATACTGTGACTGTCAGCGAGCAAAATATATCCATAACGGTTATATATTTAGATATCTTTCATTACAGAATGAATCCCTAAATTATAAATAAAAGACGACACTGGAGATACATATAGCATATCATTCAAACACACTAATACTGAATACAACATATACAAGTAATGCACAGTTATCATTTAAAAATGTGTTTACTCACAATCTCTCAAACATTATATCATGTAAATTATTATCATAAGTTTACAGTTTGATGAGGGTGCAGTTTTTCAAACATGGCACACAGAGGCTGAAAATGCAAATTATTAAAATGTACAGAAACAAAGGGTGACAAACTGCTTTTTATTATGAGTGGTATTGAGGAGTAGTTACAAAGAGACTGCCCAATTATTCCAGCTGTTTGTGAACACATACTGTGTCAGAGCGAACCCTCTCTCTGGTAAGAACTTCTGCTAAATGCCCTGAACGCCATACAGAAGATATGTGGAATGAATTGCCTCATGTGCAAATAACTGCATCCTCAATATCTAACTTGGATAGCTGACTCCTCTGTCAACACAATTAAAGGTTCAGTGTGCAGGATTTAGAGGCATCTAATGTTGGGGATGCAACCATCTAAAGACCTCTTTGCCCACCCTCCCCTTCTGAATGTATATGAAAGCCTACTTTGGCCGTGAAATTTTCAAAAAATTCCGCCTCTGTTTGGAGTCAGTGTTTGGTTTCTCCATACTAGGCTGTAGAAACATGGCAGTGCAACATGGCAATAGTAAAGGTAATAAAACCAAACAATTCTTTCAGTGTAATTATACACTAATGAAAAGATTTAGTACTGTATTTTAGTATTATTATAAATTTCATAATCTCCCAAGAGATTAGTCTAAATCTCACACACTGCACCTTTAACAGGAGTGCAAGCAAAGTTGTATCAAAGTCTTGTACCAAAGAAATAGAAGATGCCAGTATTTTAACACAGATTTAAAGGAATAGTGCATTCAAAAACGACTGCTGACATATTGTGCTAATCTGACAGAGCTTTGTTTTATCAAGCTCAATGTAATAAGGATTTGGGTGTTTTGGTCGTGCAGTCGATTTATTCATAAGTTGCTCCAGTAGTTTAATACTTACTTTATGATCACCTTATTTCAAAACTATGACATTTCCAAGCACTATGGCAGCAAGTAAAAAAAATCCAAAATGCAAAAAGGTTTGAAATTTTCCTTGTAGGCTGCTTAGCTTATTGACTAAAAGTCAAACAACAGACTACATCAGTTATTAGTATCATGTAAAATTTGAGTTAAGTTGCTAAAACTTGATCAGCAATGTGTTCCAAAACAGGATGCAGAGTAATAGTTACAAAGATAGAAGTTACTCAAATATACACAAGTTAATATTACACTTTTAGGAACCTGTGTGCAATTGTTTGGCTTTGGAAAGGGACATATTCAAGACATTTTTCTGTCAATTTTCTGCATATATATTTGTAAAAAAGTCCTTTTTTGCGTGGACTATTCCTTTAATGTGGACTGTTTCATAGTAGCATTATTTGCTTCTGCTGACAACTCAAAAAGACATGGTGAAAAGCAAACAAAAACAGATGTTCATCCGCTGAATTTAGGTGTAACTCTAATGTTGAATGCTATTGCTCAGGTCAACAACATGAGCATCCCTGCACTTCAGAGAACCAGAGACCCGCTTGTCCTTTTCCTCGTCCTTACCTTAGTCTGTTCACCTTCCTGCCCTTACACATGGAAGCCCTGATAGTCTGTTTTGATCCAGATGGTTTGAAACGAAACAAAAATACGTACATACATACAAAATAAAATACAAAATAGGAAAAAAAGATTTAGAAATGCAAGAGATTTAATCATTCCAAAGTCCGCCGGTCTGTTCTTGATAAACCTCAATGACGTCCTCATCTTCCATCCCCAGCTGATATGAACACACAGCAGAAAAGACAGGTTTTAGTAACAGAGTCAGCACCACAAAATGTACTTTCTGAATTTATTCTACTTCTTTTTTAACACTATTTCATATTTTCTGGGAACCCTTCAGGGATTTAAAAGGGAGGTAAGTGTATAAAATAACATACAGTATGTCATAAAAAAAACCACAGGACACACTAGGTTAATATAATTTCGGCAAACAACAAGCCAAGAGTTTACCTCTTTCGGAGTTTGACTGTCTGTGATTCTTTGTCCCTCAAACAGAAACCTTAGCGTGCTCGCTGGGACACCCTGCAAGAAACGGCTGGCCTGTAAATCTCCAAGTTAAAAATCTTATTTAAAGAGTGCGATATTTATTTTCCCTTTTTTGTGGCTACAAATCAAACATCTATCCTTAAGTAACAAGAAACGGCTGGCACTGTTTTCCCTCATACCTGTCTCTGGCTGTAAGACTCCTTCAGCTTCTTCAGATGTGTTGTCATTTTCACCTTAAAGTGGATTTCACTGCTGTCCTGTGGGCAGGAAGAGAAAGTGATGATAAGAAGCAGCAGAAATGTCAGTATGATTCCCACAATGTGGCAGTATGTGGTTTTAATAACAACTGTCAACTGGGAATTGTACCACTTTAATAAAGTAATATCAGATATTGAAGCTCATGAACTTAGAAAGAGGACTGTAGATACATCATGCAATCCAAAATTAATTTGCCAAAAATGAAACATGTCACAAAAATGCCCATGAAATAGATTGTCTCTATCTATGTCAAACATATTCTGTTTTGTAGGTAAGGCTGAATATTGTCCTTTACCTCCCAAATAATTTCAATTTAAATCTGTAAATTCCAAATTTGATTCCTCATGGTTGCCAAAGATCAAATGTATTGCATGAATACAAATTGAATTGTCCAGGTTTAGCATACATATATATACTTTAATGCACAAGTATGCAACTTTTATATACACTTTGTTAACTTTGTAACTAATATCCCCAACTCTACCTTTATAAAATAAGTAATTACAACCAACACAAAAAAATGTACACAAAAGCACACAAATAGTCTCTATTAGGTGTAAAATCGATGTTTTTAACAAGTCCTACTAGTTGATGAGGGATAATATATATCAACAACTATTGCTGTATACTCCTGTGTAAGGCTCAACAAGACCCATCCATCATTCCCGCATTCACACACACCTGACCAATCACTTTCAATTTGATGTACTCTCCATCCTTCTTATCCCCCCCGTCTTGGCTGGATGGTTTTGTCTCCTACGAACACCAAAAACACACAGAAACTTAAACAGTGGCAAACCTTTATAAGCTACACACCTTATCAACAGGCCCGATAGCTTAAATTCACCGATTTAGCCAACAATAATTGTTACATTTCTGATTTTTTCGGTTTCAAAATGATAACACCGCTTGTACTTTTATGGCTAAAAATAAACTAAAACCAAAGTTAGCTGCAAAGCTTAACGGCTAAACAAGCAGTGAGTTCTGGGCCTGAAGCTAAATAAGCTAACAGCTAGCATGTTAAATAATCAGATACGAGGGAGCAAACACAGAAAGACTTATCAGTCTGTTTTTAAATTTCTTGGAATGTATGAATAACAAAGACTCTTTAAAGGTTATATCTTACCGTGTCTGACATGATTTTCCTCTGTGTTAGTTGTCAAAAAATTTATTAACAATAGATTTAACGTTAGCTTCCAGTCGCAATTCTAGCTTGTCTACTGTTGTGAGAATGCTGTATAAGCCGGAAGTGACATAGAATCACTTCTTTCAAAATATTACTTTTTCACAGCGAGGCATTCTTGTATGTTCTGCACCAAACTTAAGCCCTCTTAAAATGAAAATTAAACAATTATTGATCGAATAGTGGAATAGTACGCGTAAAATAGACGCATGGTATTTGTCAATTGCCCACCCATGGTGAAGGTTGTACATATAGTTTATATCATACATGTAAACGTTAAATGAATTATAGACGACTTATTGCTTGCGTCTGGTGTTATTCCAAACAGTCTCTTCCATCTGAATCGCGATATTCAAGATTCAAGACCACGTCAAAATATCACTGATTCAAAATGCAATAAGGCGCATGTAAAAAATATGATGTGAAAAATATCAATACAAGAAGATTCTTCTTTTGGAATGAGTTTAAATTTTTGAACAGCCTCTACATACTCAGCAAGGTTATTACTATAATTAGGTTTTTAAAACCCTGAACAATAAACATCTAACTAGTGTATTTATTTTAAGGATTGCAAGGATAATGCATATAGCATACTATATGTCTTCTTACTTCTTTAGGGAAAGGAGTGCAAATGGAAAAGGCTGTGATTAGATACGATTGTGCTCTTGTATAAAAAAGATAAAACATAAAGGGGGTTTATGTTGTTGTTTTTTTAATTGATTTTAATCGTGATTCAGGAAACAAATGCTTTGCTTTGACATCATAGGCTGTGTTTTTGTTGGACTCTACCAACGAGGTTTTGAGGATTAGACCTGTAAAGTGTAAAAAAATTAAAAAATAACATTTCCGGTTAGGAAGTGTCAACATAAAATTGAAAAAAACTGGAACTCCGGTTTTTTACTGAACATGACTGTTTGTGATTTTATTTTGTCAGCGAAATCTCTATACCTCCGGTAGACGTTTGTTCATTACCCGTCACTTCACGCACCTGAGGGGCAACAGCGAGCGAAGCCACCGTCAACCAGGTTATGAAGTGCAACAAAATGATAGCTGTCGACTAACTTTACCTTTTTTATTACCACTCAGACAGGCATGAGCGTTTTCGGATAAGAAATTATCTCGTAATTTTTTGCCTGGAAGATCCGGTGGGTTAAACCGACAGTCGTCGGGCCTCGTCGTCGTGGCCCAGCAGGACTCGAGTGAAGTTGGGAGCGGACTGCCAAACTTCTGCTTCTTCGAGCGGCTCTCCGCAGGGCCCGGGGCTCCTGTCACCGGCCCTGTGGATGAGGAAGTGAATACAAATCTAATCAACCACCAGGTAAGACATTACAGGCAAAAGTATTTGGCACAAAATTTCATTCGCACCTCTGATGGATGTTTTTTTACGGTCGTGCAGTGCAGGAGAGCTTTGAATAGCCGTGCGGCTAGTTAACTTTAGCTTTAGCCTAGCTTGACAACTTCCCTGGCCTGACAGCCTACTAGATGTACACGAAACTCTCAATTAGCATCCTCTATGTAGCTTCTAGACAATCTAGATGTATGTAGGTAATTGTGTGTTAGTTTGTATTTCTTGGTGCAACGTCGTTCATTAGTAAATCTCGTTTTGGCCTATATCGTGATGCCCAAATGACTGGCAACAGTTGTTAGTCAGTTTTAGCTGTCGGAGCTAACGTTACTCGGCTAACGCTAGCAAGTTAATTAAAAGCTAATATCTCCCACGGAAGGCCATAATAGTGGCAGTGTTGTTAGTATCAACTTTTCTGCAACCGGTGACTTTGGATCGCTAGCTAGCCACAATGGTTTGCATGGGATGTGATATGTAAGAAGTAACGTTATGTCAAGTGTCAAGCTAATGTTGATGTCTCAGCCTACTCGCGTCGACGTGATGGAATTGTCCGATTTTACGTCACTTGCAGACAGTGAATCAATCAGTGATGATCATAGGTTCTTATCAGCAATATTTGATCAGTTTCTCTTCAGCAGAGGCCATCTTGACCGTCCGGACTGTAATTTTCTGACTGCACTTAGTCTTTTGATGCATACACTCTATCTGTAATGTTGTAGGTAACATCACGACTTCACACTAATTACTAACACTTCACAAACATGATATGATAACTGTGAGGGTTGTGTTGAAGAAATAATGGGGGACTTCCTATTAATTATTAGTAATATTTCCCAATGTTGTTATAGGAAGGGCTGTAACTAATCACTATTTTTTTTTATAACTTTGTGCTAGTAACCGTAGTTATTGGTTACCTAATTTGCAGTAGGGATGAACATCATATCATATATTGTCACAGATATTAAATATATCTTGATATAGTATATTTGCTGTCTTTACCTGGTTTTAAAAACTGCATCACAGTAAAGTGATCTACTTTCAGGATTTACCAGCCTGTTGCTGCTGCTCTAATTTTTTGACTTTATCTATCAATCATTATTTATCATAATAGTTCTTAAACAGGACCATTTTAATGTTGCAACTTTGGTTTATGCACTTTGTCGGTTTAGTAGGCTTACCTAGCTAGAACCAACCAACCACCCAACTTTATTTATATGAATGGGCTGGGCTAAATATTAGAAAACACATGAGAAAATGTTATGCTGTATAACACAACACAAATAACTCAAACAGCACCAGGAATTTCAGCCTTTAAATGACAATAAGTTTGAATCCTTCTAAAACAGTTACAGTAAAACACTTGACATTGTAACCTTCATGAAGATTTAATGCAGAGTTGCCTATCAGACTTATTTTTAGCTACAGTGATCTAATAAACTGGCAACTGAGTGTATCATAATAAAAGAAATGCCATTGAAACTCAACTCAAATGAGAAACTGTTAAAAAAAATACAAAAACAAAAGGAATGCCTCTTTTGGGTTTTGCAGGAAAAAAGTACCTGACAAGTCATTGCACTGATGCAATAATGATACAGAAATCTAATATCGCTAGTTAACATACATACATTTAAGCTTTTTTCAGTCTAAAATATCTGATAACTGACAGATTTATGTCTCAAAGTGAATGTCGTTTTTCATCAAGTCAGCAATCATCCATTAAAATATCACAGATCTATTTGTGTAAATTCAGGGTGCATCGATTAATTAATTATAAAGTCAATCTTAAAGTAATTGCATGATAGTTATTGTTGAGTTTCTTTCACTGCATTGTGTTTGCTGAAAAGCAGTTTTCCTTTGTCAGTGAAAATAATAAAGAAAATATGTTTTAAAAACAGATTTCGTTTAAATTTAATTCTGAGACATCCAGACACTCAGGGTTTATTGCTCCACTGCCATGTAAGTGTGTGTAATTAAAACATCAATCGCACACTGTCAAATAAATGATATACCTCAATTTTACCAAATAATGTGATTTTAAAAAAGCAGATGGACAGTGTTTTTTCAGTAATTGTTTTTCCCTATGATATTTTCACA
This sequence comes from Acanthurus lineatus, assembly GCA_029814665.1. Lineage (NCBI taxonomy): Eukaryota > Metazoa > Chordata > Actinopteri > Acanthuriformes > Acanthuridae > Acanthurus > Acanthurus lineatus. The sequence goes on along the minus strand of JAPZDV010000017.1, from coordinate 1,207,817 downwards.
TCATACTATCCAGCTCAATGTAGGACAGAGGTCCTGTGGCTTAGACTCACTGTTTACAGATCTGCTGATCAGTCAGCAGCCTCAGGCTCTCACTTGTGTCCTGATCAGCTGCATGTCAGATTTATGTCCTCCTTTTTCTGTTGCAGGAGAAAGGAGTCTCTTTGATGGGAGAATCCTCTTTCCTGGACTCCTGGGTCAATCACCGTGCCATGATGATGGGTATGTGTGTCGGTTTTTAGATATTGTTACGGTTTGGTAGAGAGCCAGGTTTTTCTTTTGTCAGACCTACAACCCAAGGATTTTTTTTTTTCTCACCAGACTGTGTTTCTTAGATGCCTTTGTCTCACAGTAGTCTCTTGCCTTATTTACTTTAATTTAAATGGAATAAAACAGCCTCTGTAAAAGCCACCACACAGCTTTGCAAGGTAACTGTGGAAACTACTGTGCAGTAAAGTCTTTTAATGATATTTCTTAAAATTAAAGAATAATTTTGACGCAACTCATGTTTTTCAAAGCTTAAATCACATCAAATTGACCAGTGGAATTAAGACTCGCGAAACCATATCTACATACCAATAAAAATATATAGTCATGTTCAACTGAACTCTAACTGTCATTCAGTTTTGTATATGTTTTTTTCAGATTCAAGTATGTTTTGCCTTTTGTTTAGTTTTGCTGAAGTAATTTCCCCTTTTTGCCCTTAGTTTGATTTTTTATTTTACTCAATAAAATCAGTTAAATAAAGTGAAATCTTGTTTTCGCTCAGATGAACAGGAGGCGCTGAATTCAATCATGCAGGACTTGGCCGAACTGCACCGCTCCAGCCGTCCTGCCATGTGTCTGTCTGACCTGGGCAAACCCAAAGCCTCCTCGCCAAAGAACCAGGTAACTACTGTTACAAATCAACACAGTGCTGAGCAAAATGTTGACCAAGGAACATAAAGTGAATGTGACTTTGTAATTTAATCATGGAGACTAATTGCAGTCACAGTCTTCTGGTTGTTTGGTCATGATGTTAAACAAATTTTTCATAAGTTTTTGAAAACAGCTTAGAAAAATTAGAACATAAAATGCACTGATTCTTCTTTTAGACTGTTGACCCTATTTTGTAGCTGATGTTTGAATTTAGTTATTTTTGATGTGGTTTCATGTTTTGTTTTAAAAACATCAACACATTTTACTGTAATTTTCCCCAAAATATTCTGCATGAATTTTTTCAGTAGATTTTCAGTAAAACAAGTGATTGCTATGTCTTTCCAACAGAACGATGTCAGAGTGAAGTTCGAGTTCAAAGGGGAGAAGAGGTGAGACTAGACCATGATCACCACTTGAATATTGTCAGTCCAGACCAATAGCTGTGCTCTCCTGACCTCTGATCTCTCTTCTTCTCTGTAGGATATTGCAGTTCCCTCGACCTGTCAGGCTGGATGACCTGAAGTCAAAAGCTAAAGTGGCTTTTGGTCAGGCAATGGACCTTCATTACACCAACAATGAGGTATGAAGCTTGGAAGATGTCACAAGCCTTCATACTATTTAATACCGCTTTTGAATGAATGAATAAAAAATTTGTATACATGCACCAATTTTTTCCCTTGCAGCTGGTGATTCCACTGACCACTCAGGATGACCTCGACAAGGCAGTGGAGCTGCTGGATCGCAGCGTTCACATGAAGAGCCTAAAGATCCTCCTGGTGCTCCAGACCTCCTCTCAGGTCAGCAGCTCCCAGACTCACTCAAACACCAGAGGAAATCCTCTAGTTTCACTCTTAGCCCCTCCTCACTCTACAGATACAAAGACATGTTTGGTAGGGAGACGAATGTTTTTACTTTTTGATAATGACAAGACACAATGTGATGTCCTCACATCCTTTTGTAAAGATAGATTATGTTTGATGAATATATATATCTTAGCTTGTAAAAGGTAGCTGAAAAACAACACAAGAAATTAAGTGTGTGTTATAATGTTGAGGAAAACAGTGTATGTGGTTTTTCATAGTAATTTTTTGTATTTAAATGTATTTTTCTTGTTTTGTTTATGTCACCTCAGAATTCTTCCTCAAGTATGGAACTCCTTCCATCCCACGAGGAGTTGGACAACACGGGGTTCAAGGTGGCCGACAAGAAGAGCATGCTGGCTTTGATAGGTGAATGTTTGTCCCACGGTCAGACTACAGTTAAATTGTTTTAGATGGTTCACTGAGATGAAACAAACTCAAATATTAATGTCAAGCTTAAAAATTAGTCCCAAAATAAACATAAGTCATGCAGGTCTTCTGCTGTCCTATAAGTTAACCCATTTTACTCTAGACCCCATATAAATCTTTCCTTTCAATCTTGTCACCAACCAACCTCAGGTTCCCATTCGACAGACCGCAGCTCCCCTCCCCCAGGATATATTCCTGACGCGCTCCAGCAGGTGGCGCGGAACGGCTCCTTCACCAGCATCAACAGCGAGGGAGAGTTCATTCCTGAGAGCATGGACCAGGTACCACCACCAAACAGTGTAGTAATTTTTTCAGAATGGGAAGTAGATATTCAGAATTATAAACCAGTTGTTTAAGTGTTACACCACAGACAAGGTGAAGAAATAAATTTTAAGTCATTCATCATGAATTTGCAATGCAAGATTTGGGCTTTGAGGCTGTTGGACTGAAGAGGATGAGATGACTGACAGAGTGACAATTCCTTTTTTTCTTCAGATGCTTGACCCACTGTCTATGAGCAGCCCAGAAAACTCAGCGTCTGGTAGTTGTCCCTCTTTAGACAGCCCACTGGACAGGTAATACCTCAATATTTCACTCAGAACAACAATCTATGTGAGGGAACGCCAGATAATAAGTCAACTTTTGATTAATCAAATACAAATGGAAAGTAGAATCATGTTTTTAATATTTTCAAACATAGTAAATCTTCTAAATGCACATAAGTTTATTAGTCTAGCACTATGTTGAAACTGCTCAACTCTGTTATAAATATGTGAACTCTGTTTGGTTTTCATGTTGAGCAGTGATTACCCAAAGTCCAGGATGCCTCGAGCACAGAGCTACCCCGACAACCACCAGGACTTTCCAGGTAAATAATTGAAAACATATTAAGATATTATAATAGCTGTAAAATTAAAAAGATAATAAAAGTAGTCTCTCCTGCTCTTTACTGCCTACAGAGTCTGGACTCTGGAGGCAGAAAGAATAAATTAAAGGCCCTCTTAGACTTAAAAAACAAAGGTCTTACCTTAAAAAAAATATAGCTGATGTCACACTTAGTCCACACTTCCCCTCTTCTAGAATGTGGCTGAAGTCAAGAGTGTAAACAAATTAAATTCCATCAGCCCACTCACAGCTTTTTGGCAACATTTCTCTATTGTGCCTTTCTGTGTAAACTTATATTGTGTGCTCCTCATCTTTTACCTCTACAGAGTATGATATCCCAGTTTTCCCAGAGAAGTCAGGAAAAGGTGGAACATACCCTCGACGATACGGCATTCCCTTTGGCCTTCAAGACTACAGTGATGGTGGGTGATTTTTCCTTAATAATGCACAAACAATGTGATTTTATAAGTATATATATACACATTACATATTATACACAGTTCAGCTGCATGACACGGATAATTTTCCTTTTTTGTGATTGTTCCGTCACTCCTCCTTTGCTTGGCAGGGAGGAAGACCTTTCCACGAGCTCGGCGAACGCAGGTCCATGGCTTCCGTTCGCCTGTCAACTTCAGCCCGACCGAGCAGTCGCCCAGCACCAGCAGCGGTAGCAGCGTCTTCACCCCTGACCTCGAAGAAGCCCCGGGGCCTGCCAGGAGACCTCGAAGGGGGAGTGACATTGAACCCAATCCAACTGCTGCTCCAACCCTGTCAGTGATGGACATCAGCCCACCCAGCCGCTGTGAGTTGATTGAGTTTATTCTAATATATCTAATCTTTATTATCTATTCTGGTTTCTATCTAATGTTTGTATGTCATGTTCAGCTCCACGCGCTCCAACTAACTGGCGGCTTGGAAAGCTCCTGGGTCAGGGGGCCTTTGGACGGGTTTTTCTCTGTTATGATGCAGATACTGGCCGGGAACTGGCGGTCAAACAGGTCCAGTTTGACCCAGAGAGTCCAGAGACGAGCAAGGTCAGAGCCTCTCAGATATTTCTAACTCAATAAGTGTTAAAGGCAAAAAAAAACAATAACATAGCAGGAAGAGATGGAAGTTTGTGATGTTTGTTTTTTAGGAGGTGAGTGCATTAGAGTGTGAAATCCAGCTGCTAAAGAATTTGTGCCATGAACGGATCGTCCAGTACTATGGCTGTCTGCGAGACACGATGGAGCGGACACTCTCCATTTTTATGGAGTACATGCCTGGAGTGAGTGCTGCCTCACTTTTTTATTGTAAAATTAAATAAATGTAAATGATAAGGGTTAATAAAGCAATAAATAATAAAAACAATCCTAATATGAATCTATAACCCTTTGTTTTTTGCTTATCATTGCAAACAGATATGTAAAAAGTTTTGTTTTTGGTAGCTAACTAGGACAAGAGAGTTTTCTTTAAAATGATAAATATTATTTATCATTAAAACACAAACAAGATGCAACTAAAGCTGCTGATATTTGTTTTTAAACCTATAACAAATACTGAAAAGGGAAGATTTGTCATTATGATGTTTGAATTTTTTGGCACCAAGGGCTCAATTAAGGACCAACTGAAGTCGTATGGAGCACTGACGGAAAATGTGACGCGTCGCTACACCCGGCAGATCTTGGAGGGGGTTTCCTATCTGCACAGCAACATGATCGTCCACAGAGACATCAAAGGTGAGGAACACCGTTTATTGTATTTAACCTTTACCTGCTGCCAAATTTTAGTGTATGAAATGATTTTACTTGAAGCAAATTTGTCATTTGACTTTGTTGTTTTAGAAAATTAAGAGCGAAAAATTTAAGTACTCATCAGAAATATCTAATTTTTCTTTTAATATAAAGGTAAATGGGGGATGCAGCTGTGTGACTCTTTCTCTTGTTTGTTCAGGAGCCAACATCCTTCGTGACTCAGTGGGCAATGTGAAGTTGGGAGACTTTGGGGCCAGCCGGCGGCTGCAGACTATCTGTCTGTCAGGAACAGGCATCATGTCTGTGACTGGCACCCCCTACTGGATGAGCCCAGAAGTAATCAGTGGAGAAGGCTACGGCAGAAAGGCTGATATTTGGTGAGATCAAAAATCATTTCTGACTTTTGATATTGTACCTTACAGAGATTTTGGTTTCCCCAAAACTGTGAGGATAAGTTCAGTAGAAGGGGAACTGAGCAGCAGCCAGTGTCAGTGTAATGGCTTTTTGCCGAGTGACACAGTTCACACCGTCTTTTCTTTTTGTGATGTTAATGTTACATTTTCTTTTACACTTTTATTTCTTAAAAAATGTTCTATTCTGCCCTCAGGAGTGTTGGTTGCACTGTAGTAGAGATGCTGACACAGCGCCCTCCGTGGGCCGAGTTTGAGGCCATGGCAGCCATCTTTAAGATTGCCACCCAGCCCACCAACCCTGTGCTACCTGCCCATGTGTCGGACCACTGCCGAGAGTTCCTCAAACGGATCTTTGTCGAGACCAAGCAGAGGCCATCGGCTGACGAGCTACTGAGGCACATCTTTGTACATTAACCTGACCCCCCACCCCCACCCTCCCACCTGCCGAACTGCCAGATATGGCCTTACCTGATAGGGCGTTCCCACCCCTGAACTCAGCCCCTCCACCTCCGAGCTGAAACCATATTGGACCAGAGGGAAACTGGCTGAAAGAAGGTGGGGTGTGTTGAGGGGAGGGGGCACAACGTACCTGCTCCTCCTGTCTCTGTTTGTATGAGACTGCCATAAAAGACATGATTTTTATTTTATTTTTCTCCGCAAGTTGCACCTTAATTTCTCAAACAAAGAGGGGTCGAGCCCTTCCCCATGAAGTGAGAAGAACTCTTAGAACACATCTCCTTTTTTATGTTTGTATGGTTTCTCTCTTCAAACGTGTTGGAGTGGGATAGTGTTGGTGTTGTGGACCTACAGGAGGTGATGTTCGACTCTAGAGTGGCCCTGTGCCCCCCCCCATCTCGCTGACCCGACCCCAGAATGTAGTCTCCTGCCAAAACCCAGAGCGATGGTGATGAGCTGGGCCCGCTGCTATAAACAAAACTAAATCCAAGATGCAGAGAACACTCCCGGAAAACGGTTTCCACTCCCCTGCCCTCAATCCTTCGTCTTGTTTCCTCGCTGTCTCTCTGAAATGTTTTGTCTCTCTGCTTTACTGTCCGTCAGCTATCTTGTCTCCCTTTTCCTCTACCTTCTTCATTCTGCCATGTGCCTTTTCTGTTTTTTTAAACGCTGTTTAGCTCATTGATAATCTCTGTTTCGTAGCTGCAAGGTCTCTCTGTTGTTTTGCCTCCCGGATAAACTGCCTTTGCACCGTTAACCCAAATCCAGCTGGTTTCAGTTCAGCTGTAAAATCCGTTTCTGCCTTTTCTGTAACAGGGACTCCTGGTTTTGAGCGGGGAGCATCCTAGTCCTGCCTCAGCTCATTGGTTTTGTCGACCTGTTCTGCCTGCCTGCTCTGGCTGGCAACCAAATACCCTTCAGACTTTCTGCTTGAAAAGCTTAATGTGCTGGTTCTCAGACAGGGGTTGGTTCTCTTACAACACAGTCCAGATGATTTTTCTCTTCAGGCGCAACCTTTCCTTCTCTGCTTCTCAAAAGGATTCTCCGATCAGATTGATCACACACTTGTCATGGCAGGTCAGAGACGGTACTCGTGCATTTCTTGTAGCAGATCACATTTTAGACAAATAATAACTGGTTGGCAGAAATTAATTTTCAGTCACTGGATGTAAACTGACATCTAACAATTTTATTAATCCATCAATCAAACCCCACAAAGTTTCTAATAGTTATCTTTTGGATGATTTGTCAAGCACGACACAAAACACAGATATGTAAACTACTTACCACTTCTTTAGGAAACACTTTTTACTGTTTTCTGAAATTTTATTGCCCAAACAGCTAATTATAAGATGATGAAAAGTGATGGCTAGTACAGTGAACCAGACCAGGAATCTGACCTCTGCCACTGTCATTTGGTACGTGAGTGTTTCAGTGTTGTTTCGTTTAACACTTGGATTATTTTAAAGTTCGGTACAGAAACTTTCTGCCATGACATGCCACTTGATTACTTGAAGCAGTGAAGCGGGAGAGGCTCGTTTTGAAGAGTGTCGTCCTGCTGCAAGGCAAGAAGCTCACAGCTGATAAGCCAGACGTCTGGCTGTATGACGCTGTCCTGCTGTTGTCAGTTTTATTTCAAATTAAAGGGCAGGACAAGAAGCCCAGACATTTCTCGCTGTCTCACTAGCTGCTCATCAGTGAACCAGCAGGTACATTTACAGCTAAAGTGTCTCTCCACTGCTGCAATTGGTACCTTTTATGTTTTACAGCCAAGGCATCAGCGTGCCATATCAGAGCACTCTTGTTGTGTCTTGTTGTATGATTTTTTTGGCCTCACATGCACTCCTAAAGATCTGACTCGCACTTGAAGACGTTTACAGTATCTCACAGCTTCGTTCCTTTACAACGGTCACCGCTGCAGTGGCTGCTGTTGTCAAATCGAATGCATCAAAGGTATCCTGTCACTTCAGCTGAACTACTAATGCTCTGTTAATCATGTGTCCTGCTTGGCTCTCATCGTCTTTCTGTTGAATATGACTGATACACAGAGGATATTTATAGCACTGGCTCCATAACTATGCACCAGTAAGCTGTAAACTCACTGCACACACCTGACAGCAGGTTTATGATTTTGCAACTAGTGACACCTCAACTGATCCTGTTTTTTTTTTGTTTTGTTTTTTTTGGAGAAACAGCGATTTTTTTTTTTTTTTTTTTTTTTTTTGAGCAGCTCCAATCAAGCAATCAATCATGCGCTACTCTGACTGAATGTCCCACAATACATCATTTACATTGAACAACAATAACTCAGTTTAACCAGAATGAATGAAGCGCTCCTCCAGTCTGGATCGTGATTCATAAAACCTCCAATAACGCACCTAATTCGGCTCATTTTGATCATTCTGATGTTTAACAATGCATTAATTAAATTCTAGACACCTACCAGCTACAGAAACCTAAAAAGTGAACTTTCAAAGAAAACAGAACTGTGCAGAGAAATAATGAGTTGTTTACTGATTATGATGCAAATGAATTTGAATAGATGTCTCTAAACCACTTAGATGTAATGATGCTAATCTGACAGAATAATTCAAGTCTTACTGTGTGTGTGTAAGGAAGTGTCTGCTGAGTTGTACAGCTGAGATGTTGCTTGTGGGCATATGACTTCAACACAGTATCTAAAGCTTTTCTTTTGCACTTATTTTAGTAAAAATCAGACTGGAAGCTGGAGTGTTTTAGCAGATCAGGTACCTTTTATGAAGAGTTGTTTCTGCTAATTAAAGGTGCAATCAGTAAAATTATACCTCCATGCTCTGAACTCCTGATCCCCACTTAATAATCCACTGCGCACTATGCACTTGGTTGAGTTTCTCCAAAACCTTGGGTGAACTTTGAACTCTGAACTTAAAAGCTTGAAGCTTTTAACACATCTGTTTATTGGCAAGGTTCCACAAGATGTTCATTCTGTCATCTGGCCATTTCTGTGAGGGTCTGTGCAAACATCTGCATGAATGCTTTCTGCCTCGTGTGCAAGCATGCCCACAAACACAGACATGCAACACATTTAAATCAACTGCATGTGCGTCCACTGTTTTGTTTTGTTTGGCTGTTTCCTATTATAACATTTTTATTTTTTACCTGTTAGCTGACGTTGATGGGGACATTGAACGTCTTGTTATGGTATGTGATAATGGTGGATAGATTGGTGTCTATTGGTACATAAATTGTATGGTACGATACTCAGCGCGACAGCTCAGCTGAACATGCAAAAATGTGATTTGCTCTCAGTTCCACTAGGGTTAAGGTTTTTTTTATAGATGTAATAGTACTGAGTTGAAATACCTGGATAAAAAAGAGCACTTACCTCAAGGATATTCCTAACATACCAGTAATTAGTACCAAATTGAATTAATCTTTCTTGGAAACCTCCAAGAAAATTATTAAGAAAGAAAGTTGTATCTTTGATGCATTTGCTAGCAGCCACTAGATATTACTAAAGAGCAGCATTTTACTGATCACACCTTTAAAAGCAGGAGGAAAGTGGTTTGTTATATTCACCTCTTCATCCTTTGCTCAACAGGCCAAACTGACCATGATTAATGAATTCAACTCCGTCAGTCTGAGATGGATTTATTGTTTCGATTCAACCCACTAGGAAGCATAATCACAGTTTAGTGTTTGATGAGATTTGTTAGATTGAAAGGATCAGACTGACTCTGGCGACTCTGTGGTAAATTTTCAGTGTCAGCCATGTGTCTTAGATCAGTCAATGGATCCACACAGATTATGGAAACTTCTTTTCTTAGTCCAGGAAACAGAAATAAACTTGTCCTTCACTCTATTTATGCATTTTCAAAACAAGTCCAAAAAGGCTTCAGCAAAGAAAAAACCTTGGTAATTTTTTTATGAATTCGCCTCATGTCATGGAAACATTAGTGGTTGTATTGAGTTTGAGGCGGCCCACAGTAAACTGTCTGGTACAGATGGAGATTGAGTTGTAAATGCCGCCAGCAGTGGTAAACCTTGGTACGCACTACCATTATGCACTATGATTCACTGATGCTTTTTTCACGATCCCTCGTTGGCTGTCGCCCTAGCAGCTCGGTTCAGCGACCTTTTCTTTGCACATTTTAAAGACTTTTTTATTTTTACACAAGTGTGAATGTTAGTGGATTTGTGTGAGTGATTGTATGTGAATGAGTGTATTCACTCAGTACATGAATGTAATGTCTTTTTTTTTTTTTTCCTTGAACCGTCAAATGGCCTCTTTCACCTCTGTGGATTAACTCTTCGGTACCAGTATGTGTCACCTACAAATGCCAAGATACACCTGTAGTTCTGTCTTTAGTGTCTAAAGCCACAGCTGCCACTCCTGGATGTGTGTGTGTGTGTGTGTGTATTTGTATGTGTGTGTGAGTTTTTAAACGTGCATTTACTGCAGTTTGTGCTTTTTGGACACTGCGCCTGAAATGCCTTGAGCATTCTGCCTGTAGGGGGAGAGAACATTAAAATATTAATAATGATAAGAATTTAAAAAAAAGGAAAAAAAGAAATGTACATGTACAAATGTATAAAATGAAAATGTACCCTTTTTTTTAAAAGAAAAGTTCACTTATATCCCACATTTTTGGTCTGTGTATTGTAAAAGAAGCCATGTTTATAATTCTAATTGGTTTGTGACCAATACGCCTGTTTATATCAGATCTGTATATCAGTGTTACGCATAATTTTTTAATATATATTTTTTATTTTACTTTTTTTTTTTTAAATGGGAGATTTTATGCATGGTTGGGTCTTGTGAGACACAGCGGTGCCGTTGAAAGGATGCTGTTTTTTGACAAACAATTCTGGAGTATTGCGACAGCTCTGTGTTCATAATTACAACAATTATGACTATGATGAAAATAATAAAAGATATTTATTTCACATTTGGGTTGTTTGTATTCTTTTGTGTATGTTTTTTTGTTTCATGCAGATTTTTTTAAATAAATAAAATCAAACTGTGTCAAAATTTTTTGATTTAAATTCCTTTTGCTGATAGAAGACTCAAAACCTCTCATTTTCTTAAAACTAATTTAGAATTTGGATCCAGGAAATCTGTGTTGCACTGAACTAAAAACTTTTTAAACTTTACATAAAAAGTCAGTAAAGAGCTTTAAAAAGTGTTCACTATAACTATGCTATGTACAGAAATAATATATTTTTGGAAATTACTTTTTAATTGGAGTAAAAAAAAAGGCAATCTTTTGAATTAAAATCTTAAATTTTATTCTCAGTCTTACATCAGTTAATGTAAAAATTCACCATTAAAATGCACTGTTATTAATTAACTTTTAACCTTAAAGCAGAGATATAATACTAAACCATTGGGGATATTTTTTTTCTCTTTCATATAAACTTATATTAATCAAATAGAATTGAAAGATAATTAACATTATACTAGTCAATCTTAAATATTTTATTTTTAATATCTTAACCGGAAATTTGAGTTTGGCTTGTTGTTTTTTAATTTACATTTCAATGTTCGCTCAGAGGGGCTATGCAGACCATTGACTGTTGCAGACGTGTATAAACTGCCATCCTGTGGCCGTATTGTGTGACTACACTTACGTTAAATGAAAGTTTTGCATGACGTTCCAAGGGTCAAGCTACTTTTCGGAACCTTTTTGCGGGTTTAAGTTTAGAAATTTACTGAAAGTAGATTTTCCGATTTTGTAACCTGGAGAAATTTTTTTATGTAAAAAACAACGAAACGTATTTACTAATTTCTTGATTAAAAAAAAAAAGTGGCGGGTTTTTCTGAAGGAATGAGCGTTGCACTACCTGCACTATTTCCTGGAATCAAGTACATTAATGCCCCCAGTGGACATTGTCGGCAAATACAACCATACCCATGTAAAGTGGGAGGCACTTGAAATTTAACGTTAAACAAAACTTCCAGTAATAAGACTGGAAAAAAATATCAATTTAGATTTAGGGATTACATTTTTTAGTTGAAGGTCACAAATGAACATGTATATAGGCTTACAACGTTACAATTTCCATGTTGAAAATTGGCACCGGCTAATACCGTTAGCAAAACGGTGTGGAGTTATTGACGATTCAAACCTGACGTTAAGAAGCCCTGGACAACCCATTAACATGTTTTTAGTTACCTTTAAATAGTAGTATAATAATGATTACATGAAAAGCGAGATTGTAAGTTGTCTGAAGTTGTCAGATAGCAAACAATATCTCAAAACATTCAGAAATACTGTAACCAATTTATGAAAGTCGATGCCCTCCAGTGGACATTTTAAGCAACTACAAGCACATTTTTAAAGTTAGACGCAGTTTAATATATACAGGGTTTCCGGTTAAAGGATTGAAAATATAATGTGTATTTAAACAGCGTTGGATTTTGATTTTTCTTCGCCCGAGGTTTAGTTTGAGTGTTTAAAAGTATTATCTTACGATTTTGTCTACTTGAAGGACATGGATTGGACATGTATGTATAATGTTACCATTTCCATGCTGAAAATAAGACTTTTAATAGCTCGTGCTCATACCATAAAATAATTGGTGTTTTGTGATTGAAAGGTCAAACCTGACGGCAAGAAGAGCTTCTCTACTTGCTTTTAGTCTCTGTCTTCAAGTAGTTTAGCAATGTTAAATCAATAGCCGAGTGAGTAAACTATCTGAAGTTATTGATGGCCATCCGAACATAGTGGCAGCAGTGTCAATTAACACCATATTTAATTCATAAACATTAATGCCCTTCAGTGGACATTCTTGGGAAATATAAGTACACTGATATCCTGTCTGCCA
>JAPZDV010000017.1:1181549-1195219 GCA_029814665.1 Acanthurus lineatus | reverse complement strand
TCAGCACCATTACCTCAGGAGCACAACATATAAAACACTTTAACCTACAAAACAAAAATGAATAAAACAAATTGTGCGGGTTTTTTTTTTCAAAATGATGAAGTCAGCATTAATCAACATAATCTTTCAATCACAATCAGGATCACCCGAGACACAACAGCGTGAAAGTGCCACTGCCACCTACTGTAGCGGATGTGCAATTACACCTAATTCTCACACGACAATGAAAAAGCAAATGGTAGTTTCGCCGTGCATGTTCCCCGGGGTCACACGTGCCCTCCCTGGCATTTAGTGATGTCAGTTATTCTTGTTCCTGTCATTAAGGACAAGGATGGCAAGGCAGAGAGTATTGACAGTTACATGCCTATTGCTATAGCCAGTGTGCTATCCAAGGTACTGAAAAAGATTTTTTAGATCATTTAAGTCATTTTATTTTTAATACAGACAATCAGTTTGGTTTCAAGGCTAATCATAGTACTGACTTACTGTATGTTTATATGTGTTAAAAGAAGTTTTTGATTTATATAGAAGGCAGAACTTCTCTGTGTGAGTTGGTTGTCTCAGGCCTTTGATTGGGTTAACAACAAAAGGTTATTTTTAAAATTGAGTTAAAGGTGTGTGCCTGGAAGTATTATCCATATTTTTGCATATATGCCAACCAGAGTATGCAAGTGAGATGGGGTAGTAGAGTCTCTCCACCATTTTGTGTTGGCAGTGGGGTTTGTCAGAGGTGGTTACTTTTCAACCTGTATGACCTTATTTGTCAGAGCATGTAATTTCTGTTCAAGACAAAAAAAAAATGCTCAAAAGTAAGGCTCTTCGGAGCTTACTACACCCCTTTGTATAACCGCCCCCTTGTGGGTGAAGTTCAAGAAGGCAAGCTTTCAAAAACTTCAAGTTGCCTACAATGATTGCATGAAGATACTGATGAAAAACCCAGGTGGAGAAGTGCTGGTGACCTGTTTTGTAAGACAAAATGTGGACTTTTCAAGCACTTTTAAGGAATCTGAAGTATACATTTATTTGTTGTGTGTCCCAAAATAATTTTATCAGGCTAGTGACCAATCCCGGGTGCAGCTCAGTGAGATATCGGTCATCCACGTAGATATACTGGTGTAAGTTCTTTCCATAATGGTACTTGGTTTTGTGTCTGTGTTTTTTTTTCGTGTTTGTGTTTTGTTTTTTATTGTTGTTATTGTGGTTTATTGGACTTTGTGTCTGTCAAAGTTGATCAGTTGAGTTGATTGATTAAATGGGAAAGAGAGGAAGAGAGAAGTCGCATCCAAGTCAGGTGAGCCACAACACTCAAATGAGTCAGGATAAAAGATGGAAGGAAAAGGTGAGGTAGGTCAAAAGAGAAAAAGGCCAGATGTGAGGGAGTTGGAAACAAAAGAGAAGAAAGGAAAAAGAAATGGAAGGGAAGGAGAGAGAGATATGGCGCTCATGAATTTCAAAGCAAAGTTCCCCAGACAGGAGTTACATAAGCACCTCTGACCCAGAAACCTTGCACAGTCGGGCTGAAGTCACCCAGAGATGGAGAGAACGAAAACAGCCAGAGGGGGAGGACAAAGAGGGGTGAGGGAGGGAGGTTATTCACAGAGAAAAGGTTTAAAAAACAGAGTGTGTATCCTCCCCCAATCCTGCAATTCCCCTGTTTTCTCCCATCAGTTTTATTTTAAGTTATAAACATGGTGTATGTGTTCCTTTAGCATTGTACTTTTTTAAGTTCTGTTTGTTTGTTTCAGTGTCTCGGTTTTTCCTATTATTTTTGCAATTATATGTTTTGGATTTGGGACAAGTTTAAAACTTAGTTACAAAATATTTGAGAACACTTGGATATCAGAAGAATCCATCCAGGTATCCCACTTTGGTTTTCTGAACCACTTTGTGATGGATTGATGTAAGGAAGGCCAGGAAGGAAACAGACAGAAATTAAGACGGTAAGAGCAGCAGGAAATGAAGTAAAAGAAAAGGTGAGTTTAATAAGGGATGCCAGGGATTGCTGTGCTGCCACAACTCTCTGACAGTTCTATACAAGCAGATCTCAGAAAAAAACACTTATACACTCAAAAACAAAGTCAGGCTCAAAGAGGGAGAGAGGTGAAACAAATGTTTTACCAAGTGGTGTTGACAAAGGACTTTTTTGAATACAATGAGGTTCAAAGAATGCAACACTAAACATGGGTATAAAAATCGATGAAAAATTGGTTTCAGGTCAGAAAAGGTAGATAGAAAGAAATTTATCTTATATTTCATATCAGATGGAACTCATGTAGAGACTAGAGTCTGAATGACAGAATGATGGATGAAAGATTACGTAACTGAGAAAGGACCTTTTGGAGACGTGTTTGTGAGAGTGTTTGTTTTGTGCTCGAGCGGCCTGAAGGACATTCCTTCTTGTTCCTCTTAAATGGCTCCTGATCAAACACAAAGAGAGCGGGATGCTTTGATTGCCCTCAAACACCCGCTGCTATTTGAGCTATTATTATCCTAACCCGCTCTCATACAGCCACTGTTTCCACCATTGGGGGAAGCCAAGCTGTGTGTGTGCATGTGGACACAAAACAAAATCTGTTTTACACAAGAGCAGATTTGAAAGCCACTTTATTAACAGGGTAACAGGGGCATTGGTTGCTGGCATTGTTGTTGATCCCTCCAATCATGCTGGTGGTTTTTCATGGTTGAGCCCATAAAATTTAAATCTCACAGACCTGACTGAACTGCCAGGAGTGTTTCAAATTTACCATCAGTATTAAGAGGGAATTATGATTTCTGACCATCCAGTCAGTGTTTGGTTTCCTTTATTTTACAGATTACAAAAACTGGAGGAGATAGATGATCAGTCATTGTATCAACATTTGCAGAGCTTTTGTTTTTTGTTATTATAAATGTGTAAACAGAATCACAGTTGGTTTAATTGTGCTGTAAATTTTCTCATCTCATGAGGAATTTTCTTTTGTGTGTTATTGCATAGCAATAAGCACAGTAAGGTATGATGTAATGTGAAAATTTTAATTTAGCCTTTATGTGTTAGCATGAAATCTTATGAAAACTTTTCACGGTGGTGCATTCACAGACTGTTCTTAATCATGGATCAGAGTTCTGTTTAGAGAATTCATGAGCTACACTGAAATTGGAAATTGTGAGTGAATTGGTTGTCATAGAGTTCTTTAAAGCATATGATATCATATAATTTTTTATATCTTGATAATTGTTCTAATTGTTATTAAGTACACTTGCTGAATGTATATTAAAAAACTGTTCATGCTGCACAACAGTCTACAGAAAGCATTTTTATTGAGGAGAATATAGGTTTTGATCACTTTCTTCTAATTTTAAATTAAAACTTGTCTAATTAAATCCATATAGTTTACTTCTGTTTATAATAAGCATTTAAAACTTGACATCTTTCTTCCTACACCTCTTTCCACACACTCTGTCTGACACTTTCTTCTTCTCTTTCTTGTCCTCTATCCACAGGTGAAGCCATGCGACTGGGTTGTGCTCCCTAGCCTCCCCTGTTCCTCACCTCCCACCTGATCACTTCTCCTCCATTTCTCCTCTGCACCACCTCTCTCCGTCCTTCCAGCTCCTCCTGTTCACCATGACGACTACTCTGGAGACACTGTTGGCCCAGCCGGATCAGGAGCTGAGCCCTGAGCGGGTGGATGGCTGCGAGGAGGCCAATGGCCGCTATAAGGTGGTTCCCTCTGTCGTCTGCTCCATGTGCTGTCTCTTTGGCATCATTTACTGCTTCTTTGGTGAGTTTAAAAATTGACTTTGATGTGCACAGTGCTTCTAAATTGGAACAGAGAGATTCTAAAGTGTCGGCTGTATGTGATTAGCAACTCTATTAATTATGTTTTCTTCTCTTGTTTTAGGCTATCGCTGTTTTAAGGCAGTGATGTTCCTGACGGGCCTGATGTTTGGCTCCGTTGTCATCTTCATGCTCTGCTACAAGGAGCGCGTTCTGGACACCCAGCTGAGTGTGGAGGCCTCGGTGGGCATTGGCCTTGGCATCGGTACGCTCTGCGGCCTGGTCACCATGTTGGTTCGCAGTGTGGGCCTCTTTATGGTAGGCCTGCTGCTTGGCCTGCTGGTGGCTGTGGCCACCCTGGTTGGCATGGAGGAGCTTTCCGACAGCCCGCCACGCTCTGTCTGGGTGCCTCTGGGCGTGCTGCTTGGCCTGGGCATGCTGTTCGCTGTGCTCACCCTGCAGTGGCAGCGCCTCTTTACCACGCTGTCCACAGCAGTGTTTGGTGCAGCAGTTATCACTGTTGCACTGGACTACTTTGTAGAGCTCTTCGCCCTTGTGCTTTACATGTATGAGAGAATGAAAGCAGCACCTGGAAAGCCTGTGTGCTGGCTAACGTGGGTGGTGCTGGGGGTGTGGCCTGCCCTTACTCTGCTTGGTGTCATAGTCCAGTGGAAAGTGACTGCTGAGGGATACTCTCATACCAAGGGTGAGGAATATGGTTTCTAAGTTTTGTTCATGTTATTTTTAAGTGGGCATATGTCTCTTGAACTAAAAACTGTTAGTTTAGCACAACAGTAAGTCTTCCTGACTGAAAAATAGCTTTTGTGTTCAGCGTAAGTAAACAACAGGTAAAGTAAAGCAAGGCCATTAGGTTCTCCTCATAGACTCCCCTCTGTCCACTTCAGTTATCATCAGTCGGCAGCAGAGGAGGATGCAGGTGATGCGGATTCGTCAGAGGGACGACCGTTATCGCAAGAAGAAGAAGAAGCAGCAGCAGCACGGCTCCTCCTCACACCATCACAACCAGGCCAAGCAGCTTCACGCTGAACCTGCCTACCGCCGCAAACCCAATCCCATCCGCCGCTATGACACGGACGTCCTCTCGCCGGTGGGAAGCCACAGTCTCATTTCCTGTCTTCTTTTTTGTCTTTGCTGTCATTTTTCATCTGTTGTTTGTTGATATGTGTAAAGTCCTTTATTGTTGTGTTTTCTGTATTAATCAGTTTTTTTTAAAGTTTGCCGCAGTGCTTGGTCGTTTCTTTGTGAGGATTTTTGAAATTCTGCTGCAATTTTGGTAAAATTTCTAACTGCTGCCAGCACAAATTTTTGATCCGTTTGTGGCAAAGAGATCATTTGATGAGATTTCATCTGTTATACAGCATGAACCGTAACTGTGTGATATTTCAGCTGCAGTATAACAACAGCAACTGATTTTCAAGGAAGGAAAATACAAAATACAAAACAATGAACATACAATTTCTCTTTTATCTGTTTATTGTTTATTGGTTGTTTATTTCAGGTTTTACTTTTTACTTCGTAAGTTTTTATTTGCTAATGTGTCTGTTGAAGCTTTTCTTTAACCTTACAACCAACACCTTTGTCTGTCCCACCTAGAGCTACATCCAGAGTTTCCGAGACCGGCAGGTGCAGGCGCAGCCCTTCCCCAGTCGGCTGGTTGGAGGACCCCATGCCGTAGTGGATGTGGGCTATGACTGTGGCTCCACAACACCCCTCACTGGAGCTGCAGGACCGTCACTGAGGGTCTGACCACTACCCCTCCTTGCACAGGCCTGAACACACACCTTAACCAGGGAGCTACATCACCACTGGGTTTAAGTTCAAAGATTTTGGGCTCAGAAACAACACTCATAAGAGGATGAAAAATATTTAGGGCTGGATTTACCCAAAATGCATAAGATTTTTAACCCTTTACTGATTAAAATTTTGAATAATAAACTCAGCTGTCCTCGTGGCTACCTGCAGGAGCCATCGGTGTGGTGCAGAAGTTTGGTTGACCTCTTGTCACTTTTATTAGATTCAAATTCACAAATGCATGAATGCACTTACACAAACACAAGCTGCAGCTACAAGCGCAAGGGTTGCTGTGAAAAGCTGATGCAACCTGCAGTACCTGGCCCCAGCCTGTACATCACCGTCTCAAATTAAACCGTTCAGGGATCGCATCTTCAGTGCAAACCCGCCTCAGGTCCAAACACAGGCATTGTATTAATAATCAAAAAACAACTTAACACACATTTAGAGTGCTGTTTCTGCTGCTGTTGCTGTTTTTCAATTGTTGCTGCAGAAGCGACTTGCCGTCTTAAAAGTCCATCAAAGATCCTCCGTAAAGGGAAGTAAGGGCCCTTAATTAAATGCAAACTTTTGCTTTCTGTGCCATCTGGACTACAAGAATCACCCTTGAAATGGGGAGAGTCATCATCAATGTCAGTTATAAAGAGGGGAAACCCTTCATCACCCTTGGTGCTGGACAACACACTTTCAAGCGTCAAACTACTCTCCGTTGGCTGGGGAATCTGTTTTTAGCAGGTGCCTTGCCCCTCCTTGGACTGTATCATTCAGCAACTGGAGGGGGGTTACTGGCAGATCTCCTATCGATGGCTTAATTTTGCATTAAATGTGATCACAGGAGAATTTTTCAATGGGGATGCAATGGAGCTTCAATGAGCAGGGTAAAAAAAACACTTTGGAGTGGAGTTTGCTTGTTGTCTTCACAGATGCCTGGACATATGAGGAGGATTTTCTTTTAGCCGACAGTAAAAAAAGCCACATTTACACTGGCAC
This sequence comes from Acanthurus lineatus, assembly GCA_029814665.1. Lineage (NCBI taxonomy): Eukaryota > Metazoa > Chordata > Actinopteri > Acanthuriformes > Acanthuridae > Acanthurus > Acanthurus lineatus. The sequence continues at coordinate 1,188,660 of JAPZDV010000017.1, read as the reverse complement.
CTCATTTGAGATTTCAAAAAAAAAAAATCAAAAAAGATTCTTAAGTGCTTCAAATAATCCTTGATTTTTTTCAACATGAATTTCATCCCTGTAGTGCAAACTATTCCAACTAAAACCTTGAAAGTAATGTGTCCTAAGACATTTTTATCATCTTTTGAAAAATTTAGAAATTCAGTTAAACTTAAAAAGATTTGGAGTAAAGAGGCCAGTGAAAGCTAGCAACCATCTTCTTTAATGTCAAATTTGTGTTGGTATGTGTCACAGATTCATGCAGCAACCTCTGCACTGAAAAATGAAGCCAAATGATGCCAGAAACTGGACCCTGACAGGCCACTTGAGGCTAGCTTCCAAAGCCAGTCAATCCTCATAATTATTAAGTATTAAAAAGCCCAACTTTAGAGCATAAACATGTTTACATCCTGGTACAAAAACTGGGTTTGGTTTCTATAGCTAATTTTCCTGTCATGAAAAAGCCATTTTGACAACTGTACGGTAAATATGCTCACTTGATTTGATTATATCAGGGCTTAAAGTTACTAATAATAAGGTGCGACCACTTTGATGACAGCCTCCAGCTGTATTCTCGGCATCACACAGTCATTGGTAACAATGGGTAACCTCCCCAGCTTCATCATCTCCTGCAAATAGTCACTTCTGCCCCTCCCCCTAAAAAGTCAAGATGGTGACTGCTGTTCTGCCTTGAGTTTTCAAAATGGTTCCCCAGAAACCCGCTGGTAACCCTAACCCTGGATATTTAATATACTGTCTATACTCAGATTCAGCAGTAGGTAGTACATTTTCATCCCATAATCATAGTCAAGGAATTCAGATGATTCACTTGTTTCACCTTCAGCCTGCATTTACTCTGGTAGCACAGCGCCCCCCCTTCTGTCATCCAGCAAACTTCCTGCGAAAATGTGAGCAGTTCTAAAAAGAACAGAAGAAGCAGGTGAAAGCTTCTTTCAAATCTTTGGTTGTCACATTTGCATTAACTAAAATCCTATAATTACCAGGATGTTTACCTATGGACATAAAAACTAATATAAAAACCTTGATAAAATGACATAAAGTATCATGATATGATATAAAGCGCTTTGAAAAAGGAAATCAAGCCGAGATGCCAGTGTGAATAAAGCTCGGAGAATGGAAAAAAGTGGACTAGTGGCCATAACAATTTGTACTTAGACCAACGACTCCTTCCATCATGTGCATTGATTTTCTTTATTTGGGACAAAATAACGTTTTTGTCACCAGTGAAAATGTGAATACTTTGTTATTGTCTTTACTTTTTTAAAGGACAAGCAAGCAAATGTCGGGGAGGGGGATTGTTTTTACTCATCTGTGAGCCACTGAAATGCATGATCTTCCCCCTCCATCCGTCCCTGATCTGTCCTGCTGGTTTCTATATGGCTCCAAACACCCTCCACCCCTTTATGTGCATCGATGTGAAATTTGTACATAAAATCACAGCACTTAGGTTTTTTTGTTGTTGTTGTAATTTTTACCAGGGTATAATTTCATTTAAGCTGTTTCTTTTTTTCATTTCTTAGGAGTTTAATTTAACTGAAACGTGTTCTTTTCCAGTGGGATGTATTTATTTGCAAATCTATTTATTTCTTGAGTCGTTCTTATAAAGGAGAGTGCAATGTCATCACTGTAGGCCAGTAACTCCATGCTTTTTTATTTAAAATTGAATTATGACAATGGTTATTAAAGCATGTGTTCCTATGGGCCTGTATATGACCAATGTGTGTGAGTCGTCTTTTAACTCAAGGACATGGAGACATCAATCATCTGTAACATGAAATACACTTTACTTTTATTAGCAAATGATATTTGAAAGTCACATGAGATTATCCCTAAATACAGGCCCCCTCCTCTTGCTCTCTTTCCCGTGTTTTCCATCTTGCAAAAATCTCTTTCCTCCTATCTCTCACTCCATCTCCAGACACCTTTTAATCTTCTCCTCCATCTTCTCCTCTTTATCTATCCTTTCTGTGTCCCTTTATTAATGAGCACAAACACAGGCACGTACAGGTCACCTCACTCCCATTAAACCTGATTGGACAAAACTGTGACTCTGACCTGAAGGAACAGGACAGAAGCTGCTGTGTGGAAGAAACCAGAGGAACCATGATGCATTTCCATATGGATTTGGATCTGCTTGTGCACTTTTTGTGGTGAAGAGTTAAATGAAAAAACAGAGGATTTGATTGGTTGATGTGAAATGATTGTTGGGTTTTATGTGACATTTAACTTACATTGCAGAGCAGAAAGTGAATGCAGCAATGAGTTTTTACTTGGGACACTGAAATGCTTTCAACCTTTAAAGTGCATAAATATTTAAAAATCTCCACCCACTAAGTCATTTTTCATCTGTAATTGAGAAATTTTCTCTATACCTCTGCAGGTACCAGTTTTTCAAAAAAGAAGCTGATCTTTAATGAGGATGGGTTAGAATATAAATGTGTTTCAGTTCTTCAAGAAAACTGTTTTTTTTAGGAGATGATTAAACACAGAAATAACTCTGTTGGATGGAGATTTTTTGCAATCTAGCTTGTGCACCCACCAATAACTAAATGTTTTTGTATCTAGATAAAACACTAGAAAGCAGAGATAAATAAACCCTAATCAAATTGATAAGATCATCATTCATAAATTCAAATATGACAGTAGCTTGAAAATAAGGACTGTACCATATTTGTGAGTTTGTAAAGTCTTTTTACTTGGTTTTGTTTTCTTCATCTGTATGACTAAGTGAGGGACAGATGGGTTTCTTCTTCTTGTCTTTTACACATCATTGTTACATGATGTCTTGCTGGTGCTGTGTTGACTCGCTTACAACCTGAATGGCAAAAACACAGGAAATATTCAAATATATAAAATACATTTAGAGAAACTGTTTATGAGTCAGAAAGTGGATTCAGTGCCTGTTTTACTTCGAAGAAAGCCTTGTGTTGTGTCTGAATTTATGCTTCAAATAAGTGTGTTTTTAGTGATGGATTTCCATACTGGTAAAAGAAAAATGATTTCTTGTGCTTCCTACCTGCACAATCAGTATGCTATGACGTACTCTAATCAGTGAGCTTTGTGAAATTTGCAACAAGGACATAGCACTGATCTTTCACAAAGAGCCTGCGGGCATTCTAGAATTTATCTGATTTTTCTGTCTTCAGAAATCTTCCTCACAAATTATCTTTGTCTCCAAGTTTGGCCCGAGGTTTTATTTGTGTGATATTAATTTTTAGCTTCAGACTCAGCTGTGTGTTTATAAGCTGCTTTGCTCATCTGGTTTAAACTATAGATGTAATGTTAAATGTTTATTATGTCATTACTCTTTACTCTCTGGTTTTGTGTCTTTTTTGCGTTTTCTTTTTTATTGTTTCCCTTTGTTTATTTGTGTCATTTATTGTTAAGATCTTGACCAGAATGCTGAGGTGAGTTATTTGGCAATTGTGCATGGTTCAAAGGGGTACAAAAAGTTAACTCTCTCTAAAATAAATATTGCAAAATAATAAGGGAAAAAAATCTTCCAGTGCAGTAATAATTTCACATTTCAGCAAGCCAATTTCTGCTGGAAACAGGCTGAAATATTTTAACTGCTCTTGCAGATTTTTTTATCATGTAGCTTATGAGAATAAGTTTTTCAGGACTAAAATACAGATGTGAATAACATCAGTTTTTGCAGGGGTGAAGCAGCGGTTTTTGGACTACGGAAACGTTTCTTTATCACAAGCAGTAGAAAACAACATGCCTGCAGTTTTTCAACAAAGTCAACAGGGCTGCACATGGAGATGTTGATACAGACAAAAAGATAGAATGGAGAAGCCAAGACTTGTTTCAACACGTCAAAGCTGAATTTTTTCCCTTGAAGCTACGGTTGAAACATGTTATCATTCAGGTGGGAAAGCTTGCATCAGAGTCGACGCTCTGATTGAACTAGTCATAACTTGTTTGTTCGTAGGTGTGTTTACTCGAAAGCATCTTGAAAGGCGTCTATATGAGGTGAAACAATGTCACAATGTCATGCAAGTTCTTTTCAAGTCTGAAAACTTCCTCCAAATGTTATTCAGCAGAGGTCAAAGGTCATGAGTGCTTTCATGAGTGATTTAGCTTATAAAATCATCAGTTTGTACTTAAAGCTTCCACTAACCGAACCTTCATTCAGCCTGACCTCAAAATAGGAGCTTGTTTCATGTCAGAAGGTAGAGAGGTGAAGAGCTGTTTTTTCAGTGTCTGTGTTTAAAATTGACTCTGACTATTTAGGGCAGAATTAACTGAAACAAGCACTGACCCCATCTAAATACTGATCAATATGTACGTAAGCCCATTAGTTTAGAAGCCAAACATTTAATCTAGTCTGTATGTGAGAAATCGAGTTGTTTAAAGTTTCACCTTTTATCTACTATGAATTCAAAATATTTGTTTTTGTCTAGATTTTTTTCTTGTTTCTAAAATATTTTCCTCAAATGGTTATTTTATTTTTATTCATTTATTAATTTATTTTGCTGACAAGAGAGAAAGTAAAGGTATTCTTCATTGCTCTGTGTAGGTATAGTAGTCAAAGAAAAAGGAAAGTTTATGTAAGAAGTTTAAGTAAGTTTTTTAAAATATATTTGCATGTTTTACCTCTCCATCACGGGTTTCGATGGTCTTGATGAGAACAGTTTTCTTTGAATGCATCTCAGAGGAGCGTTGCTGGTGCTCAGGGCTGGTTTCTGTTTAAAAACAGCATGAATATGTCATTGAAACCTTATACAACCAAAATCTCAAACTGTTCAATGATTCAGTCTATTCATTTTGATTTTGAATACAATATTTATAAGTCCAATTGGCATTTAAATGATGATAAATGCTTATAAACCAGGTGTAAAAGCTCCACCTGCAGGTGAACTGCATTTTGGGCAAAGGCAGACTCAAGAACTTGTGCTAGTTACAGAGATGTTTGCCCTCTAGTGATGTGTTCAGGCACAGCAGGTGTGTCCGTACCTCGAAAGCTCAGGGTAGAGTAACTCTGCATAGGCAAGGTAATCCTGCAAAGACACAGAATAATACAGAATATTAAGTTTTAGAACTAAATCGTAGCTTTGCAATAAATGTACTTTCATTTGGATAAAATATTAGTGTTACTTATATTTATTAAAACTTCACTGGAAGTCAATTTTAACCCAGCAGCAAGTTGCCTTTTATTTTCCTCTCCACCTTTAAATTTATTTATTAGCATTTCACTTAAAAATTAAAACCTTCTACAGAAAATATACATTAATTAGGACATAAAATTCTTCTAAAACCATAAAAATCAGTCTAGTTAGCAGTTTTATATTTAATCTATGTTGTTTCAGTGAACTCTAGATGTGTTCTGTCTTAAGATAATGAACGTTTTTTATTGGCTACACAAATTATTAACTTACAAAAGAGGCTTTGAGTTTGACTATTGTGTGGCAGCTAGTGTAAAATAGTTTTTTTGTTCATGTTATATATAAAATGACAGCCTGGTTTAGCTTAATTTGTCTCAGAAAAAATTGTAGTCCACCATCACCTGCTCTCCTCCCCTTCCAGCAGCTTCCTGTAGGTGGCAATCTCCACATCCAAGGCCATCTTGACATTGAGCAGGTCCTGATACTCGCGGAGATGACGTGCCATCTCGTCCTTCATGTTGGCAATCTCAGCCTCCAGCCTGGCAATGGTGTCCTGGAAGCCGCTGGTCTCGAGACCATGACGGTCCTCCATGTCCCTCATCTGTCTCATCAGGGACTCATTCTGGATGTTTCAGAGAGACAAGTCTGGCATTAACAGAGTTCACGCAGCATGAGGTAAAGCTCAGAATTCCCAGTGTGAGTGAGACCTACGGTGCCTTTGAGTGAGTCGATCTCACAGGTGTAGGACTGAATCTGATGTCTGAACTCCATGGTCTCCTGCCGGGCTTGCTTCAGTGCCTCGTTGTTCTTATTCACTGCCTGGTTAAGGTCAGACACCTGTAGAGACAAAAGTCAAGGGTCATATATACTATTTTATTACTATCAGTAATTCTTCTAGCACTTCTGCCAGAGCTGTACTAGATACTAGGGTAATACTAATCGACTAAATACAAATTGTTGGTTTAAAAACTTTTAAAATCCGCTGTAAATATAAAAGCCCCTCTCTCTTTTTTTACCTTTGACTTGTACCACTCCTCAGCCTCTGAGATGTTCTTGGCAGCAATGCCCTCGTACTGAGCTCTGATGTCTCTCAGTGCTGCTGTCAGGTCTGGCTTGGACATGTCCATCTGGATCTGTACCTGAGTCTCCTGCATCTGGGCCTGCAGCTCGCGGATTTCCTGCAGGAGAAGGAAGATGGCAGATTGGAGCTGATACAGCCAGAGGGTAGCTCGGTAGTTTAATCTGCTTTAGTGATTGATTTTGTTGGGCACAGAAGTATCAAAGCAATTAGTTTTCGATATGTGTGTGTTGTTGATACCCTGTGGGCCTGCTATTTGGACCTTTACAAAATTTCATGGTTGGCAGCATGTTGTTTGTTGGGTGTAGTCACTCAGGTCAGATTTCTGAATTGGAAATTCGGGTATTATTAATTTCACCTAATTTGTGCTGCTCTGCACCTGTCATAAGTTTGCTTATATGCTTGTGAGTTTGTTATTTAAACATCAATTTTCTGTGAGCGTCCTGGTTTTCCCATGCAAATAAACTGAGGCACATTTAGTTTGAAAGTTGTAAAATCGACTACCAACTTAAAATGGATTGCAGCACGAGCATCTAAAAACATGATGCTTAATGATGCAGCTGGTGTGTTTTGCATGTGAACTACCTAAAAAACATCTAACTTGGACACAACTTGGCAATATAACTGTAAATGTAACAGATGACAAGTCATAAGTCACTTTAACAGTGACACCGGCAATGGTTGCTGTTGCTCTGCGATCCTGAGACAGATTGACTTCACTGCTAACACTATAGCATCCAGTCTGCTTATGCATCCCATTGCCCCCCATGTCTTATCAGTCTTCAGGATGGAAACATAAACACAAACACACACACACACACTCACTCAAAAGCACACTCTCAGAAGCACACACCCCTAAGCCTACAAGCCTCTGCTGTTCAGAGACAAGGATGTC
>JAPZDV010000017.1:1146787-1181449 GCA_029814665.1 Acanthurus lineatus | reverse complement strand
CACTCACTCAAAAGCACACTCTCAGAAGCACACACCCCTAAGCCTACAAGCCTCTGCTGTTCAGAGACAAGGATGTCCACTGCTGGTACACAGAGTAATTTTAGCTGTACATCTGCTGGGGGAGATTCCAGTGCTCTGCTGCAACACCGCTCAGGCCTGCTGCCAACGTACAAGCTTTTAGTGTGAAACTGTATAGTTTGCAGAGCCTCTCGTTTGCCATTTCACACTCACACATAAATACAGACAGGCAGATTTAAAAACAGATGCTAACAGACAGACAAACAGGTTAAAAGCAACACAGTTACACAGAATACAGACAGAGCCACATCGGACAGGAAGGAGATTAAAAAGAACAGTTTGAGATTTTGGTTTATCCTTAATCATCCCATATAATCATAAGACATCTGTTTGTACTTTGAGATACCCTGTACATGATTTAAATTAAAGGCAAATATGTTGCATGATAATGTGTGTGCAGCTAAATACGTTTTTAACCCTAACCCCCTAATGTTTGCACCTTTTCTGAAGATGAACTTAGTATACTTGTTATTCCCTCCCTATTAGCTTTTATGAAGAGGAAGACAGCTGCAGTGTGTGCGTGTGTGTAATAACTATACAGAGAAAAAAGAGAAGAGAGACAGCAACAGAAGCAGAGGAAGAAGGAAAGGAGAACCTCTTCATGGATTTTCTTCAGGAAGGCGATCTCCTCCTGCAGCGTCTCAATCCGTCTCTCCAGGTCCAGACGAGCCAAAGTGGCAGCGTCTACATCCTGCAATGGTTTGGTAAATCAGATTTAAAACTGCTGAAAGATGAATAGTTTAGATTACTTTATTTTAGGATTATTTTAAACCTTAAAGTGGTAATAAAGTTCGAACTGTTACTGTTTTATAAAAACAAATTTAAAAAAAAATTAATAACATGGAGTAAAAAATGTCTTACTGAGGAGGAGAAACTACATTACATATAATTTAATTGACTGTAGTAGTCGATAGCAACAGTAGCGAAGGAAGGACTCACCGCCCTAAAGGCAGCCAGATTGTTTTCTGCCTCCTCTCTCTGGAGAATCTCTTCCTGGAGTCTGAAGAGGGTGGGACACAATGACACCAAACATCGTCATTATTCTCAGTGGTAGTTACAGCCCTGATAACCATTCAAAGTTTATTTTTAAAAAATCTGAATCCAAACATCTAAAACATTAGAACTGAAATACAAAAGCCAAAACACATTAGCAGCTGAAATAAAGGCTCTCATGTATCACTAAATATCATTTTAAGCTTGTCTTATAACAAACAGATGCGCTTTTTATTTGTTAAACCAGACAGCAAGGCATCTTTGAATCAAAATGCATTTAGAGGACAAAGAAGAAGCAGATTTAAAAGCAGGAATCTGCTGCGGCTTTAATGCCACAGAAGTGGTTTGGAAAAAAAAACACAACCTCTATGATAATCCTTACAGCAGGAAAAGGAGATAAAACGTCCATTTTGTTTTATTTTAAGTAAAAACTCTTTAAATCCCTGTACAGGACCATTCAGTTGTCATTTATTATTTAAATTATCTGGCGCTTCAGATGTGAACGACAGAGAAAGAGAAAGAACAGATCATTAGAGATCCAGCAGATATGTGGGAGCTCTTTCCTCTCCTTTTATAGAAGAGGACAGTGTAAATATGTGGTGTGTGTGTGTGTGTATGTGTGTGTGTGTTTGTGTGTGATGAGATGAGATCTAACTTTGGTCGCACTTGGGCAGCAGCACACACACGTACACACACACACACACAAGCCATTTTTATGGTTACACATCCCAGAGAAAATATTTAGATGAAAAACAGACACAACTGATTGACTTCAAGCTCATTACTATGTTATTTTCTGTGACAGTTCTCTTTAAATAAGGTAATATTTTCCTCTGAAATGCTGTTGAGTAGTAATTAAGGCATGAAATGGTTTCTCCAAACTACTCAAGACTTCTGTGGATGCATTTAGTCACTCATAATTACTGTATTTTAATGTGTATTCAGTGACAATATGGATAGTTTTTACTTTTTTAAAAAAAATTTGGAACAGTAAAGTTGTTCTTTACTCCCGATCATATTTGCCTAAACTAAATCAACCATCACAGAAATACTAGTTTTAATATTTAAAATAACATTTGAAATATAATGGGTATTTCCCGATAAAGTAGGAAAGTGAAAGTCCCAGAGGATGTGCCTCTTTCTTTTTATCCACACCTTGAGGTGTCTCCACCATCATTCCACAACCCTCCAACACCTCAATCTTATTCTGTCATGGACAAAAACCTGTTACTGCGGCCTCTTTCTAAAGCTCATAAGTCATGTTATTATAACTATCCTCTGGTCCCTTGGTATTATTTCAAAAAGTATTGTGTTTCTTCCTACTTAAAATTCACACTTTAAGAATGAACATGTTAACAGTCGGGAGTCATGCTCAACCTCAGCTTGTTAAAATAAAATTATTGGACATACACCAATATTAGAAAAACTTCTTAGAAATGATCTCAAGAACAGTTTCAACTCAAAGTTATTAGTCTAAATTTTCTACTAAAGAGAAAGGCAGAATTAAGCTTTTTGTAAAGTATAGCTGCAGCAGGCCACTAGCAGGCCTCAAAAGTTTGTGTTAGCATCTTGTAATGAAAAATACCTCTGAAAGTCCACTCATCATTTCATATATTCATTATTGTATAAGCTTAAATATACTGTATGAAGCAAAATGATTCATTCTGTGCAATAAACAGTCAAAAAAATAAAACATGGCTATGGTTCCTTTAAGGACGAGTCTAGGGTTTAAAGACCCCTTTGTAACCACAACAAACAGCAAACAATGCTGCCTGCTGAGACTCCCTCTTAAATAAAGCAGGAATTATGTGACACACACATCTGAGTATCATCATATCCCTCAATTCATCCACCTCTCTCTTCACTCATTTCTTTTTCTTTCCATGTATTTCCCAATGTATTCACCCATTTTTGACTTTTAATATCAGCAATATAATTATTTTTTCTTCCTCTGAGTTCCTGTAAAATATTTTTTTCTGTCTTTTGTCATATCTGCACACACAGATTGTTCTCTCTGCCTCACACATTTACACACACCAGTACACACAAAAACCTACATAACACACACATACTGACACATACTGACACACACCTCAATTCAGATCAACTTCTTCTTAAAGAAACACACACAAACATCTTTCCCCTCCCACCTGAGTTTGAGCTTGTCCAGGTCATCCGCCAGGTTGTCTCTCTCCACCTCTATGCGTGATCTCTGATTGGTCAGGATCTCCACCTGTCTCCGTAGTTCGCTCATCTCTTCCTCGTACAGGTCAGCAATGCGTGTAGGCTCACGGCCGCGCAGACGCTCCACCTCCACTGCCAGGGCCTGGTTCTGCTGCTCCAGGAAGCGGACCTTCTCGATGTAGCTGGCGAAGCGGTCGTTCAGGTGCTGCAGCTCGGCCTTCTCATTGGTCCGTGTGGTCAGGAATTCCTGGTTGAGAGCATCAGCCAGACTGAAGTCCAGCGTCTCACCCATGCCAGCATAGGAACGTCCGATGGAGGCTCGGGTGGCTGCCAGGGGTTTGCTGTAGTAGCTAGAAGAAACCCGGTATGCTGGAGTTGAGGAGGTCCGGGTCACCTCATAGACCCTGGAGGAGACCTGGCTCCCTCCACCACCACTGCTGCGGCCCAGCATTGACCGGTTGAGGGAAGGCGAGGCGTAGGTGCCGTGGCCAAAGTGGCGGCGGTAGGAGGAAGTGGATTGGGCGGAAGAGCTGTAGGAAGCCATTTTGAAGGACAAATGAGCCTGGTGAGGGCTGCAGCAGAGGGGAGCACTGAGGAAACACTTACTGCCCCTGGCTTTTTGTAGTTGCCCCCTCCCTTGATTTTTACCTCCTCCCCCTTGTAAACTGTCCTCCCTGTGTCTCCATAGGTCTGTTCATTTCTCTCTGTCTCTCCAGTTGTCTCTCTGTTCTGTCTTATCTTTTTTTATTTTTTGAATTTCCATTTCTTTGGTCTTTACTTTTTCTCTTTCAAACTTTTTTTTGTCACATTCCCATCCTCCCTGCCTTCCTACTCTTCTTCTTCTACCCTCTTTGCCCCTCTTCCACACATCTTGCCTTTCTCATTCCTCATCTCATATTTCATTTTTCTTTCTGCTTGTCTGCCACTTTTTTGCTTTCCTTATTTAGCATCACCAGTGTTATTACATACCCTGAAGAACACATTAATTATCTGTGATGCAGATACTTTGTATATAAACTTAAGGAAACAGTTGAAACATGACTCACATGACACAACACAGACAGAGGTAACTGTTTACGTCTAAGCGAACACTTCATGGCAGTAAAAGCTAATGCTAAGGGTAATGGTTATGGTAAAGGTGATGGTAGAAATGACTAAATTATAAGATTAATTTTGCAGGATAAAGGCAGAAGCAGTGTAACATTATTCTCCACAAAACCATTAACCAGATGTTTAGATGAAAAATGACCATGTAGTTTTAGGAAACTGTTTTGCAGCCAATACTGAAACAAGTCATTTTATTCTCAGTCTCAACAATCTTGAGGTTCACAGTAGAAAGTAATCCATCAGGAATGAACAAAGAATTGCGCTTCTGGATGGTGTTGCCTTGAATGACTGTGTTGTTTAACATTTTGAATATTTTACCCAAAGTCTTCATCAGAACATTGGAGTAACCCAGCTAACTCAACTAACCCAGCTCGGTTTGATTCAAACAACTGTTAATCTGAACTTGGTGTTAAGTCATGAGGTCATACCTGCAATCCAAAGAGATTGGGTTAAGTAATTATATTTGTATGGTTATCAGATGACAAAACAGGGCAGAGTTTTATTGGACGAGGAAGGATTTTTTTATAACTGGAAAATTATCATGATATGAGGACTGGCCTCAGTCGTGTGTTGCTAGGTGAAGTTGCATTGCACTCAAACAAAAGGTTGGCCAGGTTTCACAATATATTTATTATTCTACATTGCTCCTCAACAGGATCTTAGCTATGTCAACATACAGGTTCTATTAAAACTTGTTTTTCACATGGTGCCATACTGCACATGTGGGTAATGTTAAAGACACAATTGCAAAAGGAAGGCCAGTTTGAGTAACATCCCCATGAGGTTGAAGGCTTATGAAATTCAAAATACTGCACAGAAGTTTAACACAATAAGACAAAAATGTACGAAGCTGGGAAATAATTGCAGCAACCAAGAGTGTGTGCTTGCTTGTATTTGACCAACAAATGTGGCACCTTGTCAGATTAAATCCCATTGCACTATGGCAAACCTTGAACCAGATTTTGTTTTTGCTTTTGTTTTTTTTTTGCTGGGGTCCTTTTCAGAGGCAGCTGTCCTAACAGACAGTTTCTAATTGAAATGAATGAGCTGCATTTTTCATGCGGAGCTAATGTTACAGTGGATTGACTAATCAGCAGATCGTGTGATTGTCATATTGCAATCTTTCCTTACTGTTTTTTAAGTAGATTTATCCATAAATAGATCAAAACCTAACCACGGGGGGTGTCAGATCAGTGAACACTGATATAATCTCTCATGGAGGGATCAAAACCAACTACTTAGTCATTTAGTTTAGAGGACTTGTTGAATTAAACAGTCTCATGAGATCATCCTCTTCTCCTTTCTCTATGATCTCATGACATAAAGATGTGAGGATTCAAGGATGGATGGTGGCTTTTAAAAGTCTGGGACGTCCTCACATGGCAAAGCGGAACAGGTTGTTAATGACAGCAGCCGTTAGGGGAGAGGTTTGACTAACCTGCCTTAAAAAGGAAAACTATCCAAGAGATGGAGAGGTACAACATGTGCCTGCAGACCCTCCCAGAGCAGGAGAAAGCTCACATTCCCAAACAATATGTGTCATAAATGATGACATCCTGTGATAGTGAAGTGGATTTAAAGGGTGCTTTCCCTCTGCCAGCAGACACACTGGAGTCGTGCTGAAAATGTATTAGGAGTGAAAAATACACCTTAGCTCCAACAACTGCTGAATTTTTTAGCAAATTTTCATAATGGATGTCATATCCAGCAACTCGAGGAAACCTTTGTTTGATGAACAATAATATTTATTTTGAAATTTATCATATTTAAACTTTTACAAAAATTAAAAGGAAAACAGAAAAGTGCAATTATTTTAGAGGTTTATTAGTGGTTTTATCAGTCTGGAATTGAATGATGGTGATTATTATCTCGACAGATTTTAAAATAATATAAATTAATAAACTAGTGCTGGCCTCAGCCTGTGACTCATCCTACATTTCCCATAATGCAATCAATAGCACCTGTTTATTAGATCTTACACCCTATGTCCCTGTGTCACCATATCCAGTTTGGAATAGAGGTTTTCCATCACACATTTGTCATCTCTAAACCAAAAATGACATAACTTCACTATGTTTTACCCTTTAGATCTGCAGCAATGTCACTAATTTCCTTAATTAAGACTGCAGTTCATGTAGGTGTTTCTGGCACTCTGCCTGCCTGCTCACTGCTGCAACTTATTTGAACATTAAGTGTTGCTAAGTAAATATTATAAGCCGTACACCATGGTCTGGGTGAATACTCAACTCTTATTGGCTGCAGAGTGTCAAGTAATTCCCGCTAATGGTCCAGTTCCAATGTAACTGTATGTTCACTGCTCTAGATTAATGCATTGGGGGCTGCAGAGGCAGTCGCTGCCTATTAAACAGTTCTGGTCTACCCATTGTCCATTCATTCCTGATAAAGGACACCTAATAAGTCATTATTCCTTACATGGGGTCTCTGCAGGCCTCATTTGCAGGTAGAATGAGTAATTAACATTCATGGTTGCCATATGGTCAGACCACAGTCTAGGTTCTTTATTACCCATATAATATCCCAGTATGTTCAACACTTCCACTGCTGCAGCCTGTTGCTCTCATATCTAATAATAGAGAATGAATGCCACTGTAAAGTGTGTGTGTTTGTGTGTGTGTGTGCGTGTGTGCATGAGTGTGTATGAGTGTGAGTGTGTGCATTTTCGCCCCACTGGGCTTCCTCAAGTGCAGGAGCAGACAGCTGTTATAAACATCACTTTATCGTTTTCTGTCACTCTTTTTCTCCTCCTCTTCTCCCTCCTCCCTCATTGTTCAGGACTATATAAGGCCAGTTCCTGCGAAGGAACAGTGATAAATGGCTACAAGGGAGAAGCACACTGTAAACCAACAGGAAATATCAGAAAGAGAGACAGAGAGAAAGGCCTCTGGATACAAATATTATTAAATTAATTTCCATTTGAATGAAAAAGACAAGTCTGGCTCTTTTAAGTATTCTTACTAATCAGTGGTATCAGGAAAATGTCAACATGACACTCTGTTAGTTTTCGGGCACTGAGTCACCGCTAAAATAAAACACAGAAAAATTTTAGTCATCAAAACCTCAAGCAGTCCAAATATGGATTGTATACAAAAATCAATAAAAGGAATAAACTGTTCATTAAAATAATGTAAATTTAGCAAAAATTAGGAATTTGCAGGTCTAGTACTACCGCTCACAAAGAGAAACATATCATATTAAAGATTATATAGTACAGACAAGCTCATAACACCTGAGTTAATTATATACGCTTCAGTGTTTCACATCAGCACTTGATGGGGAACTATAGTTCATGTACACTTACTTATTGACCAAAATGTGCAGTATTTACATCCTACAGATATAATTAATTGGTCCAGTTCATTGGACATATTTACCAGTAAATGATAACCACCTGAAAACACCTAATAAGTGTAACTTGGCTGCATAATATTTAATAGTTTTACACATTGACAGAGATCTCATGTACTCCCCATTACCCCATTAAATAAATAAATAGTGTGCAAGGAATTGTGGGATACCAAGGAATGTAACTAAGAAACCAGTGGCGTCTTAAAAAAATCCCCTCTTTCTGTGGGTTAAAATGATGGAGTCTTACATCTAAGTCTGATATCAGGACCTTTAGCCTTTCTGAACTTTTTTTGTGTGGCAGTTAGATTGGAATCAAATATTTATTTTTGATTTAGGAAATAATATAATGCTTGCCATTGCATTATTAAAAGAGCTGGGGAAAGGAACAGTGATATAGATTAACCCCTGGAGAGAAAGTATTACGGGCAATAGATAATTTGGGAGACTGACCTTTTCTGCTTCTCAAGTTCTCCAAGTTTTCCCTGGTGGAAAGAGGGACAGGTGAAGAGGGAGGTGTAAAGACACTGAGAGACTTAGGAGATGGACAGGCAGGGTTGAATATAGAAGTACAATCTTCTCTAGTCAGCAAAGTCAGCTTTAAGGACTGTTAAGCTTTCTCTAGTCTCTGCTTCTCTTTAAATGACATATATGGGAACCTCTGTAGAAGCACAACAACTTCACTTTTCTTGATGCATTGCAGGTATACTCATTAGAGCTGATTTCAATAACTGAATAACAGACCTTATAAGAAACAATAGTGATTTGAAAATTTAAAAAAAGATTAAGACAATAACTAATGTTCAAGGCAGTATGATGACCTGGATATTTTACATCATTTTATATATTATAAGTGCTCTGTGAGGACCTGTGAAAAAAAATGGAAATGTTGCAACTTTACCGCCTGGTCGTTGAATGTCGCTGTAGAGCAGTGTCAGAGAAGAGCGACTGCCTCCTTCCTTCTCTGCTGCTGTCGGAGTATCTTCCTGTCACTGCTGTTTCCTTTCAGCCGGAGTTCAGAGTTTGAAAGTGCTGTTAATGCAGGTAGGTGCCATAAAAAAATGTGTATTGACGTTGTCATATGCAGAGGTGTTGCTTCTCACTAAGAGCTGCTTTTACTTAAGTCAGTAGAGGAAGAGAAGGGAAGAAGAGCCAGTTAACTCGAGTTGCCGTCCCGTGCATTTTAGCTAGCAAAGCTTAGTTATTTTTGTACCGGTGCGTCCTTTATCGGACAAGTCTGGTTTCACAAAATCCGGATAGTTAACGGGTAAAGCAATTTGACACATTAAAAGTAGGATATTTATAGTCAACGGCTTATTATTTGTGGCCAATCGAAGATAATTGATAAAACGATACATCGCGATTAGCGTCTGAAGGATGCGTTAATCTCCTTGTTTACTTTTGTAGTTAACTTTGCTGTCTCATTACTTGTGATAAGCGTGGTCAATCAAAGTTCTTTTCTCTCACATGATTTTTTTTCAGTCTTTGATCATGAAGAGCTCCAAGGAGGCCGTGCAATCAGCAGCCAAAGAGTTTCTGCAGTTCGTCAACAGAGGAGTATCTCCATATCATGGTAATGTCTGAGGCAAAAGGCCAATCAGTGACTTAGAATTTGGAGTTGCACATTTTGCAGGGGCTGTCATTCGTACTTGAGTATCAGCTACGTGCTGCATGCTGTAGTTGCTGGTAAACTTCTCTTAAATGCTGGTAATATAATCGTTTTACGCTCCCCCCCCCCCCATTTGAGATTAACGGGTTAGACGAGGTCTTAGATTTTGTTTGATAAGAAAGTTGCAACAGAAGCTGTTTGGAGTTTGATATGGATATCTTTGTTGTCCAGGTTGAGAACAGATTGAGTCAGCGTTGAGAAGGTGCCAAGTGGAGATGCTGTGCAGGTTAATACACGACTTTGAGCTTTAGATAAGATAGAGACTCTGCGGATGAGACAGATATTTCATAATCTGTCTTACTTGTACACTATGACCTCTGGTACACATCAGACTGCTGTGAATGAATATTAAATCATATGTATATAATCGGGACGGACAGAAACTTTGCAGACTTAAAAGAAACAGCATAATTTGTTTTGGTCCCTGTAGTTGTTGAAGAATGCAGGAGGCGTCTCTTGGATGCTGGCTTCATTGAGCTGAAGGAGACGGAGCAGTGGGACATCAAGCCATCTGCTAAGGTCAGTCAGGGTTAATGGTTCTCTGAGAGTTCAGGGGAGTAAAGTGTAACTTAAATTAATTGATGTAAAAAATTTGACAGTCAGTTCGATAGTTTTTCCTCTAGCCAACTGCAGATAAGGTGTTCAATACATTTTTTTTCATTAAAATATCAGTTCATTAAAATGTCTCTTGTGACTTCAAATTCTGTGCAGAAATTAAACAACTTGCAGGACTTAAAAGCTTTGAAAATATCCATTTCAATGAAAATAACTAACAATAATTTTAATCAGTGCTGAATGTTAAAGGGGATGTTTGCATAGGCCCTTTATTGAAAATCCCTACATTTTTAACCCAACCTCTGCTCTCTTCAGTACTTTGTGACCAGGAACTTCTCCAGCTTAATTGCCTTTGCAGTGGGCGGAAAGTACCTGCCCGGAAATGGCTTCTCCATGATTGGAGCCCACACGGACAGCCCCTGCCTTAGGGTGAGAGCCTGCTCACTTCCATCTGTCTTTCACAATTGTCCTGACCTTTCTTAAATCTCAGGAGAGCAGTCACAAAACTCCTCTGCTAGTATGTATTTTAAAGTTCTTTGCAGGCAAACAGTGACAAAAGCAGTTCAGATGTTAGAGAGAAAATGTGCTCACAGTTTTTATCATTTATGTGTTAGTAAGGCATGTTTCACACCGATGATGGTACACTGAAGAACAGCTTCTGACATAAAGCATGAGACTCAATGAACACGTTTGACATACATGAGCTGCTAAGTTTTAGATTGTAGCATTTTGGGCTTTCAGTAAATTAGATGTGTCTTTATGAGATTATTAGATTGGATTTTTCCTTGCGTTTCAGGTGAAGCCAAGGTCTAAGAGGACAAAGCAGGGCTGTCTGCAGGTCGGAGTGGAGTGCTATGGAGGCGGCATCTGGAACACCTGGTTTGACCGTGACTTGACCATTGCCGGTCGCGTTATGGTTAAGGTACCAGCATTATTGTTACAGTCTGGATTATTTCTATCTGATACTAATATTTGTTTTACCACACTTACTTTAAAATCTGATTAATCTTCAGTACTGGCACTTAAGTACCTTGGACAGTTTGAGTTTTCTCATAAATAGAAACTCAGATTTACAGTAGATTAAAATAAAATATAGAAATACCATTTTCAGTTCAAGCATTCTATTGTTTTTAAACACAATAAAAATGATGAGACTTAAAGGAGGCTCTTTTTTTGATAATGCAATGCACGTTCAGCATTCAGCCACATTATTTTTACACTATGCTGTCATATAAATGTAGAAACAAACATGTGACTGTGTACACCCTGTGTGTGTGTGCATGTGCGTGTGTTGTCCTCTGACAGAGTGACAGTAGACTGGTTCACCGGCTGGTTCATATTCCCAGGCCACTGCTAAGGATCCCTCACCTGGCCATCCACTTGCAGAGAGACATCAATGACTCCTTTGGGCCCAACAAGGAGAACCACCTGTCAGTGAGAGAACACACCAGTTTAAAGGGGATAACATATTTGCTGTGCTAAGATAAACAGGGGGGAGATGAAATAGATGAAAATATGACAGTGAAAAAATTAGAAAACCATGGAAACACAGCTCACAGTATTGTTGAATATTTATTTTGCATTAGTATTTTTATGTTGAGATATGAGAATGGAGAATAGTGTAAAAACTGATCTAGTTATTAAATAGACCATTATTTTTTAAAAATAGGTTATAGTAAATATTAAGTTAAAAAAGCTGTAACAGACAAAATGTTACAAATTAGAGCAGTTTGTTGTTGGATTCATATTGGTAGTTTGTCACGAATTAGTTTTCTTAAAACGGCTAATCCAAGTTTAAGCTAAAACAAATGTGTGTGTGTTTTATGTCTCATGTCCTAGTGTGCCCATCATGGCCACTGTTGTTCAGGAGGAGCTGGAGACGGGCTGTGCATCCTCTGGAGATGCCACCTCTGCTACCAGCACGGTAAAACATACACGTCTGTGTTAACTTCAATACCTGAATATAGTCTCGGTTTGGTTTGCTGTAAATTTATTTTTCTTCTCATATATTTATTTTCTTATTTCTTCTTATATACTTTTTTTAAGAAAAGAAAAAAAGCATTCTTGTAGTTGTTTTGCTGCAAAATCAAAACCCAGAGTGTTTGTCTGTAAATGCAAAAATTTTGAGGTAATTAAGTGTAAGACAAAACTCGTTTTCTTGGATACCTCTTGGCTTCACTCAGTTTCTGTCAGCTTTTAAACAACTGTTGTCACATTAGGTGAGGAAGTGGCAGAAGTGATTAATTGTAGAATGACAAGTGTTTTGCTACTTCTTGGCTCACCAGGCAGAGAAACACCACCCGGCACTGGTGAAGGTGCTGTGTTCAGAGCTTGGCGTCGACACTGAAGCGCTGTTGGACTTTGAGCTCTGTCTTACTGACACTCAGCCAGCGGTGAGTCTGCAAATAAACCATTGACTTCTTGTTACGGTTACGGTATAATCCAGTTCAAGAGACTGAAAAAACAGAGTCTCATATATTTTATACACTGACCTAGAAGAAAACGTATTGTTTTTTCTTTAATATGTTATTTAATAAAAAATTGTGAAGGCCAACAGATGCACAGTAGTTAAAATTATTTCTTCATTTCTTTCACTACATCAATTCAGTGTTTTGACATTATTTTACTATGAAAACACTGTATTTACTGTGGTCTTAGTAAATTAGCACACAAAAATGTTTACCAAGACATCTATTGTTTTCCTTCTGCACAGTAACTTTAATTTAAAGACAACAAAGTCAGAAATAACTATATACTTTAAATTAAAGAATGTAGTGATTGAACAACCTTTAAACTGACTAAATACAAATATCTTGTACTTCTGTTTTTCTCTTCTCTTCTCTCTGAAGGCTTTGGGAGGTGTGTTTGAAGAGTTCATTTTCTCTCCCCGTCTGGACAACCTCCACAGCTGCTACTGCGCCCTGCAGGTAGACCTCCATACTGCAAAAATCTTATCTAAAATATCATAATTGGTACTCTGCTTCTTTTTTCCGACATGGCTTACTTTTTTCCTTTGTTTCTTTTTCTGTTTCTAAGTCCTGTAGTCTGTTTTCTTGTTTTGACCTTCACTCTCTGTTTCATTCAAATTTGAGGCTATCCATGATCTTCTCTGTGGTCCTGAAAATAGGACACTGTGCTGGTGAAACCAACACTATGAATCTCTGGATGAACAAAAACATCTGCTAAAGTCCTCAAAGTGAAAATTACTAACAGTTTAGACCAGCTTTGGCTCTTGCACTTTTTTGTTTGAACAAAAAAGCACAAGAGCCAAAGCTAAAGGAATGTTCAATCAAATGAGCAGCTGCAGTTTTGGGCAACTTGAACTTTTTTTTAGTGCAGTTCCAAGCTTATGGAATTACAAAGTACTTCAGTCATGTGTCACTTCCACAAACTACAATGAGACTCTGAATCACACACAGCCTCAGTGTGAAAAAGACAACAGTCCTCTGACTTATTTGGCTCAGGGGTCTTCTCTTTCTTCCTTATTCTCAGGGGCTGATGGAGTCCTGCTCAGGAGACTCTCTGGCAAATGATCCCAACATCCGCATGATCACTCTGTATGACAATGAGGAGGTGAGTAAAAATGACAGTTATGATGGTAATTTTAACTATTTTCTGACATTTTAGTCAAACACCAAAAATGAGAACAATCACATAGTGAAATTACTCCAAAAAAACATCTGTGGTTTCTAATTTCTGAATTTTAATGACTGTCTGTGTGTGGGTGTGTGTGTGTGTTTGTGTCCTGTAGGTGGGATCAGAGAGTGCTCAGGGAGCTCAGTCCAACCTGACAGAGCTCATCCTCAGCCGCCTTGCTGCCTCTGCCTCCAACCTCACTGCTTTTCAACAGGCTGCGCCGCTGTCCTTCATGATCAGCGCTGACATGGCGCACGCCGTGCACCCAAACTACCAGTCAGTATCAAAATACACGCACAGTGTCTGCTGTTTCATAGGAAAAAAGCTCTGTTATTGTTGCCTTTTAAAAAAGAAACAGTGTGTTAATGATTTAAATTTACAAATGATTTACAAATGATACTTTATTTTGATCATGATATGTTTTAATAGAGTTGTGGAACTGTTGATTACTTCTTTTAGTCTCAGACTTTCAAGACCATTTAGCAGAGTTTGAGTTGATTTCTCTTTGATTGTTATCAAATGTTCATTTTCTTGTCAGGGAGAAGCATGAGGAGAACCATCGGCCATTTTTCCACAAGGTAAAAAAATTAGCTTATTTTTTCCTTTATTTAAAAATAACACATTACAAACACACAATCCTGTTTTCTATCATCTTGCATGAAGATAGTTTTGGTTTTAGCTTCATAATTACAAAGACCTGCCTCTTCTGGTTGGAATTCTTTGTTTTCCAGAGACACTTAATAGTTTTCAGACCTTAGTTTTGTTATCATGATGCACAGTATTCATTTTTTATGACTGTTTCATAAAGAACATGAATTATTAGTTTATTGAGCCAAAATCTTCCTTTGCATCTGTTTTAGGAAAAAAATAACATCAGTGGTAGCAGTCAGTCTCAGTAATGAAAAGTTACAGAACATTTTCTAGTTTTACAGTCTGGCCACATAATTTAAATTAGAAAATCATCTTTATTATATTCTATTATTATATCATCCATAAAAATCCATATAATTTTCCTTTTAGGGCCCAGTGATTAAATTCAACAGCAACCAGCGCTACGCCACCACAGCTGTTACCGCCTCCATCATCAGAGAGGTGGCCAGTAAGGTCGAGGTGCCTCTGCAGGTACAGTGTTTGTCTGTGTGTGTGTATGTGATAATAGCTGCAACTCAGCAGCTTCTTCTCTCTGTGTGTCTTGAATTACTCAACAGTTAACACAGATCTCCTAGCAACATGCTGAGTTGCTGCTCCAAGAGGACACAGAGCAGAAAAGAAACATTATTTATATTGCAAAATAAGAAGAAGAAGAGCACATTTTGTGTTTTATTTAATATTAAAAAATAAAAATTAATAAAGTAAATAAAATATGTGAAGCAGACATCAATAGAAAGGGGATATTACAATTAAAAGCTAAAGAAGAAAGTAAAGCAGCAGAAAAAATGCAATCCAGGTTTGTAGATTATATTTTAGTGACTTACTGAGTTATCAGCGCTGTACTGCCACTGACAGTGAAGTGTCTCTTAACAGCCATTAGGAGACAGATAGGCTGACGATGGCACTAAGTCTTTCTTTAAAAAGTGTTCTTTAGTAGATGTTTTCATTCTTTTCATTTATAATTATTTTTAAATACTTTGACCTGTGCAGGACGTGATGGTTCGTAATGACAGTCCGTGTGGAACCACCATTGGACCAATCCTGGCCGCCCGCCTAGGCATCCCTGTGGTGGACATCGGAGGTCCACAGCTCTCCATGCACTCCATCAGAGAGATGTGCTGCACCTCCAGTGTCCTGCAGAGCACCACCCTCTTCAAGGTAAGCCCCATCTCTTTCAAAACAGCAGAGGGTTTGTTTTCTGTTCATTTCAGGACAAACAGCTTCTATGACTCTTCAAGTAGACTTGAATTGTAAAGTGAAATGGAAACCAAAACTAATTGATTCAGTGGTTGATCTCATGTTGAGCTTAGCTGGCAATGTTTTTTATTAATTTATTTCATTTTTTAATTTTTTGATTTCTTGTTCCCACTTTCATATTGAAAAGCCCTACTAATACTTGATATATCTCTTCTAAAGAGTCAAATCACCAGGCTGAAAGTCACAGTTTATCTTTTCAAAGATTTACTGTTGACCTGTTGGAGAGAGCTGAAAACTAACACAATAATAAAATTTGTAATTTCTGTGAGGATTCTACTGCTTTTCTCGGTTTAAAATTATAAACTGAATATTTGGGGTTTTGGACTGTGGCTAGACAAAACAAAACAAAACATGAAGACATTACCTTTGGCCTGAGGACTTTTTTTTTTGTTGTTGTCATTTCCTGGTATATTCAGTACATTAGTTAATATATCAGAGAGGCTCAGAAAAGAAAGAACAGTGAGCTGTTAGATGCAGAGCTGCAGACAATAGAATGCAACCTTCAATTTCTCAGTCAGGTCACAAACCTCTTAACCTCATTAAGTTCCCTTTCAGCATTGTTTAAATCTAAAGTATAGCCAAATAAGCTCCTCTGTGTTTAGCTTTGACACCAAATTCTCCACCATAATCTTGTCTGTGAACTCTCATTTTTGTCACATGAAAGGTGAAACCTGCCACTGTGTGCTGTGACTCTGCTGCCTCTGCTGCTGTATGGAGCAGACGCTTTCAAGTAATAGTAGCAGCAGTCAGTGCTACAGTCAGTCTATTTATAGGAAAATAAGCAAAAGACGGTGAACAGCTATTGTAACTGGTGTGACAACAACTGCCGTGGCAAGCCTACGCTCACTCTTAAAGGTGTGCTGTCGAGTTTCTGACTGCTACTAGCAAACTGGAGTGGGTTCCTGTGTTGTTTATAATGTGCATGTGGATGGTGTGATGGACATCCTGCTGTTGGTTAACACTATTTCACTGATAGACAGTTTGTGGCACTAACGTAAAGGAATTTTCACAATCAAGCAAAACAAAGATAGATGAAATGACCACTAGTTAACATGATATAAACAATTCAGGAGGAGAAATAATTCAGAATGTTTACCGGGGATGATGGACAATGAGAAACACTGATGAAAACACCACAGACCCTCTTTAAGTTCTGATTTAGAAAACATAACCTTCTCACCTTTGTGTATCACACGTTTTCTACAGAGGTTTTTGACAATTTTTTTTCAGGTCTCTTTGAGCTTTGAGTCATTGAGAAAAAAAATCTTTTGAACAAGTATTATTTTTCCTAATGAGTCACAAGTTGTGTAGGTAAGATTTGATTGTTTGTGTTTTTAATTCCCTGCAGATAGTTGCCATATTCTCAATTTTCTTGTGTCTGCTTTTCCTGCAGGGTTTCTTCCAGTTATTCCCCGCAGTGAGGAGTGCGCTGGTTGTTGACTAGAGGAAACATAACTGATGAAACGAGCAGAGGATCTTGCCTGCTATTTTCAACATAGTTTCATTCAGTTTCAATGAAACACCAGGGTTCAATGTACTGATGTAAAGAATTTTAACATCAGAAGTCCTGTTGATCTGCACTCTTGTTCATATTAAAAATAACAAATCTTTTCTCAGTTGCGTTTTCTTTGCTTAACTCCAATATGCTGTCATTGTACTCGCAATAGAAGAAATAACATGCAGAAACACATTACAGCACTGTGGCACTTCCTTATTTGTCTCATGAACTTATATTGTTCTGAAATCACATTAAAATCAATACAATAATGAAAAGTTTCCAGATTTTAATGTGACTTCTTTCTGTGACAAAACGTTGCACTATAATTACTATGCATACTAGTATTCAGTGTTTCGACTAGCTGTTATGGCTACATTATAGCTTTTTCAACCTTTTTAAAGTAGTTACACAAACATGTCTAATAGAGGAGTTCTACTTTGAATTCTAAAAAATAAAAAAAAATCCAGTCCTGAATGGTATGTTTCACTGTAGTAAACAAACAAGCCGATTGGCTGATAACTATTTGTATTCCAATAAATTTAGGCTTAACAAAACTCACTGGGATGTGCTATGGTTCAGACATGAACATAAACTAGGTTACAGAGACCAGAAAGCTCCTTCTGGCATCATAACCACAATACCAACCCGACACAAAGGGCAGCTCCCTGGCATCAAACACGGACACCTGCCTGGCATCCACAACATATCATCCTCCCACTGAGAGTCCCTTTTTTATTGTACATTCAATAGTTTGAAAACTGCTTATTATGTCAAAGTATTAGGAACTTATTGTGTCAAGTACAGCATAAAAGTTTTTGAGAGACATGCCTCACAGAAGCCTCTGAGCAGGCTTTCAGTCTATCCACCACTTCACTATCCACTCAGTGTTTTCCTTCTTGTTCTTCTTTGAGACAGAGTTGTTAGTTTTGCTGGGTTTCAGCTCTCTTTCTGTTGTCTATGAGATCACACATTAAAATCACACATTAAAAAAAAGTTTGCTGTTTTTTTCCAATTTCTTTTCTTCTCAATGTAAATTAAAAAAGGCCTTCCTCTTTCTCATCACATGAAATACAAGTTATAAACACACACTCACACAGAGTCTAACCTCTCTCAGGACTTCCTCACTAATGGTGAATGTGAGGTCCAGCATGTCTTCTATGTCACTGCCCTTCATCTACTGAAGGGGTTGGTGAAAATCCTCGTCCAAAAACTCCAGGTCAATCAGGTCACAGGGCCTAAACAGCATAACAATGATTGTGTGTGCAGGTTAATATCTGAATGTGGGACCTGAAGTGTTCAAAATCAAATTTCACATACAAAGAAGTTGAGTTTACAAATGTTCTTTTTCATACATGTGCAAGAGGCCTTTTTAAAAGGGTCTGGTGAAGAGGGCATCCAGCATTTACTTTTTAAACTAGAGCTGTTTAAAATAAAAAAGCAAAAAACAAAAAAACAAACAAACAAAAAACCCTGATAAGGAATTTGCTTTAGTGACATTATTTGGAGCCAGAGATTACACAGTAGTGATTGGTGGATGGAGTGAATTTATTGATGTCCCACCCATAAGTCGCCTAAGTCGCCTAACTCGCCTGCATGTCAGGTTTGTAAATCATGTTTTGTAACATTAAAAGACTATTTAACAATTTAACAACACCAACATGATAAAATTACATAAAATTAGACGAACTGTCTTTGGGAAAAAACAATTTAAGTGTACTTTTATTTATACTTTGATTTTTTTTTTAGCCTTACTTCATTACTTCCTTAGACGTAGGTTTATCTGTAGCCATGATGGATACAATGCTGATGGATTTTACTGTATAAAATCATTCTATGGTGAGCAAAGGTTCCAGTAGAAACATTGGTAGTTTTTAAATTTTGTTTTAGAATCAATTTCTTGCAGTGTGGCGCCTCCTGTGGCCCTGTGTTTTTCTTACCAACCAGTCTCTTTTCCTCCCTCCCCCTCTTGCTCGCTCGCGCGCGCACACACACGTGCGCACAAACACACACACACACACACACACACGCTCACACACTCCCTCTCCATCAGTCGTGTGCAGCAGCAGCCTCTCCTCAGACATGGAGAGCTGCTAGAAGCGCAGCAGTAGCGGCCGCTCTCCCCTCCTCGCTCCGGTGGATGTTGGATGTACCATGAGGTCTCCGCGGCTCTGGGCAGCACTGTGCCTCCTCCTCACCGCGTCCTGCCGGCTGTGTGCGGCCGCCCGACACGGTAAGACGCATCAGATCTGATCCAACGCTGGTGAAGACGGATGCACTTCCCTTTTAATGAACTCACTTCACTGCATCCAGGAGGCAGGGCGGCGCGTAAATCACGACTTCCCGATGACAAGTCCGTGTCGCCGTGTTCCTATAGTAATTGTTCTGAGAGTTTAAAGTGACCTAATAGTACTTTATGTTTTGTTTTTATCTATTCTATAGCATTTCTTAAAGACATATATTTTTTAAAAAACGTCATTTTTTTCTATGAGGGCTTGGTTGCATTTCTTCAAAATATGTATCAGGATTTGTGGAAAATGTAGACTTCAACTGCGCGATCCTCCCATATGCTCTGCACTAAACTCGACTGCTGTTGCTCAAAATAGGAGGAGGAAATCCTGTGGCTCCGTTATTCCTTTATTAATCACATAGTGAGATTGATTTTGGTGAACATCCAAGAGAAATCTGTGAACAAATTTGCCCTAAGGTTTAACATGCAAGTCAGACCTGCTGGACTTCATCTTGTATTTGTTGCATTTCCTGCTCTGCTTGGCACATCTGCCTTTCATCTGTTTACATTGGTGCTAAATTGCGCCACTGACGCAAATGCTCTGACTGCGAGTCAGCTCGGATGTGTCTGGGTGCCCGAATGAATCATTTTGTTGATCACTGTGTAACGACAACAACAAACACACAAACAGCAGGAAAGAAGGAGAGACCCTGGTGAGCCATGCAGCCAGGGAGAGAGAGAGAGAGTTAATAAGATCATGTACTAGAGGGTCATCTTTATGCTTCAGCTCTAAGGATATTTACCCTATGAAACTCTCTTACTCTTACTCGAAGTGGTCCTGGTATTGTAAAATAAGGAGTGAAAGTATTTCTGTGGTTAGGGAGAAGTAAATGTGCCATGAAGCTCAGTAAAACCTCACAACATTGCTCCTGTAGGAAGAACATAGGAAACAGAAACGTGTATAATGCCATTAAACTACCAATGACGAAAATCATGAGACCATAATCATAACACTAATAATAGATTAAAAGTAGTCTATGGACTGCATGAATCTCTGTAACATCACAGAAATAACTTGTGTGTTAAATCCTTAGAGAGATATTAAAGAGACAATTTAAAAGTCAATTTTCTATCACTGTTAACATGCAGGTTAGTCACAGGTTGGTATATTCATATAATGATGATTGGGGTATAAAATTACTCATTATGACTTCATCAAATACCTCCTAGATACATGATGAATGACTATGATTGATCTGTTTGCCTTTCATGAATCTTGTCCTTTTATGAATCTCTTTGACTTTCCAACAAGAAAAAACACTTCAAGTGATTTCAAACTGATTCTGTCTTGGAGACCCCTGAGTTGCTGTCTTGGGCCTCTGAGCCCTTGTCTTGTAAGCTCAATAATCTATCTATAGTCAGTAATTTACTCATGAGGTCACTAATAAATCTTAACATCCTGAGAGAAATGTGTTTTAAACTGCAATTAATGAGCAAAATGCTTTTTGTAGTTTCATAACTGACAGTTCATTTGTTTAACAAGCTGAAAGCTGTAATGTTGCTCTGGGTGGCAGGGATCCTACAGGTTTATTGCGTGAAAATGGTTGTATGCTTGTATCTGTAACATAGGGAGAAAGAGAGTGGAAGATTTAAATTAGTTTGGAATGGTCTTTAATATCACTGTTTTCACAATGGTACACTCCTCAGACTCCAAAAACAGCAATTACTTCAACCTTAAACTGTCTGTTCAGCTGTTTGTTTGCAGTGTTTCCTGTGGCTAATCAAATGATGTAAGCAGTAAAGCCATAACAGAACTACAGTTAATCAATAATGACCTCATGCTGTCTATAATCTCCCTATAATTACTAAGAGACATGTAACCTCACAAGAGGGTTTGTGTTTCACTGCACAGATGGTAAGAGTAAAAATACATTTTTTTGTTTCCAAATTCTAACAGAAAACCAAAAAAAAAAAAAAAGAATTTAAGTATTGTAAAAGAAATCTCCCTAGATATATTTTAGCAACATTATACGACATAGTACTCACAGTTATGACTCATAACTGACCTCTCAGCTCGGTCTGCTCACAGTTATAATGGCTTCCTGTCTCCTTGATGCAGTAAACACTGTATGGTGTTTCAGCACCACAGACAGCGACCGGCCAGAGTGTTTCAGCACCACGGAGAGTGAACAGGGTATTTCATCCTTCTAAATTCACAATGTTACAGCTGGGAAATACAGAAAACACTTTTCCACTGACATTCCCGAAGATTCCTATTGGCTGATTTATCTTCAAAACCAACATATAATAAATACCCTTTCTTATTGCAGTGCTGGTTATAAAGAACTGACAATGGAGTTTAAAGTGCAGAATTGCTAAGATATTTTCATGGTGATATCAAGTTTTCTTAAAGAATTCAATATAGAAAGTTTGAAAGTTTACAGAAAAACAATTGATCTATCAACTAAAATAATGGTTGCTTTTTTACAGTGATTGAAAATCACCACTTGCAGCCCAGAATGACTAAGGTTAAAGTCTGAAAAAATGGCAGTAGTTCAGTCCACCTGAGTCCACTGAAAGTCACCTATTTTTTTCGTATTTCTATTCTCAAAAGTAAGAGTCAACATTTTCATTTTATTTTAGTTTTTAATTAGACAGATAGAAACAGGGATTATAAAAATTTGCTCTAAATGTTGCATTATTCTAAAATAATCTGACAATCTGAGATCTCTTGCACAAACTTAGACAGCTTAACCATCATCATTAGATGTTTCCACACATTTCTGTAGAAAATTACATGTCTTGAATGTGTAAAAACAAACATTCTCTGCAATCCTGAATTACAGTATACAGCACTTTACATTAAGAAAAAAATCTATTTAAGGGGAAACAAAGACAAAGACTATTATAGGCGAGAATATTAGCAGAGACCATGACAAATGCAGCATTACAGAAAAAACATGTTAAGTCGAAGGCATAGGGAGCACTGCAGTCTCGGTCTGGAAGATAGGGATAGTAAAGCAGACATTAGCTCCTTTAAAAGATAAGGCTAACATCAATCTGCTTTTTACTTACTGTTAAGAAATCCCAAATCCGACAATGTATAAGCCTGTCCTTCAGTTCTTTTCACTTGCTGTCTGCAGCTTTCAGCTCCAGGCCCACTGGTTCTTAAGACTTAAACCTTTATAAACACATATATATTCACAATTATATAGATTTATTCATGACAAAGTTCAGTAACTGCCTACAACAGCTGCTCACTGTAGTATTTTCAAACAAAGATGGGAAAATTGTGCAATTTTGGGGGACTATTTTAAGTGGCAGACTAATCAACATTTGGTCTTCTAGTGAGTATTTGTGGCAGTGGAGGGGGTGTGTGGGACTTAGTCACAATAAACTACAGTGTGTGTTTATGGGAATGAGGACCAGGTCAGCCACCTTAGAAAAATATCTATCCTTATTCTTTAAAATGCTGTGTAGTGCATACTGAATTCCAGTCAGAAGGATCAGTGTGAGTAGGTAAAAAGATTAAAGGTTAACTGAGCTGAGGCGGGTTATAACCTGGCAGCCTTTGCTGCCACTCAGCAACACCACACAGGCTTTATTCCACTGGCTGACTCATTCCACCTTAAATATCCTCTGTCAGCCTGCAGATCAGAGGACGAGCGCACACTCACAGAACAGCAGCCACAAATGCCAGCGGCACCATTATGAAAATGACAGTGTATTCAATCTGGCAGGTAGTTAATGGACGATAAAAGGGAGACACAGGGGCACTGAAGATGGTGATGATGATGATGGTAGCGGGAGGCTTGAGTTTAGTTTTTGAGCTGATGATGAGTCAGCCTAATTTTCTTGACACAGGCTTTTACCTTGAACATAATCACTAACAGTTAAAATTAATTAACACTGTGGTAGTTGACAGGGACTGAAAAATGAGAAAACCCACAAGGAAAACTTCCTTGTGTCTGCTGTATTCTTCCTATCTCTTGGGAAAATAGGATTGGTACTTTCATTAGATCTGAAAAAGAAAAATGTATTTTTTAATGACATTCATGGTGAGAGAAACCTTCAAACTAGGCTCCTGAAGTCTCCCTTTAATAAGGACGTAAGAAACTGAAACACATATAATTCTTGTTTTCTGCTGACTGCAATCCAGCTCAGAGAGAACCAGGCTTTCTTACAAAATAAGAAATGAAAATGAAGTTTGTGAGTTTAACGTGAAGTGAAAAAGTCAAGCAGTTTTCCCTGGGAAACAGGGACTGATGCTGGCTGGATCCAGTTGAGTAATTTTCATGTTGATTTCTTGTAAAATTGTATCAAACAGGGGAGGTCATTGCAGTCTGTGTCTATGACTCCTTGGGTTAAAAACTGCAGCTAAATATACCTTACTACCAAGAGCTCCCCCTTGCTGAGTCACTCTTGTCTGTAAAAGATTTTCAAAGATTTCTGCCTATGCAGGAATAGTATTCTAACTTCAAAATAGTGTTAGCAGTTTCTAAAATCAATTTTTAAGATACTAACACTAATGTCTCTCTAGTTTCAAGAGAATAAAATGGGATTCGAAGGACTCAGTTATGAACAAAAATGACTGTAAAAGATTGAGATTTATGAAGTATTAAAATGAGAGGAACAGAACTGAGAATGCACTGTGTGAGTACCTGCAGATGGGCTACTAAATGTCATGTAGTTCATATATGGGGCTGATTGATAACCTTTTAGCCTTAGGTTGAAGAAGATGAGTTTTACAGCTCTATTTTCATGCATGAATAGTTAAACTTTTAAAGTGATTATGCAGTAAGTTTGAAATGAACAGTTTCTGGGGTTTTCATCTCTGGCTTTTAAAAACTGTATATCAGTACTGTCTGAGAAAATGGACAACATCAGACAACTTCCACACAAGCATGATCTTATCTAATGGTCTAATGCGGTTCTGTATTAAACTAACCAACAGTGTGCCGAGTAGTTAACATGATCTCAACCTTTTATATATATCATTAGTAAAACAGACAAACTGACAGGGACCATTTTACTTTCACAAATATTTTCAGCTCACATATATTTAGGTAATTGCATCTAAATCTAAATATTTCTTAAAATAACTGATCTTACTGATGAGTTCACTGATCAGATACTAGAATCAGGTATAGAATTTCCTCTAATTAATCAGTGATGTTTGTTGGAAGAGACGACTGAGTGTAGTATGACTGGACAGTCTACAGGAAGATGAGATCTTGTAGAAACACACAGTTGAAGAGCAAAAAGAGGTGAGGTGGGAGGATAGGGACAGAGATATAACTCAGGAGGCAGTGATGTGTGGGTGGATGAGAGAGGACAGAGCAGAGATTAGTCATCATGAGGAGTCTGGACAGAGGAGGCGACGGACGGATGGATGGATAGAGATCTTTTCAATTTCTGTTAAGCAGCGCTTGAGTTCTCTCGGTTAGATTCCCCCTCAGATTGACGCTGCATGGGCACGTTTGTGTCATCATGCAGTCGATAATCCGTCCCGCTTTTTAAAGATTTCTTTTTAAAGTAAGAGAAAAACATTGATCAGGTTGGCCTGTGGCAGTAGGTAGGGCTGTGGCAGAGAAGAGTATACCATCACCAGAAAATAAGATTTATTTGAAGGATGTCTGGTTTACTCATATCAAAACGCCTTTCCTGTCAAGTTATTTGTGTTTGTTATTTTGAGTCCTTTTTCGTGTAGCAGATGAAGAAATTAAACTCTTTTCGTTTAAATTATTGTTTCCACTCTCTTCTCTATGTTTTTACACGAGATGGCATACATTGTGTAGTCATTCTAAACTGGAGTTACTAATAACATAAAAAATGGCATTGCTGAAGTAGGCAGCAGAGCAGACTTTTGAAACATAAGATACACTGCAATAATCTCCTACTTTACACTTGGCTGTAGTTTACTTGTAGGTTTTATAGTATGTGTTTAACCTAACCGGGGTTGTTTGTTAACTTATGACTGTAAATTAAAAAACCTGCAGCTGATGATTTCTTGAGTTGTAATCAGATCAAATACATAATTTACTAAAAAATGATAAAATCAAGTAGGAAAATTTTAGTCAGAAATCATTTATGCAATTGCAGCCAGAAAGGATTTTGATAAAAATATTTTGCAGTGTAACTTTTTGATGCACCCTTTGAGCTTGTCCAAAATTAGTAATGCCACAATGCCACTTTTGTGTATCTTGACATCTCAGCAGCATGCTCTTTAAAACAGAAGAGAGTCAAAACAATAATTAGTATGGACCTGAAAGTCTGTTCAAACAGTTAAGATGAAGGAAATGAAATCATTGCATGTTTGTGCAGGTTGAGGCGTATTTTCTCAAGTTATCACAGGATACATGAATAATAGGCAGCATTACATAATTCTGCACTGAAAACCCAATGCAAACAAGTGAAATAAACAGAGGAGAATGAGTGGCTTTACATCTGCTGTTTACTGCCTCGCAACGATTAGGTCCTGGAAAAGGTCAACTGTAACACGCACACCCACAACACACACAGACATTCATTCACATCACTAAGCAACTATACACTAATGGTCAGTGTAGCTGCTCTTTTATGTTTGGGTTTCCTCAAGTCATTTCTGTCTTCTTTTGTGTCTTTTAATAAATTTAATTTGTATGTGATCATGGTTTAAGGATTTTGTAAAAGGGATTCTGTAATCCTTATTCATAAGAATTACAGCACCCTTATCCTAATCACACTCACTAACATTAGCAGAATTTATTTTTTAATAATTTCCTTTCAATTAATGATACCTTTTGGTGTAAAATTCTGATGTAAAAAGTTGATATTAAAGTAGGCTGGTTATCTGTTAAAGCTCAATACACTGGTAGAAACACTTGTTGTTTGCTGGTGAGATTGCAGCTTCTTTATAGATTAATATTCTGACATTGGATTCATTTTTCTCTATTTGTTTGTTGTTTTTGTGTTTCTACAGGCTGTTTGTTTGAAAAACGGCTCTGTCCCAGAGATCAGCTGTGCAATGATGGTGAGTTTTTAAGTTTTACATCATAATCTGAAAACTGTTTACAACAAGTAGGAAAAGAAAGGAGGAGCCCATCTCTCACATCTGTTATAGTTTATAAAATAAATCTGTCCACACATTCATGAAACCAAGTTTAAATTTCTCAGATATGCTCTTTTGGGAGGTTGTCATGGACACTCATTTTCCCTGTACAAAGCTCATATTTACTGTACCCTGAATGCAACGTGACCAGAGAAGTAAATCAACCAATAGGGAGCAATCCCAGCAGGCCTCAGTCGCAGCAACACGCTTCAGGAAGCTGTGAAACGTCCTCTGTCCATCAAACAGTCAGGAGCTGGTTAACCATCACGGCTCAGCCAGCCTTTAACAGGGCTGTCTATAATCCCACAGTGGGTTTCCTTCTTTCCTTCTTCCTTCTCACATGTTAAACATGGTTAGAATGTCATTACAAGAGTGTGCACATGAGTGAGCGTGCACCTGTGTGCCTCAGCCTTCAGAGACAGCTGCATTATTGATGGCAGTATGTTTGTGTGTCCACCTTGAGGATGTTTTGTTC
The DNA here is from genome assembly GCA_029814665.1 of Acanthurus lineatus. Taxonomy (NCBI): domain Eukaryota; kingdom Metazoa; phylum Chordata; class Actinopteri; order Acanthuriformes; family Acanthuridae; genus Acanthurus; species Acanthurus lineatus. The sequence continues at coordinate 1,154,666 of JAPZDV010000017.1, read as the reverse complement.
CCTGTTTTCAGAGACAGGAACATTTAGAGAACATGAGTGAGCATTCATAATGAGATCTCAGGACGAGAGTCTGATAACGTTTTGAGCAAGTGCATGCAATGAAATGCAAGAATGAGAGTATGTAAATAAAGCAAGAGAAAGTAACAGGTTGTATTTCAGACTGCATTTTCACAATATATTTTGTGGCCAAAATATCTGTAATCTGTTACAACTCAGAGATAATTGAGCAAAATCAGTTGACTTCCAGACTGCAGTTTACAACCACTTGTGCTCCTTAAACATCTGCAATCTGAGGCTTTAGAATATTTTGCTTATATAAATAATGGATTCCATACTGCATTCAAAAGTCTCATTTGTGTAGAGAAAAATAATTACAGACCGTGTTAAAAAACAAGACATGTTGTAGCCAGAAAAATCTGTAAGCTGTTGTAATTATGAGCAAAATAAACACCTTCCAAATTGCATCAGTGAAACTACCCATTAAGTGTCTTCAGTCATTTAATCTTTGTTAAGGCTCTAGAATATTGGAGTACAATACATATTATTTAGGACTCTATTAAAAACAATTTATCTTGTGCAATAAAACATCTACAGTCTGTGTGCTAAACCAGAATTATCTGATTAAATAAAAAAATACATACCAGACTGTGTAAACAAACTGTCCATTTGGTTTCTAGAAACATCAGAAACATCTGATGGAAGTACTAAATTTTAGTTTTTGTTTACTCATAATGTGATAACAGGGGTGTGTGTGACTGTGACATGTGTGTATGACTTTGCTGAAATATGAGTGGGAGAAAAATGATTGGTTTGTCAGTGAGATCCATCACATAAGCAGAAAGATGGAAGGGAGAGAGAGAGATGGACAGCAAAGTGAAAGAAACTGAGAGACAAAAGAGAGAAAAACAGTGAGAGTGCAACGTAAATAAGGTCTCCCTCCGTCAGCCATTCTCTACCAATCGCAGCTCGTCCTGGCCGTCTCTATGACAACAGTGACATCACTTGCTTGACGACTGTGTGTCTCCCTCGTGTGTTTGTGTGTGTGTGAAAAGAGATAGAGAGAGATGACTCACCTCAACCTACACACAAACACACTCAGTGCTTGTGTGTGTGTGCGTTGCTATAAATGTTTTAAGTTAAATGTGTGTGTTGCAGACCATCTATGTGTTTGTGTGCATATTTCTAATTCCTCATGTGCACTGTATTTTGTTTCTGTACGTGTGTTACGCCTCTAGTTCTAACTCGATGGGATAGAAAAGATACTAACATCAATCTACATCTTATGAGTTATATACTTTTAATAACCCACAAATGACAATTTTTTGCCTTACATCATACAAAAGTCACAGCACTGCAGTTTTAGTGGAACACAACAATATAGAGATCTTTATAAAAGTAAACAAAAATAATAGAATAAGTGTCTCTTGATTTTGATATGATTCCAACTCCAATGCTTTTTTAAATAAGAGCTGAAAGAGTTCAAAGTTCAGTCCTTGGTGTTGAAATGTGTGGTCAAGTGTTCCTACTCTTACTACATGGGTGGCTAATAGTGTTAATGTGTTCTTATCTGGTGATCCGAATGAATGAATTGAGCAAATCCGATGTCCTCGCTGAGGCAAGTCCTATGGCTGACCAAACCGCATTCAAGACCGACTATGGGCTCGCTGGGCTGGGCTCCTCATCATTTAGTTCTTCAAAATATCTGGTTCTAACTTTAAAAAACAAAAATTGCACAAAAAGTGCAAGATGGTAAGCTATCCAGTTCTACATCTGTTTCTAATGATACCTCTATATTATCTTCATTTAATTGATCTTACACTGGATAACCAATGAACAAGGAAATACTTCCAGGACAATTAAATGAATTACTATGCGTTACAATTGGAATTTTGGTAACAAAAATAAATTACTCATCATGGATTACCATATATGAAGGTATTTAATCAAACTATGAATCATCTAACTTATTAAATACTTTTTTAGTTCCTTTAAGTTTTGATATTTTACACTGAAACATGATTGCTTAAATTACTGAGACTAATTCACTCAACATGTGTCTCTAACAATCAAAATCAAATACATACAAACCCAGTGATACTATGTCAATTACTGTATATTAATCTCACTGAAACTTGAGTGCTTAATGTTCACAAAATGGATGAAATACCCTAACTTCACTTTTTGTTACTTTACTAACCAGAATTCACCAGAATATCAGCCTGGCAATTAGCATTAGCTAGCCTTTAGCATTACTGTAACACAGTAGCTAGCTACAATATGGGTTAGCATTTCACATTAGCGATTAATGTGAGCATTTAGAGTTACTAATATTGTCAAAGCATTAAAATAACGATACAGTTTTCACTAAAGTACAACTGAAACACCAGACAACAGTTTCATAATTCCAGCTGTTTTTAAACATCTGAACTTTCACAGCATGTGCCGCTTAACTCTATTTTCTTCTCTTAGTGGCTAGCAAAACAAGAGTTTAGCAAGAGAGTCTGCTTCAACTCACTGCAGTGTTCAAGACATTAATAACTCGACAGGAGTTATCTCCTTCATACACAGCTCAAACTGGGATTAATTAACGATTTTAGCTGAAATGGTTAGCTGATATGATTATTGATCATATTATGATAATTGAGTTTGTAAATTATTAGGCACTGTTTTGTACCAAGAAATGCTCTGTCTGCACATTGTATATGCACTGGTGTTTTTTACAGGAAGTGATGTCAAGTAAAGATGTGAACCACACCTAAAACTTTCCTAAAACTTTCCACAGCTGATAAATATTGTTTAAAAAAACAAAACAAAAAACTTTCTACTGCTACAGATACTGCCTCCTACTGGTAACACTGTGCTGCTGCATCACTAAACGTACAATGGCATAGCAGCCCAGTAGTCCATGTGTAGTAGTCCAGTATTTTCCAGTATGTATGTTGATGAGTGTGTGTTGTGTATATGTGTGCTACATGTATGCTTATGTGACTTTCATCTGACTTCTTCCTTTAATGAATATAAGTTTTGTTCGTTGTAAGACGTTGCAAAGTAGACAGAGGAGAAATATGTCTGCCTTCTACTTTTCTATGCAGTCTGACCACAACCACATTTCATTCTAAACAGTGAGGGATCATTTAAAACTTGAAGGGAGAGTAGAGCACTTAATATAAGAACAATCTTTTGATATTATATGATGGGGCAGGGAGAGGATTTCCTGGAATGTAACATGGTGATATTATTAAACCCCATTTGGTTTTAAATCAAGAGCAGGTTTATGTTTGAATCTTAGCCTAAAAACTAGCTAGATTAAGCTTTTTTTGTGGCCACTTTGTGCTTTTCTGACATGTTGGTCTCCCTCTGTGCAGACGGTCTGTTTGGACAGTGCCAGGCTCCTCACCAGGAGCCTGTCCAGTACCAGGTGTCTGTACAAGTCCTGCACAAACTTCAGGATGTCCTCAAAGACCTGATGGTTCAAGGTGAGTCCTTTTTTTTTTACGCAAGTGTGAGAATCTGACAGGAGAGAAGTCATGGCTGGTATTTCTGTCGCCCTGTGGCTGTGCAGGTCTGACCTGGAGAGACGATGTCACGCAGTCAATCATCAGCCGAGAGTTAAGTCACATTCCCACTGTCGACTCACTTGCCAAACTTCATGAGAAATCACCCAAACAGTAAGAGCGAATCCCATCTTGAGTTCAGACAAAACAAACCAGCAGAAAAAATACTGATGTGCCAGTGATGAATACAATAATTAAACATAAAGTGACTATAAACATCTATAAATACATAAATTAAAAAATAAGTGTCAAAAATTCTGTTTTTTGTTTAATTTCTTTTTTTCCCTCAAAGTTTCTGTGCCCCCCCTGGCACCCACTGGCACCCACTGGTGGCCCCCAGGGTGGTTGGGGCCTACACTTTAAAAAAAACAGTGATATAGAATATAGAGGTTTGAAATCAATGAATATTCTTTTTTCCAAGGTTGCCCAGACTGTCAGGCCCCAGTCAGCAGAGGGTTCAGGGGTCTGAGGATCCACCTGACCCTGAGATGATGCAGCAGTACATGGACTACATGATCCTTGACCCCTCCCAATCCACTGTCCACATGCAGACGCCCCTTATGGATCCTTACACCTATCGGCAGGTAGAAAAAGTAGTTGGTAAAGAAAGTGGAATGTCTTGCAGTTTAAGATATTATTCCCTCAGGAATTTTAGGGGACTAGAGCCATGTGAATATATCAGAAGTGAGTGTTTTTCAACTTTTTGCAGTTATTCTCCCACCAAGTGGCTATAAAACCACCTGTTTGTTGTATATGTGTTGTTGCAGCAGCAGTATGGCTACCAAGAGGAGGAGGAGCGCTCTCTCAACTCTCTGGACGATAATCCAGCCTTCCCACTCCTCGCCTCCCCTTCTCGCTCTCGCTCCAGATCCAATGGAAACCCTCTGGACAGAAACCGGCAGCTCCTCCAGGACCTGGTCTCCTTTTACCTGACCTCCCCCTCTTCCTCCTCTTCTTCTGCTTCCTCCTCTTTGCAGTCTCCCTCTCACCGCACAGCAGGCACAGGTTTTCCCTCCTCGCTGTCTTCCTCCTCGTCATCCTCCTCCTCTTCCTTCTTCCCAGAGCTGGACTTCCCACTGGATTATGGCGAAGACTACGTTTCCCAGATGGCCCAGCTCCGCAAGCAGCAGCAGCTGGAGCAGGCTAAGAAGAAGGCACAGGAGGAGTACGACTCCCTGTCAGGACTGAATGGTGAGAGAAGAATTTAGGGCATTTTTATTTATCATTATTGGAGGTGAGGATTGTTAAATAAAAACAAAAATTAATAAATAAAAAATGTTGAGTAAAAAATCTTCTAAATAATTTCAATAACTGCACCTGTCAGAAAACTTCAGGAGAGCAAAATGGACAAAATGAAGAAGGGATAGAATAAAGGAAAACTGAGAAACTAAAGCTTATTCTGACTCAAAGTATATCTAATTTTATTTGTGAATATGTGAGTACTTATTTCCACTTTAGTTTACATTTTTATCAAATGACATACGTAAACTCTGAACCAATACTCACCAATACTCCAGCTGTCAGACCAACGTAATGGATTAAAAAAGCCTTTGAAATGTAATCAAGATAGAGTAGAAAGTCTCAGTAAAGAGTCAAATCACTATTTCAGGTTTTGTCAGTCTGTGTGCTGTGTTTTGTAGAGCACTCCCTGCAGAGGTTGGCTCTACTGCTTGACCACTACGGCCTCGATGTGAAGGATCTGTCTCCTGAGCAGAAAGACAACCTGCCAGCTGCTCTGAAGCAGCTGCAGCTAGACGGTTCCTACAGCCACAAACAAATCAAAGGTCTGTCTCCAGAGAGGCTCCTTCATTTACCCAACAAACACTGTCGGCTCATCACTCGCTTTCTACTGCCACTGTTTAGATCCTGCTCTAAGCACTGAGGGGTCTCTGCTTTGTGAATGATAATGGACCTATTAAATCCACACTGGGCTTTCATGACTTTAGTGGACTATAATTTTTATTATTTTTCTTTTACAGCAGCAGAATTATAAAAACAACAGAACTGAAGCCGGTGCAAGTGATTAAAATACAACAAAGTAACATTTCTAACATTTCTTACATTTTTCCAAGGGTTTTTTTCCATAAACAAGACACAGATTGAACCCCTTCACCAGCACCTGGTCTGCTTTTGTGCACAATCCCAAAAATGAAATTAATTTAGGACCCTTGTACCCTTTTGAAAGCTGTGGTTATCTTAAAAGAGTTCAAATTAATCTGAGTGACATTGAACTACATTGAGAAAGGTGCAAACTCAGTCAAAATGTAAGCTGTTTTGTACTTTTTAGTTTCTGTTTTTTGTCAGTAATATTTAAATTATGAAATGATTACATTGTACTGACAAATATGTTGTTTTGAACATTAACTGGACAATATCTTGGATACAACTTCACCTCCTGGTCTGCATTTAGGATGTCGTTACACAGGAAAATTGTAAGAATTGTGTAAAAATACACAAAAATATCTTGTCTTTCATTTTCGGTGATTATGTTTTGTTTTTCTTCACTATTCAGATAAATATGGAAACAGTGCTGCTACAGGAAAAAAGGTTAGCATATCACAACAAGCATCATTACATTTCTTTAGGCCCTGCAGGTGAATCAAGTCAAAAATCAACACAAGAATACTACATGAAAAGCTAAAATGTTTCATGAAACTGACAAAATCCATATTTAAGTAGAATTGAATCAAGATAAACAAAACATTTTACATTCTTGAAGACTCATAGAAAGCAGTCACTTTAATTCATACCTAAAATGTTTTCAGTAAACACCTTATTAATTACTAACAATTTTATAAATTAATAAGGTGTTTACTGAAAACATTTTAGGTATGAATTAAAGGTAGCAAATGCAGTAAATGCACTTTATTGCTTTCAAAGGCTGTTCAATTCTGCACTACATTCAAACAAGCTCTTTTATTCATCTTTCCACATTTTTATTGGTCAGATCACAGAGGGTTCAATGGCATACAAGATGGCTGCCCCAAAGGCTCTGTCCTCCACCAAGCCCCTAAAAGAAGATGTCCAGAAAGATTCGTCAGCAGCATCAAACCGGGATGAAGTGATAAAGAATGAGCCAGTGGCCAAGACAGAGCAGTTCGGCTACATTGTCACCAATCAGAGGTAAAGTATACCTGTTTCCTCCTGTTTGTGTTTCCACCGATCAAGGTGACTTCATATGTGTCAATGAATGTGTCAAATGAATGAATTCAAGTTATGAATGTTTTTCTATGGTTTTCATATTGTTAGAGGTGTTCTGTGTGACAGAAAAAGGTAGAAAGAAAGAAAGAAAGAAAGAAAGAAAGAAAGAAAGAAAGAAAGAAAGAAAGAAAGAAAGAAAGAAAGAAAGGAGAAGAAGGAGAGAAAGAGGAAACACGAGGGACACGAAGGAGGGAAGCATGGTGGAAACTGAGGTTCATGAACGGAAGTAAGACAGGATATAAATGTTAAAGAGGGAAAAAGAGAGAAAAAGTGAGGAAAAAAATCACTGAACACAATGTAAATCAAGAAATTAGGTAACAAGTGAAGGACAGCAGAAAAGAAAAAAACTGAAAGTGATGAAGGATTGTTTTAGCGCTTCAGTCTGTGTGTCTGTGACTGTATGTGTTTATATGTTTGTGTGTGTGAATGTGCATGTTTATGTTTGTGTTTATGTCTATGTGTGTATAAATGTTTCTTCGTCTTTGTGTGTATGAATGTGTATATATATATATATATGAATGTTTATGTTCTGTGTGTATGAATGTGTGTCTATGTTTGTGTATATGTCTTTGTGTGTGTGTGTGTGGGTATGTGTTTGTTCCTTCGTCTTTGTGCGTATGAACGTGTGCGTTTTGTCGCCGCAGCCCCCTCAGTCTGAACGACGGGGTGCGACTGCTGGAGCATCTGTCAGAGAGGATTGGCCTCTCCACCGGCTCCTTCATCAACATCAGGTAGGACCGAGGACAAGCGGCGGTCATGAACCCTCACAAATCTGTCAAATCCTGAACCTGCAGGCTTGAGTCCTCTGGATCCTCCTCATCTCCTCTCATTTGCTGGATCACTGACTTTTATTTCGTGGGCTTAAACTAAACCCTCTGCTCTGTTTTTGGAACCTGAACACCAATGAGATATAAAACCTGTTGGAGCTGCAGTGTGGTGTGTCGACCTTCTGCATGTGAAAGTGATTCACTGCTTTTATTTCCTGCTTGATCTAATCTTTTCACCTGAAAGTGACCCCTGGTACCAAAACATCTTATTAATAAACCTGTTGTATGTTTATTTCTGTGTGTGTGTGTGTGTGTGTGTGTGTGTGTGTGTGAATATCTTAATTTATAAAGTAACCA
>JAPZDV010000017.1:1136213-1146687 GCA_029814665.1 Acanthurus lineatus | reverse complement strand
TTTATTTCTGTGTGTGTGTGTGTGTGTGTGTAAAGATCTTAATTTATAAAGTAACCAAAGCTGTCAGATAAATGTTATAGAGTAAAAATGAACAATATTTACCTCTGAAATGATGCAAATAAATACAGAGAGTGAAAAGAAACTACTCAAGTAAAGTACTTGAATACTCAGTGACACAGTGTAATTCCCCTGTGGATTTGCTTTGTTTTTTTTTCCGCAGTGTGGTTGGACCTGCAATCAGTTTCAGGATCAGACCAAACTCCAAGAACCTGACGGCTGCAGATGTAGCAGACAAAGCAGGTAAAAACCAGTTATAGTTTAATTATGCCACTTAAGATACTACACTCACCCAAAAAGAATGCTAGTATAACTTCTGTTAGAAAATGTCTTACCACAGTTACATGCACCATGCAGCAGGCCTAATTTATGTTTTCCCCAGAAATGTTCTTGTAATTATTGAGTTATTTATAAAACTAAATTATTAATTAGGTTTTATTCCTGCAGTTGCAGAGAAGAATTTCCTGGAGTCTGAAACAGGCCTAAAGGTGCTACAGGGAGGTGTTGGAGAGGTGAGTGTGCTTTTATTTTGAAAATTAGTCCTGGAAGTCTAGTTTGTTTGAATTCAGTGTACCTTGACACTCCATGTGTCCATGTGAGTGCTGCAGGACATCAGGAAAGTTGCTCTGCACCGTGCGCTTGGTGAGTGAAAATATAAAATTGACTCATTAACACTTTATATTTTATTATTTTTCATGCAGTTTATTATTTAAGGAGTTAAGCCTGAAGGTATATAAGTTTTATTTTTGCTTAGAGTTAGATGCTCTATCTTGATCTAGTGTCTGAACACTAATAACAAGTTTATAATGACATTTTATGTACTTAATGTGTTTTTATATCTCTTATGTTCTTCATACCATGTTTTGTATGTATGAAATATACTAAATAATATCGGGAACTCGTGCTTGCATTCACCAGGCAGAATATAGGTTACATTTTTGTTTTTTGTAAGTATAATGCTCAAAGTTTGTTACCTGGGTAACATTCCTACACTGTTACTGCATCAGTAGGACAGAGGACAAAATAATTTAAGTTCTTAGGACTCTTTATATCCCTCAATGTATTTGTATGATATTCCCAAAATGTTTCTTGTAGCGCTGCTGCTGTTGTTTTTATCATATCTACTTTATAAGGGAGTTTTGTATTTGCATATTTGTGCAGCTTCAGTGATAAATTAAGTGTGTTGGGAACAGATTTTAGCACTGTAAGTTAAAGAGAAAAGAGGTAAACTTGATATAGATAAATGTAAAACATTTAGCAGTGAACTCCCTTGTATTCACTTCTGTCCTTCACCACATGGAGCCTGGCCATCCATTTTCTTTTTTACCCTCAGTTTCTCACACACACTGAACCCCAATGGGGCCTCTTTATAATAGCAGGTGAAGTACCCTCTCAACCCCCCCAGTTTTAATGTCTTTCAGATACCACACACACACACACACACACACACACACACACACACACACACGCACTGAGAGAGAGTGGATCACATTCCTGAGGCCCACGGAGAGGAAGGAGGAGGTCTGAAAGGTCGAGAGAGACAATTCATCCAGGGAGAGAAAAAATAGAGCGGAGGGAGGAAAAGGAATAAAGGATGATGAAAAGGAGGTGAAGAGAAAGTTGGGGGTGAAAAAGGAGAAGAAAGGAAACAAAGAAGATGAAAGGATGAGAGAAACAAAGTGAGAGTGTGGAGAGGAGGAAAGAGAGGAAAGTAAATGCCATTTCACATGTGACAGACCACATGTGATTATGTGAACAGCTTTGTAACATGTGAAATGTGCTTCTTATGATTTTATATGTGAAATTGCTGTAATGTAAATTAGAAAAATTGTGCTTTTGCTTGATGTAAAATTACAACAAAAGGTGAATTTAAAATGATAAATAAGTAAATGCATACATACATACAACCAAAAAGTTACAATTGTTTTATAATAGTTTATATATTATAATAACAGTTTTTTAACAGTTTAAATTAAAACTGATTAAAAAAATAAACAACTTAAAAAAGACAGCTTAGCACAAGTACACAGGTTGCATAATATGTGTATATTATACACACACACACTGTAAAAAACTGTACATGAAGCAACACTGATGCACATTCTTGTCCCAGGTTCCTGCTGAGATGGATGTCAAGACATAAAGGAAGCGTTACCTCCTCCTTCTCCTCCACTGTCTCCTCCTCCTGCTCACACACTTTGATTTAACTGTGGCCTCTTATGTCCACCTCATTAGTTAACTGGGTGCTCAGATTTGATGTTATGTCATCTTCCTTTTCTTTCGCTGTCTTTCCTGCCACAAAAGAATGATGGGAAGGCGTTGCCCCTGGCGACCCGAGTCCAGCCCAGCTCCCGCTGGGTGTTTGCCACACTGGTGGCCATGGCTTGCATGGGCGGCATCCTGGTTGCAGCCATGACCATTGCCTGCCTGCGCCACCACGCCCACCGGCTGGCAGCAAAGAAGCTGGGTTTAGGACCAGAGGGAGGCAGCTTCAGTCACCAGGAGTACCAGGTAAGGGGGTCAAAAGGCACAAAGAGAACAAGTTACAGTGAAACTGACAAGTAGTGGCCATAAACAACTGTTAAGTAAATTTAAATAAGACACAAAAAACAGTGATTAAGATGGACACTCATGCTGATAAACACTACAACATCACTAATGTCAGCCTTTGTAGCTAGGTTACTTGATAAGTTAAATAACCACATATTTAGCCAGCAAGCAACAATGGTGTTGTCATGCAGGTGTGTTCAAAAGTTTATCTGGTGTTAAAGCGTTTTTAAATATTTTAGAATAGCAGGAAATTAGTTTTCAAATGATGATTTTTTTATGGAGAAGGGGAACCACACAACAGAGACATGAATATATTTAAAATATTTGTAAAACAGAGAATGTCTTCTGCTGAGGAAGCAGGACACTAAATCATGCAGGGTGATAAAGCAGTATAACATGCATAACTGGCTCACCAGGACCTGTGTCGCCAGCACATGGCCTCCAAAGGTGCTTTCGGACGCCTGGAAGCTGCTGCTCTTGGAGCTGTGGGAGGAGCAAGTGGAGGTGCAGGAGGAGGTGCCGGTGTCGGGGGAGGAGTAGGAGCAGGAGCGGCAGGAGGTGGTGGTGCCGACTCAAGGGTGAGCAGTGTGTCTTCCCAGTTCAGCGACGGAGCACAGCCAAGTCCGAGCTCCCACAGCAGCACGCCATCATGGTGCGAGGAGCCGGCACAGGCCAACATGGACATCTCCACTGGTCACATGATACTGGTGAGAAGCAACACTTTGCTTGTCATGTGATCAGTCAGGTGTTACCTGTGAGGAAGCATTTTTCACAATTTTATGTTTTTTATACGTTTTAAGAAATGATAAATTAGGTCTTAATTAATCTGAGAATTTTTTCACAACACCACATGAAATACATAACAAATGAATACTTTAAAATATGTCAATTTTATATTACAAAGAGCAGTTTATATATGAAGTGGCTTGTTTGAAGTGTATAAAATAGGAGGACTGTCCTGCTTATGTTCCTCAGGCCTATATGGAGGACCACCTGAGGAACAAGGACCGTCTAATGAAGGAGTGGGAGGCTCTGTGCTCCTACCAGGCTGAGCCCAGCGCTGTCTCTGTGGCTCAGAGCGATGCTAATGCCAAGAAGAACCGCTGTCCTGACTCAGTGCCCTGTGAGTCTTGGCAGCTACTTTATTTCTAGTAAAACTAACAATGCACACGGACAGCTCAATATGCACAGTCATTCAGTATGCACCATTTATTTTTAATCTGAACTAAATTAAACACTTAAATGATTTTTTATGCTTTAAAGCTACTTGAAAGGGAAGTTTGACTTATTTGAAGTGGGGTTGTTTGAGGTTTTTGTCCATAGTCACACACTAAAACACAAACAAACTTACTGATCTAGATAGCAGAAGACAAGCAAGTTCCTCTACAACAAAAAATGCTCAAATATGCCTTTAAGGGACAATAAAAGGGTCAAACTGCATGTTGAGAGGTTAAATGTCACTGTTGTTCTTTAGATGACCACTCAAGAGTGAAGCTGAAGGCGGAAATCAACCCTTCACGCTCAGACTACATCAATGCCAGCACCATAGTAAGTCTGAAAGAGAACACATTACCTCTTTCAGGGATCTCATGTCTGACCAAACACTTTGTGACTGTTTTTCACATCTTAAAAGGTTCCCAGTTCTTGGTCAGAGATCAGTTTTTCTCCTAATAATCTGATGCTCTGACTTAACAAACTGAAAGCAACATTTCTACTCCATTACTCCTAAAAAGTTTGCTAAAAGAATGCAGTAGCTCCAGTGGACTTGCCAGCAACACAGCTCGTTTTAATGGAGATTCTATGCTTAGCTTCAAGGTGACCTTTGACCTCTATCCCAATGTATCCTCCCCCTCTTTCTCCAGATTGAGCACGACCCCCGAATGCCGGCCTACATTGCCACTCAGGGCCCCCTGTCACACACCATCTCTGACTTCTGGCAGGTCAGTGAGACACAGAATGAAACTTTTAATATACTTACAAACAGGTTTGTAAGAAAAAATTTATGAATGATTATTTTCGTCATGGATTAATCTGCTGATTATTTCTCCCATTAATAAATGTGTTGATTGGTTTGCAAAATGAAGAAAATAAGGAAATGTTGTCACATTGACCTGCTGATGGTGTTGCTGTTGTGTAGATGGTGTGGGAGAACGGCTGCACTGTGATTGTGATGATGACGGCTCTGGTTGAAGATGGAGAGAAACAGTGTGACCGATATTGGCCTGACGAAGGCTCATCCCTCTACCACATCTACGAGGTGAGGACAGAGGGGTGGCTGAGTGAGTGAGGGTGGGGGGACACGCTCTTTAGCAGCTGTGTTTTCTGTTTCCATTCAGGTGAACTTGGTGTCGGAGCACATCTGGTGTAATGACTTCCTGGTGCGAAGCTTCTACCTGAAGAACGTGCAGACGCAGGAGACCAGGACGCTCACTCAGTTCCATTTCCTCAGCTGGCCGGCTCAGGGCATCCCCACCTCCACACGCCCCCTGCTGGACTTCCGCAGGTACTACTACAACCTGGTTGCCCACTTAAAGATGCTGAGAGCTTTCCTGTCGAGAGAAAGAAGAACTCAGAAACAGAAACTCAAGCTCTAAATGAGACTTAAAACGGGATCCTTTTTTCTATCTTAAAGCTAGTAAATCGAAGAGCATGTCCAGTCTTGTTTATAAATTAGATTTTAAAACAAAAAAAACTTTTGTTGTGTCTATCAACATTTATTGAAAAACATATTAATGTAAAGTATCATAATATTATCGCCACTGAAACTCAGTCAGTGTATAAATGCTGGTATTAAAAACATTTCTAAGCAATACCAAGTAACAACTTGAAGAAACAGTATTGTTTCTCCATCTTTCTGTCCTTCCAACATTATTTTCCTCCTCCCCAACCCTCCTGTTCCTCTGCCCCCCTGTTTTCCTGTCCTCCCCCACTGTGCGATGGAGGTCAGCGGGGCCTTGGTTTAATTTTGAACATATCTGTCTGTGTCATTCTTGTGGTTTGCAGCTAGTAGTCTGGGTCCAGTTGCATAGTCACAAAAATGATCACGGACTGATGTGGCTGCAGCAGGAGGTCCATCGCCGAAAACCCCTTATCACCCCTTCTATCTGTCTATCTTTCTGTCTATCTATCTATCTGTCTGTCTATCTGCCTATCATCTGTGTGTCTATCTATCTGTCTGTCCCTTCATCTATTAAGCTACAAAGCTAGCTAGCCTGTGCGATTCTAGGGATGATTGATAGGTTCATTGGCTGAACTCCGCACATTTATACATTTATTTTTCAACATATTTTTTTCAACATACTCACCTCCTACACATCTACACTTAGTCTAGTGCTTGTGGGGCATATGGATCTCTTCTTTGTGAAGTAAACAAGGTCATTATCATGATGTTGAAGATTTTTGAGTTATTTTTAGAGTTATTTGACTCTTCTTGCTTCATGAATATCTAGACTTTTGACAGTGTGGTGTACCAGCAGTTATGGTGACAGTCGTGTGTTTTCACTGGCATTGGTATCATACAACACCACTGTTATTTTGGTGACTGGGCTGGCTTTTGTATTTTCTTCAACATATCATTTTTTGCTTCTCTTTTTTTCTCTTCAGGAAGGTCAATAAGTGCTATCGAGGACGATCCTGCCCCATCATTGTGCACTGCAGGTAAATCTTTAACATCTTCATTTTTCATCCACAACTCAGATCAGATTAATCAATTAGTGACTTTGTGATGACAATTTGCACAAATTATGAAAACAAGCTCTGTTAATAATTAATGGGGAAAAAAATCAGCAGAGTTATCATTTCTAAAATTAACCATTAGTTGCAGTCCTGTGCAAAGTAGTTTTTTTTTTTACCTTTAATGGAGTTATTTTTTTCAGTGTATTACCACATCAATCCACTTGGTGGCAGTCATATATGACACAAATCCATCAAGTTGAATCCTTTAACTCATTACTTTTGTTTGTTCTGTGCTGCTTCCATAGTGATGGCACAGGCCGGACTGGGACTTACATCCTGATTGACATGGTCCTTAATCGTATGGCTAAAGGTGGGGTTGTAAATGTTCATTCAGATTAAATAAAACTCATTTCTACTGCTTGTAATGTGTTCCGTCACCCATATTTAAAGATTTTGGGTGGATTCTGTTGTTTTCTGATGGGTTGTTTTTGGCCCAGTTCATTCCCAATCATTTGTTTCACAAGTACCATCTCTTGAAACTTCCCACAATGCAGTTATATGAGGAAAGTTGGATGAGCTCTTTATCGTATTGGCAGTTCCTCACTGGATAAACCTATTGACAGTGTTCGGCCTATGTTATCCCCACATTTTAGTCATTGTGTTTATGTCTCTAGTGAATTTTGTGTTTGTGTTCTCCTGCAGGTGTAAAAGAGATTGACATCGCAGCAACACTGGAGCATGTCCGAGACCAGAGACCAGGGATGGTTCGCACCAAGGTGAGGAATGGCAAACTTCCAGCTGGTGACCCCGACGCAGCCCTGTTATTTTCTTCATTGTAGCAAAGTTAGCAGGCAACTGTAAATGTAAAACATTTCAATAAAACTACAGCTGGCTGTTCATGATGATAGTATGAGTTTAGAATGTCAGATAAAAAAAAGATTTCAGTCTTCCTTTGATTTGGTAACTAATGTATCTTTGATAAGCTGTGATGATCATCTGCTAACAAATGTCCCTGTTTTTTATCTGAAACTGTCCTCCTTGTTTCCAGGACCAGTTTGAGTTTGCTCTAACAGCTGTCGCTGAGGAGGTCAATGCCATCCTCAAAGCTCTGCCCCAGTGAAACCAGTACAACCCAGACCAGCCTCCTGTTTGACAGTCTGCCTCTGCCCTAACTCCTGCACTCTTGTCTCACCTTGACTTTATTTTCTGTGATGATGATGATGATTGTCATGATGAAGAGTGATTCTGTGCCCATCGAGTGATTCCTTAAAGGATACTGAGGATATCAAAAATTGAAAAACTTCAGACTACTTTAGGGTTTGAATGTATTTACACAAGCATCGGAATACTTAAAATGTAATATCTCTGTGTTAGCAGTTCTTATATGGAAACATTCACAGCTAATATAGACATAAATTAAACCAGATAAAGATATTATGCTGTTTTAATGAAAGGCTGAAAGGCTCTAAAATAAAGAAGTGAAAAGAGGCATGTCCAATCACACTTCACACTTCACAGTATCCCTGGAGTCAATTCCAGTTTTCAGTTTTTTGAATTGTGCTGCAGCTGGGTCATCATTGTCTCTATGGGTCTCAGTGACCAAGAAGAGTAATAAAAATATTTGTACTGCATCCATAAAGCTTAAATGATTAGATTTCTACAATGTAAGGTGGAAAAAGAGTCACCAGTTCGAAGAGGTTGGTCCCTGGTTCAGTATGAGATGTTTGCATATGAACTCTGATTATTTGCACAGCCTGCCCAGCCTGTAGCTTTCCTTCCTCTCCACACCTGACTAACAACTGCAGAAAATACAGACATGCAACATCTGTCTTTGTGTACCATTTGGATCGTTTTAAGTCACTGATATATTGTGTATACCTCATGCAAGTCAGAAAATGAATAAAAAAAATAAACAAAAAAACCCTACAGATGAAATGCTATTCTATTAAAAAAAAGAAATGCTATTTTGTATCTGTGAGATCTAAATAAATCTTTTCGTGTTTAAGTGCTGCAATCACTCGTGTGGCTGTTCATTGTGGATCTTTTGCATTTTCTCTAGGGTTTAATATGTCCTATGCAGCATAATAAAACAAAAACATATCCAAATTTTACTTTTAACATGACCTGGGCAGTTTGGATATATGAATATGGAGATTTAGTGTAAGTATTTACTAAGATTTATGATGGATGATACAAGATTAATAGAGGTTTTAAAATTGTAAGAGAGGGAAAAACATATAAATCTTTTTTGTACGTTTAAAGTGGAGTCCAGAATAGGGCAAAAAGGTGTTGTTTTTTTGCAGACATGTGGCTTTATCTTCAACAGGCCTCAACTGTGCAGCCTTATCTTACTTAACATCCCCCTTCATGGCATCCAAAGATAAATCCATGAGCTGATAAACTGTCTTTGGTCTTTTGTCCCACCAGTATGTGTGAATTTCAAGTACTGACCTAGAAATAAAATACCAAGCTGTCTTTTATGAATCTCAGTGGACTTATTCCAGAAACATCCCAACATCTTACATGCTACTGTCCCAGGATTTAGCTTGGTACAGACAGAGGACATACTTAGGCCAACTCAGTGGTTTTAGAGTTAACACTCAGCTCTCACAGAACCTGAGTGAGACTTAATCAGTTACCTCTGAATAGATAATGGAGGTCTAAACTGCTCACAAAGCAACCAGTGAGGTCATTTAAGTGTTGGGCTTCTTCCATATCTACATGTTTTCTAGTTTGCACTGTATAATAGTAAACCTGTCACCTATTTTAGCTTGGCCATACAAAATACCACCTCAATTCATAGTCAACCGTTGTCATTTTTACAGAACAAAGAATAACTGAGCAAAACAATAAGCATAAAAGACCTTTGGAAGTGTTGATGTGACTTATCTGTTACAAACTTCTGGGAATATGTGTTTAAATCATCAGCTGCAATGAACACATTTGTATTCCTGAAACATTTTAGACATTACAAAGAGCAAAAACAATAGTTAGATGCAACTGTGGTCCACGATAACCTATGACACCACTGATTGTCAGTTGCAAAAATCATTTATGCTCCTAGCTTTTTCTGTAGGGTAGGACTTTTAAAGTTATTAAAGATGCATTATTTCCTCCCCATGACTTTAAAGCACAATTAAAAAAAAGAATTCCCAAAAGAATAGCAAGACGACTGACCAATTTCACAGTGACTGGATGCTATCATCTGATTTCTAAATCTACTGCTATTCAAAGTAAAGACAGGACAAAGAATGACTTTATGTTCTTTAATTTGAATGACTTAAAAAAAAGACAAACAAAAAGGCAAGAACTTCTGTAGCTTACTGGAATGTGCAGAATAAAGGGAATGAGAGCCAAATTTTCTGTGTTCAAGAACAGTTTTTAAAGGTTGGAAAAAAACCCCAACCAATTTGTATTCACTGAGGAATGAAAGAAAACTAAAAGATTTTCATCATGGGATTAGCAAGCTGCGATGTGACAGGAAACAGCAAGCAACAGACGTTTCAGCAATCTAGTATTCCTCGCCTTCATCCTCTTCACCAACGCTGTCAGTTCCCACCTCTTCATAATCCTTCTCCAGGGCAGCCATGTCCTCTCTGGCCTCTGAAAACTCTCCCTCCTCCATTCCCTCTCCAACGTACCAGTGGACGAAGGCCCTCTTGGCATACATCAGGTCAAACTTGTGGTCCAGTCGAGCCCAGGCCTCAGCAATGGCGGTGGTGTTGCTCAGCATGCACACGGCTCTCTGCACCTTGGCCAGATCTCCTCCAGGAACCACAGTGGGAGGCTGGTAGTTGATGCCCACCTTGAATCCTGTGGGACACCAGTCCACAAACTGGATGGTGCGCTTTGTTTTGATGGTGGCGATGGCTGAGTTGACATCTTTTGGCACCACATCACCTCGGAATAATAAGCAGCAGGCCATATACTTGCCATGGCGAGGGTCACATTTCACCATCTGATTGGCTGGCTCAAAGCATGCATTGGTGATCTCTGCTACTGATAACTGCTCGTGGTAGGCCTTCTCTGCTGAGATCACTGGAGCATAGGTGGCCAGAGGGAAGTGGATACGTGGGTAGGGCACCAGGTTGGTCTGGAACTCTGTCAGATCCACGTTCAAGGCTCCATCAAAGCGCAGGGAGGCGGTGATGGAGGACACAATCTGTCCAATCAGCCTGTTCAGGTTGGTGTA
>JAPZDV010000017.1:1108545-1127994 GCA_029814665.1 Acanthurus lineatus | reverse complement strand
TAGATGGCCTCATTGTCCACCATGAAGGCACAGTCAGAGTGCTCCAGGGTGGTGTGGGTGGTCAGGATGGAGTTGTATGGCTCCACTACAGCTGTGGACACCTGGGGGGCTGGATAGATAGCAAACTCCAGCTTGGACTTTTTGCCGTAGTCAACAGAGAGACGCTCCATCAGCAGAGAGGTGAAGCCAGAGCCGGTTCCTCCCCCAAAAGAGTGGAAAATGAGGAAACCTTGGAGCCCTGTGCACTGGTCAGCCTGTAAAAAACAAAATAAATCTTAACTTTGTCACTAATGATGCCTCAACTAATTATTTAGAGTAATTATTGACAAACTGACCAGTTTACGTATCCTGTCAAGAACCAAGTCGATGATCTCCTTGCCAATGGTGTAGTGACCACGGGCATAGTTGTTCGCTGCATCTTCTTTTCCAGTGATAAGCTGCTCAGGATGGAAGAGCTGGCGGTATGTACCTGTACGAACCTCATCTGTAATAGGAAAAACATTTACATAAATATTCATGAGCACACTAATGCACTTCAATGTTTAAATATTCATTTCAATATATTTGTGTCTTAATTTTTTTTTAACTAAAAGAAAACAATCTTAGGATCCTACCAATCACGGTTGGCTCCAAGTCCACAAAGACAGCCCTTGGAACATGTTTGCCGGCACCAGTCTCACTGAAAAAGGTGTTGAAGGAGTCATCACCACCTCCGATGGTCTTGTCACTAGGCATTTGACCGTCTGGCTGGATGCCATGCTCCAGGCAGTAGAGCTCCCAGCATGCATTGCCTATTTGAGCTCCAGCTTGGCCAACATGAACAGAGATACACTCACGCTGCAAGAATAGGTAGTTAAGATGTCAAGAACTTGTACACAATTTGTTAGAAAACTAACTACAGCACACTCTTAGATGAAATAACCAGCTACAGGGAAGGGTTACAGCTATGAAACTTTAAAATAGTTTGTTTGTCTGTGTCTTTGTTTTTATTGTCACATGTTCCTGCTATCAGTTACTTTCAGTAAGTCATGGTAGATCATAACTCAGTTTTTAAAACCTTGCATTTTTTTTAGCTCTATTTCTAATATTTATGTTATTTTACATTAAGAGAATTACAATAAATTCCACCTAGTGAGATACAGTTTTGGGGTATGAGTTCATTTAACAGACAATATGTTCAAAATTGGTTGCAGAACAATTTAAAAAGGGCAGCACAGAGTTTGTTTTGCCTCACGTAAACATGAAAAATCCCCCAAAAGCTAAGGATCTGACTGGATGTTCCTCCAGAATTACAGAAACAATCCCCTAGCTGCTATAACATCAGTTTCAAACTGACATTTTACACTGAACAGAAAACCAGTCCTGCAACAAGAAGACACTTTTCATTTTCTCTGTCTAGTTATTATGGCCAAACAAACTGTTTGATATAAAACTGATATAAAACACATATGTCTTTTAGCGATGTTTCTCACATAATTGATGTGCATTGGCTCATGTACCTGAAACATTAAACAAAAAGGGTCCTTACCATGTTTTTGTTGCTTGAAGAAGTTCCTGGTCCACCTGATATGAGCGGCTGTGGATGTTGTGTTAACTACACGAACAGGAAGCTGCTTTATAGAGCAGCATCACTAGGCAACAGCCTGCTATGTTGTGGTAACTGGAGGAGCTTGAGAAGCAAACACCATCTCATTTGAAGAAAGATGAGGACGAGCAGAAAACAAAAAACGCTCCACTGCTTGGACATAAAGAACAATGGCTGTTGTTACACAAATGAGTAACCACCAACAAAAACTGGAATGGATATGAAATATGACCTGTGACCGTTTACCCTCTTCTCTAACTATACTTTTAGGATTTAAGGCAAGTCAGTATCTGTCAATCTGCCATGAACAGGAAGGGGTTCAGACTTGTTCAAGGACAGTTAAATAGACTGTTGTTTGCCTGTTGCTGGATGAAACTCATGACCTTTAAGTCACTTAACAAAAAAGGTTGTGTACTTAAAACTGAAATACAGCCTTGTGGTTGTATGCCTCCATTTACCTATCAAGTTGTAGTTTACATCCAGGTCTCTCTCGACTCAAATAATGGGCAACATGCAGTGAAGACTGAAGTAATTAAATAAAAGGTATATAGTGTAATTTTTGGAAAAATGCAAGTTACAACTATATGGACAAAAATGATTTCCATGAGAAACATTTTTTCACTTGGGGACTATTTTTGCTTTGTACAGAGGACTGAGAGTGAGTCTTGTCACATGGTGCAATTACAACTACCTGTAGCTTAATATCAGCAAAACCAATGAGCTTGTGGTGTCTATAATTCTTCAAACATGGATGTTGCTGCAAAGAAGGTTCAAGTTGGAAAACATGGACGCTTTACACACATGTTCAAGATCTATTCAGTCTGCACAGTTTCAAGTTAAGCACCCAAGATTAGTGTCAATAATTCAGTATCCAACCAAATTTAAAATATGGTCACAGTCTCTCTTTGAACTCCAGAGTTATGGTGTAAAATGAGAAAAGCATTTTTTACAGAAAGAAATCTGACCTTTGAGCTTCTGGACATTAACTGTCTTCATAGAGAACGTTACAAATAAACAGCACATATTTAAGTGCAATTGGGTGCTTGAGCCAAATCTGAAGGAATTCCCTCAAGGCTTTCCTGAGATATCACATTTTCGAGAATGAGACTGATGAATAACAATCAGAAACATGATGCTTTCTGCTGCACGGAGGTATGAAAAAAGCTATGCTAACAGAGCACTGTCAAAATGAAAACTTGGACCTGTTAAACGACACATTTGGATCGCCCTTTTCTTATCGTGCAGAGGAAAAGAAATAGATACGTCCCCAGAGTGACCTGAATAGGCTTCTATTACGGATAACAGTTGCATCACTATTTTTGGTCAAGATTCATTTGCAATGCAAAGGCAGCCTGACTACCATGGGATAACATGAGAGCGTACTTGTTTGAGAGGCAGGTGACATTTGAGATCATTGTTTCTTTTCCAGCAGGTAACAGAAAACGGATGTATGTGATAAATACTTTCACTGAGTTTGTTACCTGCTATGGGGAACATGAGGTTGGTGGTTATATTGATTAAGCTGGATGCATGTAATGATTATAGCTAAAGATATGTGAGGGCATTTCCCCCTGAGAGATTTAAATGAGTATCCTGCTTGACAGACTTTCCCCACTTTTTAACAGTGACATTTTCCTTCATATAAGTAAACTTTATTTTTTTATTTTAAATGGCTGATATATGTTTCACCTATGCCTCTGAAGCCAGCTTTAGAGATGTAATAACAAACTGCTCAGATTTGCCGAGTAAGAACTGCCAAAACACTTCCCTGTTTGTTTGCCTAGTAACTCTTTTCTCAGGCCTTATTTGCTCCTAGATGTCAGCTGATCTTGAGGCACTTGCTAGTGTGTTTGCATTGTCAAAGGATGCCTTCTCTGCTAAGATAGCTGGGGCATATGTTCCCATATGGGAAGTGGATACGAGGGTAGGGCACCAGGTTGGTCTGGAACTCTGTCAGATCCACATTCAAGGCTCCATCAAAGCGCAGGGAGGCGGTGATGGAGGACACAATCTGTCCAATCAGCCTGTTCAGGTTGGTGTAAGTGGGACGCTCAAAGTTTCTGAAGGGACACTCACAAGCTTACGTATCCTGTCAAGAACCAAGTCAATGATCTCCTTGTCAATAGTGTAGTGACCATGAGTTTAGTTGTTGGCTGCATCTTCCTCTCCAGTAATCAGCTGCTTGGGATGGAAGAGCTGGTGGTAGGTGCCTGTATGAACAATTAAAAAGAGCACATTAGAAAACACCGATCTTTCCGATCCTTTACAGTTAGCTCTGAATCCACAGAGATTTCTCTGGGAACTTGTTTGCCAGCTCCAGTCTTACTGAAGAAGGTGATTTTGTTGCTGGGCATCTGACCATTCGGCTGGCTGTCATGCGCAAGGCAGTAAAGCTCCTTGCATGCATTGCCCATTTTAACTCCAGCCTGACCAACATGGACAGAGAGGCATTCAAGCTGAGGGAACACAAAAAATTGAGGTCAAGTTAGTCAGGTCTTGATTTGCCGTTTGGGATAAAATCTGTCGTAAGAAAGCAAAAAGTGTGCACTTAGAGGGCATGAAACCAAAAGGCTCACCATGATTCTGAATTCCTGTTGCTGATGTTGAGTATCTGCAAGGGAAATCTGCTGTTTTTGTGTCCTTAAAGGTTTTTTCATGTACTTATGACTCCTAAACTATGGTAACAAGCTCTGTTGTTCATAAGTAAGAAGTTAACTGGGTTTAGCAGAGGGAGGCCACTAATTCAGCCATGGAAAACATTATGCAAACACACTCTGCCACACATCAATAACCCTTCATCCTGTGTCAAGGTAATGTATAACCCTGACCTCCACATATGTCAGGCACGTAGAACTCATTTGAGTCAGAGGCTACAAAGCTAACAGGGTGTGTTTGAGTATTATTGAAGTATGTTGAGACTAATCAAGGCTCTGTGGGGGGGCTGAGATCTTCTAGAGTTAATTAAGGAGATTTGATTTATATACAAAACTATGAATATAAAATCTTTTAATTCAGGTTTATGAAAATAATTTTTAATTTCTCACATCCAGTTGTTTCCTTTTTCTGTGTGCTAAAATAATCAGTAAGACTACATTTGCTTATTTACATTGACTAATTTACACATGCTTGAGATATGTAATCCAGTACATCAAGTCTGAAGTTACTTATATAATGTCTAGTTTTCAAGTTTCACAAATCTAGTGATTTTCATGTTTTAAAAGAATGTGTACTGCTTATCATGGCAATAGGCTAAGATATTATAATAATCCTTCACATATTGGCAGCCACCTTACTGTTCTGCTGGACAAGCTGATCACTCTGCTCTAAAAAACCTACACAATTGCACATGGAGTTCTGTATGGGATATTCTCTATGAGTGGATCTCTGAATATGTTTCCTCACTGTTTGATCTGTTGTTAGAATACAGGAAGCCCCCACCACTCTTCTCCTCTCTGTGAGGCCAAGCTGGGTGGCTCTGTTGTGTTTTCCACATGATTGGTGTCCTGTTATAGAAACATTGACTGTCACACTGCCGTTGCTGGCATGAAGCTCAGAATGTCAGCAGTAATGTAGATTTACAGAACAGCACAGCCAGAGGCCAAGCTAGCAGGGAGTTTGTCAGCATGGCTTGGTTTGGTAACTGATACTAAATACATTAACATAAAATAAATACATAATTAATATGAAAACTATGGTCAGGATAAGTAGGTCATGTTATATGAAGGCCGCTTAAACTAAGTTTTATCAAACCCAGTTCCTTTTTTTAACTTCCAAGTTTTTTCTTAAAGGTTTACTGTGGCAGATTTCTGAAACATGATCATAATAACTAAGCATTAGGAATGTTTTAAGCCCACAAAGCTGAGAAAAAAAGGTTCATACTGGTTTCCTCTTTGAGAAGACCTCACATAAAAGTGGTAGCATCTGTTAAATGGACTGAACTGACAAAATTTATCCTGCAAAACTTTGAGTTAAGATGCAGCAATATGTAGAGCTAAGAAACTGAATCCTGACCACAACACCACCAGATGCTACACAAAGGAAAAAGCAGCAGAATTTAAAGGGATAAAAAAATATTAGTGAAGAATGAGAGGTAACTTATTGTTAGACTTAATACACATAACTCTTGACACAAGTCATTTAATTCATCTTTAATGACACTGATTTAATCCAACAGATGGTGCATTGGTTACCACTTAGTCTGATTCATTATTTATTAATTCCACAAGATGTAAAAGTACATGGGTTTGACTTTGGGTTCCAAAGGATATGTGGTTTGAAATTCCTTGGATGACAGGCTAAACATTTCATTTTAAATATTTGAGCCTCAGTCCCTCATATAGCTACTTGTTTCACAGTTATGGACTCCGTGTAGTCAACATATGCATTTTAAACCAGGTTTCTCCAGAACAAAAAACATGTAACAAAATGTATTTGCACAGTGGTAAACCTGTTATCTACTTTTGCGGCAAGGACTAAATATCTGGTTGGACAGTCCTATCCAGAGAACCAGATTTATATTCCTGGGATAAATGTTTAAATAACTGCTTAAATAACTTACATCTCCTGTCTTTACATATGACATCTGAACTAGTGAAGTCATAAATAGTGGTAACTAATTAGAAAGGAAAGAAATCAGCAGCTGTCTTTGATGATAAGGTTTTGCATTTTATCCATCAATGAAAAGATGATTCAAAAATCAAAATAAAACTGTATGTGCAATAGAAAATGTAAGCCACACATCAAGTCACATCTCCAAAATGGCCAATAAAATTCATGAAAAAACTACTGTTCCCTTTGATAAATCTACAAGCTGAAAAAACTGTAATAGATTTTGACAAAGCAAGGCAAAGCCCCTCCATACAGTTTGTATCTGTGGTGATCTCCAGGGCTCTATTCTAAGACACCTGCATGTTTTAGACAATCACAGCCATATTTCAAAGAGCGATCCCACTTGGTGTCACAGTGTTTGTTGTGTTACATAGTGAAAATAAATGAAAAGTAAATGAAAGTAAAACCAAATGCTTCATGCAAGAAACTGTGACAAGTTCTTAAAACATAAGTCTTTCAATAGCTGTTGACAATACACAACATAAAATATTTCAACATTCATACAGTACATCCATGACTTATTTCTCCTTTCAAAGTACTGCCACCACTTGAGTTCAGCAAAAACAGAGATAATCCAGGAATAACAAATCAAAATAAAAGCTAATTAATAAGTTTAATTTAGGGTTTTTTTTCTTAAAAATTACATTAGTTGTGCATTATTTACTGCAGTCAGTGTAAAATGTACCTCTTTATCATTTTTTATCATGTTCAGTTTGGTTTGTGTGAATGTGTTCATGGGAGCACTGACGTGTCATACTAACTGGCACTGTTTTCAACTGCACAACAAATCATTTGCTGCCATAGTCACCGACTAAATAGACATGTAGTGATGATGCAACCACGTCTTTACCAGATAGAGATTTCTGAGCAGTCTGGGGCACAGGAGGAGTGCAGAATCTTTAAGAGGGTTTCCCCTCAAACCTTTGTAGTAAAGTTCTCAGGAAAAACACCTTTAGCTGAAATATCTTTGTTCTGCTGCCAGTGAGACTCTTTCACGCCCATGAGCCAGCCATCATCCTGCAGAAGAAACACAGAAGGAAAATCACTACATTTTTAAAAAAGATTTCTGTATATACAAAGTTATTTGTATAATATCTTGCAGACTTTAGGCTCTAATGTTGCATAGTGTTGCTGATGGTAGGTCAGTGAAACAACTCTACTATTAACACAGTGAAATTTCTGAGCAAAATAAATCTGATTAATCATTGAATTTTCAGAGTACTCTGTCCTTTACAACCAAACATCATGATAGTGCAAACCTTTGGAAGCTATCACAGCCCATTAGCTGTATTTACTATCTACCTGTGTAAGTGGGCCTTGTGTTTTTCACTTACACAGTAGTTTGCAGACACTTGGAAGAGTGATCCTGTAGTTTAATGATTGTTTGTTATAACCAAGGTACTCATGAAGGCTATTAGATTGTTGTTACGTGGTTTCAAGGACATTAAGAGTTGGTTGCTGCTGGTTGCTGGTGAATGATAATCTCCTTTCCAACAGGGTTTTACTACTGCGGGTAACTGCTAGAATAGTTGAGGTGTTTGGGTGTTGGTGGCTTCTTTACTTAGTTCATCACATTGATGTGCATATTAGGCATTTATACTCTGATACAGATTAACCTGCAATTCTAAAATAATAATTCATAAACCATGATAATGAGTAGTCAATTCTTTATCAGGTCTCTCAAATCAATCATTTAAAACAAGCAACTAATTTTTGTAGAACTTAATAAATGCTATATTTTATTATTTGGACGAAGGTCAAACACCTAGCTTTGAAAAACACCCGAATGAAAATGCTAGAGTAAACATAGAAGAGATAAAAAGGCATACTGATAGCAAAAGAAAGTGTGTGTAAATCACCTGTTCATCTGGGTTGTCATAGGACAAAGCCAGTACAATATCACCTGTCTTCAGCTCCAGTTCATCACCATCCGTAGCAGCGTAATCATGTATCGCTTTTACCTGGGGTAAAATATACAGACAAAATAAAGGTTTTGATTGTAGATAAATCCAGTAAAACAGAGTCTCATGTACGAGTGCATGTCATTCTTTTAAAATCAGAATATTTTAATGTCCACTGCCTTTTATAATTTAATGGAGTATAAGCAATAAAGTTGTTTTACCTTGTAGAGGAATCCTGGAGGAAGGTCACCATCTGAGCCATTGGTCACTGCACTCTGTGCCAGAAAATTAAGCAGAAAAAGTCTGTGGTAAGTAACTGAGGTGGTCAAACAGAAATGGTTGCGGTAAATGGCAAGATATGTGAGGAAGAAAGTTGTAAACAGAAATGGTAAGAGAGAAGATGTCTTTTTTGTGACTTTCACAGAGCTGAAGCATCCTGGTATTCCAAATTTTAACCTGTGGTCTTTTCAAGACCCCACAGGGGTCACACCTGCCTCTCTATCCACCTGACCCTACCTGGGCCTCTCCATCATCGCCCCAGCCACCTTGTCCCATTTGGGTGCCATCGTCATCCCAGTTGGGCTCGGTGTAAGAATGAGCAGCATAGACTCCACCTTCGTTCCAGCTCTCTTGACCCTGAGCTGCTTCTTCATCATCCCAACTAGGCTCGGTGTAGCTCTGGGTGTAGCTCTGGGTGTTGCTTTCATCATAATCCCAGCCACCTTGGGCCTCCTCTGAGTACTGTTGGTCATCATCCTGGGCTCCCTGCTCTGCAGCTGTCTGTTCTTGCTACAGATCAGGGGCGGGTCAACAGGTATTGTAACAGGTTTAAAAGCAAGAGGAAGGGTAAGGTGAAGAGTGGGAGGAGAATAAATTGTGGAAAGTAGATTCCAGAGGAGTTAAAGGGTTGGCAAGGGTTGAAAGTGTACAGAAAAGGTCACAACCAAGGGTAGTGTGGGGTATCATAAAGCCAAAGGAAGGAGGTTTTGATGAAAAAAGATGCAGTTGGAAAATTATTCCAGGTCGGCGGTCCAAAAATACAGAAAAAATGCAGAAAGAATTGGGGTTGTGGTAGTTTTCCGAAGAGGTTAAACTACTAACTGTATCTATCTGTCTCTGCTATGAATTACATGATTAAGATGGAAAGAATTTGTTTGTTGGGGGCACAGGAACCCATGCTTACCCATGAGTCCGATGATGGTGCCTTCCATGGGGCAGTAAGAGAAAAAACAACTCATAAGATGAAAGTGTGAGAAGCCCCTTGAGTCCTTACTCCCACGAAAGCCTTATGTAGCAATAAATTCAATGGAATTTAAAAGTCCAGATCCTTTGCTTAAAACACAACTTAAACAACTGTCAAAACTTGCAAATTAATTTTCTTTGAGTGTAATCAATTATTAAGTTCTAACTACATTTGCATCAGATTTATCACAATTAAAAAAAAAACTGTAAGGCAGATTCTCTACTTATTTCCTCCCCTGTAATGATCCTGTTTAATCACAAATATTATAAGTCACCATCATCAATGAATCTGATCAGTTAACAAGTATCAAGCAAAACAAACATTTGCATGCAAAGGGCTCACACTTTCAAAACCATGCAAAAATGGAGGGCTATTTTATTGATGTGGAACACACACTTTGTTAAATACTTCCTCAGCCCAAAATAATCGAGACTGTGTTTACATGCAGTTGAAAAAAAGTTAAGCATAAAAACTCGAAATGTCGCTGTCAATTTGGATGTAAATTGCATTATAGGGGAATCAAACCCCAAATGTTAAACCTACAACCTGAGCAAAATGTTTTCAGTGGAAGCTGCAACCCTGCGAGAGTTTTTTGAGACATTTTTGACTCTCTTCAACTTTATGAGAAAGTCAGTTCAGTCTGTGTGAAATTAAATGTAATAAAATTTTTAAAACTCCATGTAAATAAAGTCTTCAACTCCATAGTCCTTGCATAACTTCGCCAATCTTCAGCTTTAACAAGCAAACCCACCTCAGGAGCTGGGAATGTGATGGGCTGTAATACCTCCACATCCCAATCCAACAGGTTCACCCCTGACCAGGGCTCAGACTGCTACACACACACACCCACACACAAACACATACACTCAGGATGGGGGAACGAATTCTATCAATGTGAAGCAGCTAACTACCAGCTGCTATCAGCCAACTGGAATTTTTAGAACTAAAATATCTGCTTTTTATGTTAGAATGAGTCAATGAAAGGATTACATGTAATGATGGTGGAATCACAGTTAACCTCTCATCACATAAACAGATTCAATCTGCAAACATTTCTTCCAAAATTACTCATCTTGTATTTATTTTTTCTTGGCTTTTTTATCTTTTCTTCTCCTCTGCCAATCTTGAGTTGGGGCACTTCAGTAAAGTAATCAGGCTGACCTTGTTACATAAAGGCTGAATTAACTAAACATAATATGCATAAATACAGTATATGTATTTAAGCCATGTATGATATAGTTAAGCACTACGAATATTTTGCTGAGGCTCAAATTAAGAGACTTAGTCTGCCTGACTGTCCTATGCAAAGCAGCCTATAGTTGTCCAAGAATGTTTATGTTGACCAAACAGAATTTTCTTGGTTTAATGCACATTATTGTCCCTCTGCAGATGTTTGCAGTTGTGCAGAAGGATGTTTTTTAATGTAGCCAGGATGCAGGGTGAGAACAATCAGTCTGACCTGCTGTGTCGTTGTGGTAGTGGACCCTGTGTTAGCGTCAGGCACTGAGGCTGCGTCCTCAAACAGGTCGACATGCTGCTGTCTCTGGTCTGGAGACGGCGTCAGGCGCGGTGGGGGCCGACTAGGGGGAGGACCGGGCCTCTGCACCACCAGCAGGGTTAAATCAAAACCATACAACACATGTACGCAAGCACATGCAAAAGCAGCGAGGGAGACAGAGACACATTAGTACACACAAAGTGATGGATGGTTGAGTTTTTCCTTGTAGTTGTAGCAACAGCAGTGTTAGACAAGGACTTTCTTTGAAGCACACTGAAGCCTTTGGTCAGTCATCACTTCCTCTCGTTCTCCTTTGATCTCTCCTTCCTGAACCTTTTGGGGCTTTGTGCAATGAAATTGTTTTTTGTTTTTATTTTTATCATGAACATCTCTTTTATTTTGAAAATTTATGAACATTTAGTTAATAAATACAGTTTATACATTCAACGTTTTTTGCTGCTTTTACCTTTGGTGGTGAGCTTGCTGATTCACTGTGGTTAGCTTCCTCACTGAGAAAGAAAAAAAGACAAGAATTAGGACAGAGAAAAATAAGCCAAGGGAGGAAAAGAGAAAAAGGCTGATATTAGCATAAAGACAGGAACAAAGAGGGTAAAGGAATGATGCAACACAGATATGAAAAGTAGACAAGATTTGGTATTAAAGAGCAAAAAAAGAAAGAAAGATAGCTCTGATGACCAAAACATGTAAAAATATGCAGTTGTGAGCTCCATCCACATGAGGGCAACAAAACACTTTATACAAACATTTACTGTCTGTCAATGGGTTAACTGTAGTGACACAAGGTAGGCTTCAGATATGCAGCCAGGGCAAACATGCACATAATATCATCTGCAGACTGTTATTGTCACACAAGAGTTAGAGAAAAATACAGGTAATCTATTTTGGGTTACTGACTGACCCATATGGATTAAATTTCATTTTAGATAGATATTATCTTTCAGTATAGTGACTAATTCAAATAATAGTTCCAATAATATGTGCATAATACTATGACCCTTTTGTTATGAAAATTGTATTTTTATCCTGAAACATTATGACTTAATGTCTTCTCCAAATACAACTTAATTCTTGAACATTACAACTTTTCCACTCACAGTATTAAAACTTGCTTCAAAAATCTCCAATTCTGAATCTTCCTGACAGTGGCCCTTAAATTCTAATAGAAATAAGTCTCAGGTTGTAAAAGAAAATTGAAATTTATACTTTTCACATTCATGTCTTTTAAATTTGGTTCACAGCTGCACTAGCCCTTTGTTTGAATTCGCTTGCAATGAGCTAATCAGTTAGCTGAAAAACAAGCAAAGCGTTGCATGCTTAGCCCGTACAGGTCAAATGAGGATTATTGCAGCACATTTTACCTCTTGGCACCATCCTCTGTCTTTGCAGCAGCAGTACCATCTTTTCTGCAGCAGGGAGTGTTGCAATGGACATTACTCTCACTTTTCTACATGTTCTTGAATCTTTAAAATCTAAATGTTTGACTGAAAACTCGTTCTTGTTCACTTACTTGAGCTGCCGCTGCTCTTCCAGTTTGGTCATGATGTCGTTCAGGTTTTGGCTGAGCTGAAGAAACACAGCAGAAACAGATTACTGATTCGTCCATAAAAACTGATCAATTCTGCCAGTTTAATGAATCATACAGAAACACGTGGAATCACCTTGCTCATCTCCCGGTGGAACTTCTCCTGATGACCTGCCAGACTCTGGAATGTGTTAACATAGATGCCAACACGACTGCAAACAGACACACACAAACACACACACTTAAACATTCCTAAACATTCAAATAAATTAGTCATTAAAAATTTAGTAGAAGAAGAACTATGTATCTCACTTGTCCCACAGTGAAGGAAGCTCATCTTGTAATTCCACATTAAGCTCCTCAAAAATCTTCTGAGCTCGGCCCAGGTCTTCCTCTGCCTGCATACACACAAATGCACACACGCATATAGGATTACAATATAAGTATTGTGTGTTTCTGTAATACGAATTATTCGTGACAGACTGTTTTTTATTAGCACACTTACATGCAGAAAAACACATACAGGGTTTAATAATTACAGGCATGTGAATGCTGTTAGCATTCAAAAGACAAAACTTTAAATATGATGATGAAGAGTAAATAAAAGTGTATTTCTGTCAAATTTGCTGACAGCTAGGTCATAAAAACTATGTTAGCAATAGTTTGGATTGGGGATCAAATTATAATTAGGCTTTCTACACTTGATCAAAATCAGCTGAAGAGTGAGGTGAAGTGAAGGAGTTACCTTGGGCATTTTTTGTTTTGCTAAATGTAAATGTGTTGTCAGTGATTAAAGCTAGCAGTTCTGACTGAACCAAGGAGCCTCATCTCAACCCTTTTTTCACTGTGTCTCCTGAACCAGTGTTGCTTAGGAGTCTTGGAGCGTTGGTGCGATGTACCTAACCAGCCTGAGTTTCCATAATTTTGAGTGGAACCAGTGTAATCAGAATGCCTCCTCATTGGAGTGTGTCACATGATGCACAAGGGCAGTTCGCAACAGTAGCAGGGTACCGGCTGATCACATTAATCATCTGCAAGCTTGTGTTCACTGATGATGGATGTTGAGAAGATGTAGAAGACTACTATGTAATAGAAAAATGACCTTCTCCATCCTCACTTGTAGAATTTGACATGTCCACTGATGGCATTACGCTTCACTTTTCAGGTCAAGGAAAGCCTGATTCTTAGTGATTTTTAGTAGGGAAAAAAACTGTCCAAATAAAACTTCTTTTTGGCAAAAATGCTGCTGAAAGTTAAAAATAAGCTGAGTGATCAAGAAGTTCAGCATCTGACCCTTCAATCCCTGGAGCAATACTGCCAATGTTAATAACAACTAGCTCAACTGGACAGAAAATGTCTCAGCCTGGCAACCTTGACTGTCTGTGGTGTAACCTGAAGCAAAACAGTGCTGGATCAAAAGCTCATTCTCCAATTCTTCTTCACAAGATAACAACATGTCATTAATCCAAAAACACTTCTTGATAATTTTTTTTCCTGTCTTCTTTTTAAAAAGCAGAAGCAACAAGTTCCTTCTTCTTCATTCAACTGAAATACGTAATTTATTTTGATCATGTGTAGACAGCCGGAGGGGGACCAGGCTAACAGATTTGGGGTGAGGAGGGGGAGTCAGTGATGAACCAGAGTTTCACCTGGTTGTAGGAGAGGTTAGTCTGAGCCACCTGGTGGGCTGATATCAAACCCTGAGCCCAGCTGGGAGCCGCCATCTCCAACAGGGCTGCCGGCTAAGCTCACACACCATGCTAGAGGGAGGAGGAGAGGGAGAGAAGGAGTGAGAGAGAGAGAGAGAGAGAGAGAGAGAGAGGAGAGAGAGAGAGAACAAAAAGCAAACAGAAACAATTCAGGACAAACGCAAACATGTTAATTAGCATTTACTAATTAGAAGCCAGTTCTCAAGATTGTAACAAGGGCACATTAGATGACCAACAAATGGTTCATTAGTTTTTTTTGACTTAAGGTGGTATGAACTGTCCATTCAATGACCAGCTCCTGTCACCTTCAGTCAAAAAGTCTGAAATATTTCTCTCAATTTGAGTACAAACAGCAGAACATGCTCAAACGCACAAACAAAAATCAATCAGCATACATTAGTGCGCACACACACACACACGCACACACCTATGGTTACCTTGGCGATCTTGGCCTCGTCCTTCTTCTTTCCTTTCTGTAAGGATGCAAAGTGATGCCTGGCGCTGTCAAAGTCCACCATCTTCCTGTCGCGTTTTGCTATGCGAGCCTGCAGCAGAGCTCATGTTAGAAAAACACCATGTCACACTTTCTGCTGTATAGTATTCTTTACCATGAGGTATGCAATGGCATTTTTATCTTTAAAATTAATTGTAATTTACTTAATTAAGGTTGTTTTGCTGGCGTTTTGGTCCAAATCAAATAAGTTGGACCTCATGTGGGCTTTCATAACAGAAACACACACACCTTTATATCAGGAAACTGAGCCAGATACGAGTCCACACAAGCCATAGATTTGTCCGTGATGTTCTGGTGGTAGTCTAACCACAGAGTGTCTGTGTCCTGTAACACGCACACAGCATATTTAACACCATCCCCAAAACAAAAGAAAGAAAAAATTTTTTCCCTCCTGAAATAAAAAATATTTCCCATTTTCACAGATCTAAACTACTCTATATTTCTTTTTTGTGATTCCTTTTGTAGAATTTCTGAGGACAACATTACCATAATAACCATAACAAGTAAAAAAGCCAAAATCACACAGCCAGAAGAGAAGGTTAATATCAAGAGAGAACAACTTAGAATTGCCTAGGTTAAAGTAATAAATTCACAAGAAAAAAAACTCTGAAATGAATTACTACTATTTTTCCAGGCCTCTTTCTCCAAATCTTACATGATCAGAATATTACCAGTGTCCCTCCCTCTTACTACCTACAATGACTCCAATGAACTTTCTTTATTTTCTAATCATTACTTCATGAAAACAATGTATATATTTTTTTAACTTTTTATCTGCATTAAATACCATTTTCTTTAAAGTCTGTTCAACTAAAAGCTTCTCTTAAATTAATATCAGCTTTTTTAATAGCTTCCAATAAAACGTGATGGGAGAAGTAGTCAGATCTTTTACTTAAGTAAAAGTAGCAAAAATACAGTGTAAAAAGTACTTTGTTACAAGTGACAGTACAGAAATAAACCTCAGTCTATTGGATCAGATTTTAGAATTCTACAGGTTTATGAAATATTCATTTCTGCTCTAAGACCAACCACTACGTTCTCTACAGCAGAGCTGAACCAGTGTTTCCAACATGGAGCCAAACTAGAGGTGATTGACCAGCAGAACATCTCCTGTGTTGTTTATGTGCTCTGTCTGTCTCTGCACAGCTTTGAACAAGAACATCTCAAGTTTTTGCTGTTACAGTACAGATAAAACATATTCACTACTCAGTAATTATTAAATTAAAATAACCTCCTTGACTTTTGGGAAACACTGGATGCTGTCTGCATTTTACCTCCAAAATATTGTCCATCTCCTTTTCTATCATCTCCTTCAGGATGGAAGGAGAGATGCATGCAGTTAAAGAAAGGGAGAGCGTGCGAGTAGGAATAGAAAGAAGGAAAAGGGACAGGACAGTGAAAGAATGAGTGAGTCTCTCTGAAGTGAATGATGAACTTTTATTCACTTATTTAGAGCTCATAAATTTGTGGAAGAGGCCACAGTTTCAAATATTTATTATTTTAAGACAAAGGGCATTTAAATGTCACTGAAATAGCATTTTCAGTTTGAAGTTCAATACTTTTAAGATAGAAAGTAACAGAAAGAGACAGAGGCAGAAAGAAGGAAAAGTAAAAAGTCACTTATTGTTTCACTGTGTATTGAAAGGTTTCCTGGTCTCACCTCTGCCAGCGTGTCTACCTCCTCTTTTCCAAACCAGTCAGGTTCATACATCTCGGCCAGACAGTCCTGAAGCCGCCGTGATGAATCATGCATCGCTGGCATATCAACAGAAAACACACGGTTACAAACAGGAGGACCAGTCACATCTGTTTCACTGTGGAGCCTCTTTGTGTTACAGTTAAATAGAAACTAAAACCTGGAGTGAAAACACTGGATCTGCTGAACTGGACAAGAAATTTAACCACCAAGCAGTATAAAAATGAATAATGTAACTGTACTGCAACAAGCTACAATAATATAATGTTAGTGTATTAACAATGATAATCTGGAGATTATATGAGCTAAGCTTATGAAGGAAAGGATTTACTAGTAATAAAGTATTTCTACACTGCTGTATTACTTGGGTGAAAGATCTTAACACTGCAGTCAGGCTACTGAAGCCCCTATATTCACTAAAAAATGCAGAGGACTTTGATGACTTCATTCAAAGCATTTTAAATAACTAAAAGACACTCTAATATCACATTTAAATGA
This sequence comes from Acanthurus lineatus, assembly GCA_029814665.1. Classification (NCBI taxonomy): domain Eukaryota; kingdom Metazoa; phylum Chordata; class Actinopteri; order Acanthuriformes; family Acanthuridae; genus Acanthurus; species Acanthurus lineatus. Next base: position 1,111,199 of record JAPZDV010000017.1, on the reverse strand, counting down.
TACAGGTAGCCAGTGATATGTTCTGTGACAGTTACTGCCATGAATTATATTATAGGTTCAAAATGCATTATACAAAGTCTGACAAACACGCACTCACTTTTCACTGCTGTCACGTAGGCTTTCAGGTCTTTCTGCAGTTTGGTGCCTTCAGTCTGACAGTGACAATAAAGTAAGAAAGCAGAATTAAAATACACATAAACATAGACTGAGTCCCCCCTAAAAAGAGTTATGTTAGAACTTTTGAATATAACATTTATAAATTCTTTAACATATGTTAAACCACAGGAAAAAAATAAAGGTGGAAGTGGAGAATGTTTCCTGACCATCTGCTTGTTGAAGTTGGCCACCATCTCCTCAAAGGCAACATCTCGGGTCTCATCTGCTTTGCCGAGCTTCTGTAAGACCTGCAGAGGAGACAACGTGAGTGCATTGTTAACAAGAAATGAATCTCTTCATCTTTCTTTACAAAATTCACAGCACTTCATTCTGATCTATAAGTGGAGGATTGTTTCTGTCTATTTTTAGACTGCCTGTCAAAGCTATGTGGTTCCCCGAAGTCTGCTGTTCACACCAGCTGTGTGTATGTTGGAAGAAACACTGATATTTGATCCATTTGGAAGCTTTTATATTCACAAATAAAAGACTTTTTGGTTGAGAAGTCAGACATGATCTGTGAAACCTCTCAGCTCTGGTTTTGTCTGTAACTGGCAACCAGAATGTAGAGGTTAAAGGTCACAGCTGCAGTGACCTGCTGACACATTATTTCATTTATTTATATTTATCTGATGAGAAAGAGTTACATCAGTTTGCACCTTTGCTGGTCAGATCCTTTCCTCTGTTGCATAATAAAAAATATGCATCTAATTTACAGAAAAAAGCATCACTTTGATGTTTAGTTTCAGGTGACAAGTGGCACTTTATTGCTATTGATCTCTCTATCTTTATATTTAACCAGTTCAGTAAATGGATAAATGTCAAATGATCAGTGAGGGATTAGAGAAAGAGGTGAAATCAAGATGTTTGTTTGGTTTTTTTTTAGTTAGACAAGGTCACCGGTTAATCTGATCTGACACAGAGCCTCCGACATCGCCGCCATCAACACCACCTGCTGCTCTAATCCTGTGACGGACACACAAACCTCGAACGCACGACGACAGGGACTTCCCCACTGCTGCAACACACACAGGCTCAGCAAGCGTCCACACACTCACACACAGCTTTCATCAAACACAGTCTGAGAGGAAACACAGAGGGGTAAATCCTTCGTTCAGTATCCCACTGAAGTAAAAGCACAGCTCACAGCTTTTGGATGCTGCCAATTAATGATCAAAAGCAAATTTAAAAGAAGCATTTCTGTCGTGCTCTCTACAATGAACTGTCGCTGCTCTGGAAATAATACTTAAATATTATGGGAAATACACTCAATCTAATGTCAGTAAAGTACAGAGCTGGAGTCAGGAGGAGGTTAACCTAGCTAGCATAGAGACTGGAAACACACAGGAAACCTCTTTACAACTATCCTTTTCAATGATGTCAGGTTATTAAACATGTTTATCACATGCTAAAGTTTTAGGATATTTCTTTCACTTTCACACTTTTTTCACATGATTAATAATAATCATTATGCATACCAACTCCTCTATGTAATATATATTTCTATATACTGTATGTCATACTAAGTCCTTGATTTTCAACTTTATTTAAATTTTGCTGTTTATCAGATCTGTTTGGAGCTACATAAATAAAAGTTATATTAATACAACTTTTATGACTTGGTTTAGACAGCAGATTCAAAGCTTTTCGCTGAAGTTCAGATCACTTCACCAGCTGTATTAAAATCTGTACCTATATTTGGACGACACAACTGGTGTATCCCTCGCTGGCCTCAGTGTGTGTCAGTGTCATTGTGTACAAGTGAGTGTTTCATGGTGCGTTCAGGTGACTACTGAAGTGTCTGAAAAGATCATTATCTGCATAATCACTTGAGGAAGGAAAAATGTCCCTCACACAGTAAACTCAGGTATAATGGAACATTTGTGTGTGTGTGACTGCTAGTGCTAAATTTCAACCTTCAAACAAACAAACAAACAAACAAACAAAAAAATAAACAGGGCAGTCGATTAAAATTTTTAATCACGATTAATCGCATTAGTGTCCTGAGTTAACGCATGATTAATCGCAAATTAATTGCAAATTTTTTACCCTGCTCTATATGTAATTTAACAAGATATTTATTGTGTTTCTTATACTCTAGGAAAAATTAAAGAGGACAATAATAATTCCTTGGCCATCATGTGCTATTTAAGACTGGACATGCTCTGGTGGTAACTTAGTTTACATTTACAATAAATACAAATTACTTTTGTTTTGTCCAGAGAACCATCGGGCAAAACTTTCAAGCTAAACTTTCCGTTTAAAAGTCCATTTTCCATATCCATTTCTGCTTTGTAACCATTTGCAATGTTATTTGAGCGCCACTTCCTGAAACTATGGGAACTGGCAAGGCACAGACCGTGGAGAAAAGGAGTTTGAGTTAACGCTTTATTAACACGTTAACTTCGACAGCCCTAATATATATATATATATATATATATATATATATATATATATATATATATACAAAAAGAGATAGAGTGTGTGTGAGATTTTTTGTG
>JAPZDV010000017.1:1075045-1102489 GCA_029814665.1 Acanthurus lineatus | reverse complement strand
CCGATTAAAATGCCCCCCCGCAAACATTCAAACCCAAAACAAAACAAACCCAAACACCCCCCCCCCCCCACCACACACACACACACCACACACACACACCCAAATAGACCTATAAAGGGCAGAAAAAAATGAGGACCGGCCAAAGTGTACTCGCTTCCCAAAAATATCCTCACTTTGTTGGTTAGATTATGGTACTGGTCCTCACTTAAGTACAAGAACCCCACCCCCCACCCCCCACACGCACACACACACACACCTGCCGATCAAACAGGAAGCCGGTAGATGTCAGCAAAGGTGCTTTCACGTGTCAAAGCACGAGACAACACACAGGTCATTTCCATATAATTTAATTTAAAAAATAAATCTTTTTATATCTCTTCACCCATAAGAACTTCATAAACATTAATATTGGATTTCTGTAAACAAATAACACTTAAATACACTCTATCATTTCTAAATTCTCTGTGTTAAAGCAGTAAAGTTACATACAAAGAGCACAACATCCCTGTGGACTTCTCTATGAAACCAAAATCCCTTGATTTCAAAAACTCAACTGATTAATCAAATCACAAATTTTAATGAGGTTTTAAGGGGCTAATGGATGCTTTATATTTTAACATTCTTTTGGTTAACATTGCATTGTCTGCTTTGTTTAGGGGTGCTTAGAGGGTGAAACACCTTTAAGCTCAGAAATACTTAAATTTCCCTTTTTAAATTTTTCCATTTCATTCTACATTTTTGACAACACAATTAATAATTGGTGTTACCAAGGTTGGTACTTTGGCATATATATTTAGGTGAAAAGTAATGATATAAAGAGGGATATTGAGTTGTATATTAAAGGCAAATTAATTGACAAATTAAAAGACGGCATTATAATAAGGGATTTAAAGTGTTCCAATGAGAAGCAAAAACTCCATGAAGTTCAAAACAAAACAAAACAACAACAACAAAAACAATGAGAGCATCTGTTATTTGTACCTTCAAAGTGCCTTAATGGTTTAATTAATATGATAATTTTGGAATGCCTCTCATGCTATTTTGTAAATTGCCAAAGTTTCGCTCAGAAAACTATGAATAATTTTGCATTTATTTGAAAAATTGGTATTTTAAATGGCCAATTTTTTTAATTGGTAAAAAAACCTTTAAGTTCACCATCTACCATGAAAACCATCCTTTAATTAATGTCCTGAAAGTGCCTCTGTTTTTCATTTAAGCATTAAGTATAGGGAGGCCTTTCATACCATGTGTAAGGGTGTTTTTTACCACATAAATACATTAAAAAATCCACTGAATCCCCTAAACTCTAACCTTAAGATAACTGATGTGTAAATGATTGAAAAATTAATGTACCCCTTAAAATCTACTTTGTGGATTCTGGGCTTTTAAAGTGAAGATGCATTTAAGAGGTTTATTTTTTCAAAGGAGCTGATAAATAAAAGGATCTCTGGCTCACACACAAAACACTTTGACCTGAAAGTAAAGTGTTTGCAGTAAAGGTAAGATTATGGATATCTGAAAGGTTTTTTAAAGGGATTAGTGTTTCACAGAGTTTTAAGGATACAACTGTCAACACAAGTCTTTGAAACATCACCACTTTTTTGAGTCATTTGAATCTGAGAGCTCTTATATTTAGGAAAAGAGCTTTCATCTGTGTTAGTGTACAGCTTCTTCTTAGTTCTTTGTACTGTCAAAAAAGTCTCCCATCATGCCTTAGCAGAAACATAAATGTCTCCTATTTCGACAGGTTCTTCATGGTCCTGTACAGCTCAACAGGCTTGTATTTGGAGTCACCCAGTGAAAACCTGAGGGATTCAGGTTTTGTTTGTTTTTGATCAAAGCGTCCACCTGTGTTTCTTTTTCTCCCTCACCTGTTGTCTTGAGCCACGCCCAGTGGGTGGAAGCTACCTGAGTCCAGCAGCATCCTCCCCAGCCAGTGTAAAAGCCGTGAGTACCAGTGGATCCCATCACTGTGGCTCCCGGTGGATCCAGTCCAGCTGTAAATAAGCCGGAGAGGGGAAAAGGCCCAGTGAGCCAGGGAGTGCTGCTCCACCACTGCGTAGCAGGATGCTACTACCCCGTTGACCACCACTGTACCCTGCTGAGTCAGCGGTGCAAATGCCCCCCTGCTCTCTCTCACTCTCACCCTGGTGATCCGAGACAGACGCCCCTCGCTGTGCCTCTGTCCTGTCTGACCCTCTGACACCAGCACACACTGTCCTGGCTGGGCCTCACTGGCGTAAACAGTCTTAAGGGCACCACGGTCTGGCACCGCCCCCTCTGAGCAGTTCCCCCCAGATACAAACAGCAGGTGGGCGGCAGTGAGCGAAAGGTGGGCTCCAGCTTCTGTCTGCAGGGTGTAGAAGAGCTTCCTGGTCACAGGGTCCCGATCCAGGAAGGTTATGACTTCACTGTAGACCAGCTTCCCGCTGCCATCGCTGCCTGCAGAGGCCAGGACTCGCTCACCGGGACACAGCTCACTGATGGACTTCTGAGCGCCGCTTTCCAACGTGACCAACGCCTCGCCAGGAAAACAACCTCCAGACTTCGCCGCCACTGAGTGGTCTGAAAGAAACAGAGCAGGAGGTCAAGTAGGAAGTATAGAATTTCATTCCTCAAGTCAGAACAATGACTAGATTTGGCTTTTTCTCAACATTATACTCAAGTAGAAATTTAAATCACTGTCATTATTTATCACTCAAAAATGTGTTTTTTACTTATTATTTCATCATTTTGACTTAAAAATGAAAACCTTTTAAATAAGAATTTCTCTTTTCGTCATTCCTAACATTTAATCCACATTCCACAGGGTTTTTTTTGGCCCTGGCAAGAACATGCTTTCATACTTAAGAGCTTAAGCATACAATAAAGTTTTTCAACTCCCTCTAGCTAAATATTGACTTTTTCTCATTGAAATAAAAGAACAATAGCAAGATAAAAGCTCCTGTTTGCAGCCCTGAATAATGACTGCATGTGTGTGTGTATTCATGTGTCCAGGCAGGATTGTGTGGGAGACAATAACACTGAGCACTTAAAAGTGACACTTGAGGTTCTTCTCAAGTCTATCTGGGGATAAATATTTGGGGAAGGTAGGAAAGCCGAGGCCAGGTGATTAGATAAGTCACCTGAAGGAGGAAGGAGCAGAGCAGGAAAATCAGCCTGCAGGTTAATCATCTGAAAAACTGACACCTGACTTCAGCTAGACTCCAGCACATTTCAAGTGTCTCGTCCAGATGGAATTGCAGGATTTTGAGTGTTAAGTGTCATACCTTTTTAAATTGTTTTAAAAATGGCTCATGCAATTTAAATTTGACTGCAAAAAATTCTGCAATAGGGTTTTGGCTCATGATTTTTCTAATATAATGCAAAAACAAATCATTAAAAGTAAATAAAAACTTTCAATAGATCTGTGTTAACATTCTGACCACATCTCCCTTGCAAGCCACAACACATCTCATATTAAATGGTTAAAGCATAAGAAAAAACATCAGAAAAATTGCTGGAATTCTTTTACAGTGTGATACATAAGGGACGCAGCTTCTTATAAACCACCTATTTTTAATGCATGCTGTTAATTCCTTAGTAAGATCAATGAATCTAAATCTAATCCAGACTAAAGAAGTCTGACTTTAATTAAAACGTGAACTCCTTCTTTACTCTCTTCTTGGTTTGACAGCAGAAATATTTTTTGTCCTGTTTGAAGATAAATGGCAGTAACATGAGCTAAAATTTGTCAAACTGCTCCTTTAAACAAACTGCTTCTCTGTTTCTGCTCACTCTTCAATTATTAGGGCCTGTGCTTTGCTGCCCCCCAATGGTTCTTTTGTTGTGCTGACTGCACTCCAGCTCCAGTCAGTTTTCTTATAAAGGATTTGGGGACGTTTTTTGGTGCAGAGTTGATCAGTTACAACTTTTTCTCAGCTGGCTGGATTTTTCTTATCAACAATAATTTCTTTGTCTTGTTTTGATGATTTTTGAAAAAAAAAGGAAAAAAAGATCTGAAATCAATAACAAAAAAATACCAACTTGATTGGTTGCCCTTCTGATCAAGTCAAGGACTGGGCCCTCGCAACCCGATCTGGGAGGGAAGAAGAAAAGAGGAGAGGAAAAAAGGAAGGAAAGGAGAAAAGAAGGAAAAAGAAGGGAGAAAGAGGGAAAAAAGAAAAGGAAAAATCTCAGTTACCACTCAGTATAAAATGTGTCGGAAGTGTTGAAACTCTAATGCATTTTACAAGACTGTGTAACTTTCAGCACACCTGTGTGTTCACTTTCAGATGGCACATGTGTGTTACTTTTCATGAGACCTACACTTTTGTGGTTATGAGGGAGACACTGTGGGATATGTTGCATCTGAATGTGAATGAGAGATGTCCTAAGCAGAGTCTGCAGACCTCAGCAGCTAATTAAATACATCAGGAACATTCTGATACTGCAGAAGGCTTTAAACACTACAGTACCCATGAGCCTCAGCTATTGTTGCTATGTAGGAGAAGCTAGTTGGAGGCCTGGATCAAAACATGTCATCACTGGAATAGGGAACAAAGCCCAGCACCATATTCAACTAAAACAGACCCAGAATCTGCTAATGTTTCTAGAACATCAAGATATTGGGTTCAGCTCACAGTTTTCAGCACATGTAGCGCAGTAATCAAATGATCTAAAATGGGAGGTCTTTTAATCCCCCTCTGTACCCTCCACCTATTCTAAAATTAAAATGTATACATTTTGCCAAGTGGTTTTGTAGTGACAAAACACATGGTAAAGTCAAAGTAAAGTCTGCCTGTATAAGAAAAGCAAAAAAGCCACAAACAGCTCACAGAAGCAAAACCATAGATCTGATGTAAAGCTTGGCCTAACCTGAAGAAACTTGGGGTGAGTGGCAGATGAGATGGATGAAGAAAAGGGGAAATGTAAGCGCTAGCAAGCACCCAGACATCAAGATGCAAGCAAGTAGAGAGTTAGCTATCAATGCTGAAGAAGTGAAACATAAAATGTTAGAAAGAAAGGAAAAACAGCAGCAGTATTTCCACCTGAACCACAAATATTAAAGCATATTTAAGTGTATGACCATTTATTAAGAGTTCTGGAGTTTCTGTGCTGTATATTCAGCTAAATTTAGGTTAAGGTTGGCTGGCTACTGTCCAATATTTTTCGAAAATTGTTACAATATAATACCTGAGGATGTCAAACATGTTAAGCCATCTGCACTACTGAAAGCTTAGCTTTCTCACTAACACTGTGTGAGTTTCTAAGTGGCTGCAAAGCTTTAAGTGAAATGAGTTATACATCAAAGCTGAGTAGGAGGAAGAAGGTGAGAGCTTTTTGTCAGAGTGCGAGGCCATGGTTCAGTCCCAGAAAACACTGAACTTGAAAAAGCATTATGGGTTCATTTATTCCCAAAACACACCATTAACATGTTAATTGTGCTTTAGCTGCACTGAACGGACACTGTGAGAAAGCTTTGCAGATACTGTATGTTCAGTTTGAACTTGTTAAAACCTTTCAGATACATTCAGTTTAAAAATTGACAGGAAAACATCATCTGGGCAGCACTGCATTTCTTTTCAAGGAAGAAATTACTGTGTAAAAGAAGCAGACTAGTAAATCATCTTTATGTGAAATTATACAGCTCCTTTCCTGTTTCCTGATTACTTCTGATTGGGTGTAATAAAATCTTATGGATCTATGTAAAACTAAGTGTTTGCTGGCTCTTAAGTTTGATCATTTGGGAAACATCAAACACATTTAAACGTGGTCTGACAACAACAAGTTGAACTGGTTCCTTTTGAGGCATGCTGAGGAATTTGGGGTCAGAGTTAGCTAAGCCTGCAGACCAAGCTGTCTACAGGCTGCCTGCAACATCTTTGCTAAATTTTGTGCTCTGAACTCATCAAAAGTGCATATGTGAGCTTCTGTCCTCCCTCACCTGACTTGACGCTGCAGTGGATGTGGGCCTTGGACTCATAGTAGACCCAGTCAAACCCGGCCTCCACCGCCAGTCGTGCCAGCATGGCGTACTTGTTCCTGTCGCGGTCTGATGTGGTGATGTCCACTGCCCGGCCCTCATAGTGCAGCGACTCCTCAGAGTGGTGACCGTCCTCATCCCAGCCCTCGGTGACCCGCAGACGGACCCCAGGCCACAGATTCATCACCGAGATGGCCAGAGAGTTCAGCTTGTCTTTGCAGCGCTGCAGCAAAACAGAGCTGTCTTATGTTTTGTATGTCCACAGAAATTTTGTTGTACAGATCTATTTTTTGCAAGTGTGTTTAACAAACATCAAATCACATACGGACAGTTAACATTCACTATATGGCCTTTAAGGTCTTTCCAATGTTTTATGTTTTTTAATTTCCTGTTATGATGAATTGGTACCTTATGTATAGCTGAAATGATGAAATGAACTTAAATGTTTCTGCATTTTTCCCTTTTTTTAAATAATGTTCTGCTGCTGCATGTCATTGCTATGGCAGGGATAAATTAAGCTGTATTGACTTGAAGTTATAGCTGACAATAAGTTTAACTTTTTTATTTGTCAAGTCAAGTTTTACACTTGTATTTAACTTTTTAATGTATTTTTTATAGTTTATGGTTTGATTTATTGCGGCTTGTTGACCCTTCTACCTCACATTATTCTTCTGTATGATCACATGCACGCTTGACCTTTGAACTTCTTTCTGCTGTTTGTTTGAAATTTTGATGATGCAGGAGTTGAAGCCCTGCCCACTGCTGCTGCACTCTGAGCCTGAGCTGTTAAACCAATCAGGCAGCAACAGAAAGACACATTCCACTTTCACCCATCCACGTCACTGAACCCCTGTCACACCCCAGTCACCCCTCTCCCCCCTTTGACTGTGGCTGCAGCTTTCCCACAATGCACCTCTGCTGTCCAAGCCTGATGTTTGCTCTATGTGGTGAGGGAAGGGAGCTAAGCTGAGGATGGATGGAGGGGTGAAGGGGGGACTGTGAGGTTTTAGGGTAAAGGTGGTTGGGTGACGGGAGATCCTGCTGCATGAACAAGAGGTTCTCAGCGTCCCTCCAAACCTGGAGTCTGGTTTGGGTGAGCAAACAGAAGGTGAGAGGGCCTATTGAAGGACTCGTTTAACTCCCTCCTGCTCTTACAAATAAATCCTCCAGTCGGCTCCGTTCGTCTAATCTGCACCCAAGCTGCATTGTCGGGGCCGCTAGGGGGGCGTCAATTGAATCCGATGTGATTTCTCGGGTGACATTTCAGATACACCTGGTTTGGTGACCATAAAATGAAAATGGGGAGAATTGGTTGAGAACGTGGTGCAGATTGGCCCAAGAAGGAGGCTGTTCTCCTTTAAAAGTTTGGTATATAAAGAGACACATTTTGCTGAATATAACAGGATGATGAGGTCTGATATTTTGGAAAGAGCTAAAAAATACAGAGCTGTTTAAATGAAGTCGAAAGTTTGAGAAGAATTTAATTGAATAAGAGCACAGGTGGGTTTGAAGAACAGGCAATATGACACTAAAGTAACAATCGCAAAGATTTTTATTTAGATAACTGCCAATTGATGGAGCAAAATGCTGGTCTACTAAATTCTTTGATATCTCCTCTTTGAAACAGTTTTGGGGTAAATTGAAAGAGGTTGAAAAAAGCAATCAGCTGACCCAAAAAGGGTCTTATGAAAAAGGGCAAAATTTCAAATTTTGAGATGTTATCTCAGCCAGATCTTGTCCAACTTCACTTGAAAAAATGCCACATATTAGCCTGAAGAGGGCACTGGTTCCCATTAAAACCCCAAACATATTTTAAGGAAAATAATGGGACCATCTTTTATAATCTCCCCCAATCTTTACAAATATAGAATTGATGAAATATGTCTTAGAAAATGACTGATGGGGGTCCTTTTTATAATCAAACTCAAACATTCATAATCAAACATGGCATACCAAAACACCATTGGTTCAGTTTTGGCTAAATAATGTCTAAATTACATTCAAAACTTTGAAGATTTTAGCTGCAATTTGTTTTATTTGGATGACTAAGGTTTGAAGTAATCCAGTAAGTAATTAAGTATCATATTTGCCTTTTAATGGTTAACCCACTAAAATTGGTGCCACTCATTGAAAACTTAAATCTCAATACAGCTTTTGTCTGACTTTGACATAAGTTCAAACAAAAAGAACTTTGTGTAGGGGCTGTTACTTTAAAAGTGTGTGTATCCCTTAGATGTTATTCTATTCTTCTAATTTGGTGATTTTTAAACTTGAACCAAACACATCTGCAACTCTATTCTACTGTGAGAATGATGCATTTTAATATTCATTTAGCAGTGTTATTTCCCCTATTAGGGTTTTCACTAAAACAAAACTGCTCACATTTCGCCTAAGAAATTAGAGGTCAGAGTATGACCCTGTAAAAAGCCATAAATATCTCTATTACGATTAAACTGGAATACAAGTCTGATGTGTTGGTTTTACTTTACTTGACAGTATTTGAATTGCACTGAAGTCTTATTAAATCAAGGCTGCATGCCTATAGGAGGTCTTGTCATTTCCCTGCAGCATCTGAAAGCGTCTCTCAGTCAAGCAGCGTTTAATGATTCTCAGCCTATTAAGAGTGAAAAGTGGGATTAAACGCTATAAATGTCTTTTTCCATGTTGGCTGTGATAAGAATAGCTCGCGTCTCGGTGGCCACAGATGCCTTTTCACAGTGTTCACTGTGGATTTTAACGTCTTATGTTTTCTCTACGCGGTCAGAGCAACGAGCTGGACTTCATAAATCAGACGATAGATTTTGTTGGTTTTCCTTTCAAGGTATACAGATCGACGGGGTTTCTGTAGGAGCGGTTTAAGCACTAAACCGCTGGCTGCACAAACATTGGACACGCAGGCTGACAACATGCGCCTATGCACACCTTTGCGCTGCAAAAAAAGTCCTTCTGAACAGGTCAGTTGGTCTCTTGTGGCGTCTAAAAGTCTTGTTTTAATGAGATGAGCGGACAGCTCTGCAAAAACCTCAAAGGTAGTCTCTTGGCTGTAGGAAGTAGTATTCTACCTTCCTTGGGGCCATTTTTATCCATCACGTCTGTAAAAACCCTTGTTTTTTACGTTTATTTGAAATAAAGTGAATAAACATATATAATTTAACATAACATATAAATATACAGAAAGTGAAATATCCTCTCTGTGTATTTAAAACTCATTCCATGCGCTGTAGTTTAAATTTGAGCAAACTGGTCAATTGATTTATCAGGAATGACGCTTTTTGTAGTGTAGCTTTGCCCCTTAACAGTCGCGTCTGTATGCAGCACTGAGCGCCCAGGAAAAAGCGAATAAAAAAATAAAGAGGCGGAAAAAAATCTGTATAATTGAGGCTTCAACACAAGTAAAGTGGGCTATTTTTACACATGTGCTCTGCGAAAACAAACAAAAAGTAACACGGAATAGTAAAAGACAAACAGGAGGCTGTCTGCTGCGGCTTGGAGCCCATAAATTGTGTGCAGGTCAGCGCCGTTGACGCGCAGCGCTCTGGGTGCGCGCTGCAAAAAAAATCCACTTTGAATATGATTTATATAAAAAAGCTGTGTGTGCTTTTCATTTATTAACAGGATTCAACTGAACTGGTTTGATAACTCTTGCATTATTCACAACTGAACGTTCTGGTGTTATTTTTCATGAAACAGCCTCGGAAAAAAACACAGAAAAGCAGCTAAACTGAGTCTCTTCTGATATTTCTTGCAGTGCGCGCAGCGAGGTGACAGCTCCAGCCGGGAGTGCGCGCTTTCATTCCCCACGTGGGTCTGTGGACATAAGAGCTGCTGCTCAGAGAGGAAGCCCGCGGTCACAAGAGCCAGATATAAATACTTTATTCCTGGGGAAATTGGGAGTCAAATAAATTCCACTCGGGGCCACATCAATGACGGTGTCGTAAAAATTTTTGACAGTCCAAAAGGCGACTGTTAAGTCTGGCCAGTGGGGCTAAAAACGAAAACGGTAAACATCAGTACACGCTTGACCCGGGCTTTAACCAAATACGACTTTTGGCTGTTTTTCCACCAAAAACATGATGTAAAACAGAGGACATAGTGTTTTAATTAAGAGCGACCGCGTTTCCATACATTTTTAGACGGGGTTGCCCTCTTTTACGCATGAGCTGCCCACAGTGAACCTCTGAAAGTTCATGTGCACCAGAAGAGCTCTGATTCAAACTGGTCACCTACACAATCCAGAAACAAGCTCAACTGTGTCAACAGCTGGAGGCATTTCTGAATTGACCGAAGAATGAATTGTGCAAACAGACAGATTTTGTAATCAGTTTCCCTGAAAGAAAAAAAATCTGACTGAAAGCCATTCTTATGAAAAACGTTAAAATTGTAGTTTTATTATTGTAAAAAGAGATAAAATAACCTTTCATTGGGACAGTTGTGACTTAAATCAGCTGAGATTTGAAAAGTTGTTATAAAACGATACTTGTTGCCTCTTTAAAGAGCTAAAGGAGCTAAACCTAATGTTTTGTAGATTTCGTTCAAGATTTTCGTTTAAAAAAGCTATACACATTGTTAGTCATGAAGTTTTTCTCTTTTTTGCAGTGACGAGTCTTGAGTCAACAAGAAATGCGGAAAAGATAACAGTGTCCACGCGTTTGAAGACTGGGCAAAGTGCACATACACCTAAATACCTTCTTCAGCAGGCTTTGCCGCTGGAAAACCCTGGCTAAAAGGCACTACGGCAGCCAGGAGTGTTACCTGTGTCATCATGCGGTCTGCACCTGTGTTTTCCTCATCCTTGAAGATGATGTCGGGGTTGTAATTCGGGGTGAGCTCCTTGAAGCGCTCAGAGTTCCGGGTTATTTTCCCTTCGTATCTTCCGCTGGCCCCTAAAGTCTTCTCGGCCACGTTGGGGCTGAACTGCTTGTAGGCAAGCGGCGCGAGCTTCCGCGGCGACCGTCTCTTGCCATAGCCTCTACCAGGCCCGCAACCCTCGCTGACCGGTGAGAGGAGAAAGGCGCACCCGGCGAGGCACGTCACCAGCGTCGGGAGCAGCATTCCGCCCCAAGGCCGGTATGTAACCCCCCGGCGGGTGACCAAAAACGTCACCGCTGTATTTCTTCTGATGTGTGTCCCCGCGTGGGTTCCCCCTTATAATTTTAGAGCCGAGGTAACGGAACAGGACTCATTCCCGAGTCCCCAAAAGTGGCCATTCCCGGCGCGTAAAAGTTGCCCGTGCGCCGCTGGAGAAACAAGAACCTGACGTCTGTGCCGCTGACACTCTCCTGTCCCGAGTGCACGCAGAGGCAGGGGCATAAATAGGCGAGGTGAGTTTATCTTGGCAGGTTCAAAGCTGTCTCTCTATGTCGAAGCTGTGAGAAAAGGGCTACAGACAGACACGGAGGCGCGCGGCGCGTAGTCTGGCACGGCGGTCAAAGGGTGTCCCCGCAGCGGTTTCTGCCTCTCGGGTTTGTTCTCAATGCGTCCCTGTGGCGCAGGGCTGTTGGCAGAAATGGAAATAGAAGAGATCCTACTACAGTACAGATGAGGTGCCGCGGGAGAAGAAGAAGACCGCGCCCTGCTGGACCTGCCCTCTGCTCCGTCCTCTCCTCCCATCGGGGTGGCACAGGCCCCGCGGCCGCCTTCATCTGTTTATTGTCAAGCCCGAGCTTCAGCCAAGGGGACAAATACCGAGCCACAAGACTGACCGGGCTGGCGCGCGCTTACGTCGTCCTTTGGACCCTCGTCTTCAAGTTGAGACGCATGAGCAGGAGCGCAGGTGCGCGCTTAGAGACCTGCGCTCCAAACCTTTCTCACTTCTCACTTAAGATTCGAGTCTCGTTTCATAGTGACATAACAGTCTGTGCTGTAGGTGAGGAATTAACAACTAACTGACCACCGTTTCCTTACTGAGCAGAGGCCTTTGTAACAATAAACAAACCCACAACTATCCTATTGGGGAGGTTGTAGCTTAGTCGAGCGGGTCGTCTACGGGTCGGTGGTTTGATCCCCGGCTCCTCCAGTCTTCATGTCGAAGTATCCTTGGGTAAGATACTAAACCCCGGATTGCTCCTGGTGACTGCGCCTGCAGTGTGTGAATGTGTGTGTATGTGTGCACATGTGTGTGTTCCTGATGTGCAGGTCGGCACTTTGTTTAGAAGCCGCCTGCCATTAGTGTGTGAATGTGTGAATGGTGACTTGTATTGTAAACGTGCTTAAAGCAATCATAAGATTAGAAAAGTGCTGTATAAGTAAAGTCAACTTATCACTTTATCATTTTATTAAGGGCCAAGAATTCCAACTTGGAATAATCAGTAAAAGTTAAAACATTTCAGTGATTATTTGGTTAAGTGTTGAAATACACTACTTTCCCTAAGCTTGCATTTCAGTCTCAATGATTCCAGAGATCCCTATATTTCTCAGAGCAACCCAGAGGAACCCATCAGAGAACAGGTGTAAACTCCATGCCTTTGATTGTGGAGGACATATCGGCAGCAGTGATTAATGAAAAGACAGATTTGGTCTCACATTTCTCTTCTATTTATCAAATTCTTATCAACTGATCTTCCAGACAATGTATCATAAATGGGTAAAAATACATGAAATCATAAATGAAGCTGTTCTAGAGACTAGAGAGGATCTATCCTTTCTCACTGGCAATTTTAAAAGCAGTTACCTGACCAGGTGACCAGGAACCTTTACAAGAGCTTTGACACTTTACCTGCATTTCTGTGAAAGGATTTAGTTCAACAAACTAAATTTAGACCCAATGTTCCTGTTCTTTGGGTTAACTCTCTGATGATCTTATAGGCTAATGTAGAGCTTTCATGTTTTTATTCAGTAATAGAAAAATGTCTGATAAATCAAACCTCATACACTGGAGATGTGGATCATCTGGAGTTTCTCTGTCGTAATAAGAACTTGAGTTTCTGCAAGAATGAAGTATGTAGTATTCACATTTATTTTCCAATAACTTGAGTGTTGACATAAACAGTATTTACAAGTTGGAAAGTGGTCATTACAGACAGATCACAAACCCAGCATTAAATGCAGTGGAAACAGTAGTTCCTGGGAGTAAAAAGTTTCTTGTTTTGGTTTAAATAGGTGATGCTAAATATTGAGTTTTTGTGTCATTTACCAACCATCTGTAGATAAATATGACAATATAAAACCACATTAAACTGCAATAGAATATTTGACACATATTGCTCACTTCTCAATGGAGATGCTGAATATATCTGGATGGGACGTCAGATTGTGGACAGTCAGATATGGTGCTGCTGTCATAACATCCATCACTGGAGGCCAAACTGGGGCCAGTGGGAGCCTTCAGTTGGGCTTTTAGGGGCCAAAAGTGAAATGAGTAATACCTTGTTTTGTTCTGTAATTGATTAAATTTCAGAGCAAATTGTCTTAAAATAGGATTCCTCTTTCACAAAACTTGTATCAAAAGAGGATAAAAAGCATATTCTGCTGGGATTTATTTGAGAGAAAAAGATTTCATGCAGCACTTGGCTGTAACTAACAATTAAAATGTCCATCACAATATCTGAGAGCACAAGATATCATATCATCAGAAGTCTTGTTTTGTTCAACAAATTGTCCAAACCCCCAAAACATTCAGTTTGCAGTGACATAAGACCAAAAAAGCAGCAGATTCTTACATCTGAGGACCCTGAGGCATCAAATATTTGGCTTTTGGCTAAAAAACTAAAGTGATTAATCAAATAAGGTTTTTCAATTGACTACTTATCACACCTCCAGTGACAATAATCATACTTTTGAGATAAAGAATGTGGTCAGATGTACCCACTCCTTATATTTTGTTATATTTAATAAAAATAGTTAGATGAGGGAAGCGATTCTAAGGAGCCATTCATTTCAAGGAGTAATAACAGAAAAAAATTGCAGGAAAGTTACTGAAATAATTACCAAATAATATATCTATCTTCTACATACCAGTTGGCCTAACACCACCCTGTCCCACAGAAACTCATGAAATCCTGCAGGCAAACAGTGAATTTCAACGAAAACTTCAATAGCATTCCCAAGATGCTGCAACACCTTGAGTCAACATGTCACTGTGTTCTGAAAAAGGACAGCAACTACTCTATCGAGCGCTGTCAGCTCATTATGTTCCCTGTTTCTGCCCGAGCTTGAGGGAAAGAAATGACTTTAAAGTGAATCTTTAGACACAAACACTGATAAGTCTGTGGATTTTCAACAAAAGAAATATCACCAAAAGGATCAGGATGCTTCAATACAAAGTGAAAAAGTTATTTTCTTTCACAACTTTGGGCAAAAGGTGAAGTTACTTCATTTAAGAAGGTTTAAACATGTCCACTTAGTGGCTGTTTTTGAGTTAAAAATCTGGCATTTTGTCAAATATAGACAAAACCAGCCAACAAAATGGTAGTTTTATCTTTAATTGACAATTTGTTTCACTTCACTCAAATGCCTAAAAGGTCCAGAACTTTTAAAACTTGATTTAAAACTGATCTTTAATCTATTTTATTAAACTTTTAATCTTAGGGACTTTGTACGGACAAATCTAAACCTGAATTAAAACCACATATAAAAGTATCCATTAATAAAAAGTTTTAAAGTTTTCATCATATGGATGAAAGGGCATTTTCTAAGTCAGTTCTCAATTTTTGTCTGTGTGTGGATCCTACTGCTGCCTGGGCTCATCTGAACAGTCCCACACCTTTCTTCTTCTTTGGTTTGAAGGATGTTCGCTCTGCAGGGTTGGATGCCACAGGAAGCGGCTTAAGGGGTCAAAAAGAAGATTTGTTAAAAACACCTTTTTCCTTTCTCTTCTTTCTCTTTATTTCTTATTTATATTCTATACTGTTCTTTTTTGTCTCATATCTTTTACATTAATTATAAAAATCTTGAATTGTTGATTTTTTTTTTTTTACAGTTAATGTTATTTTTACAAGTAATCCCAAATTTTTGGGATACGTTTTTTCAAAATTCCCACAGTGGCTGTGTAGCCTTTGGTTCCTTTAGTAGAAATAAAAATCAAGTTCAAGCTCAAGAGTTTGATTTAAAACATGAGCCGATGACATGAATTTAAGAGGTCTGGTTAAGGTTTTTTATAATATCTAAAATATTAATATTATAAGAAGTAATATTATATTTCACCATGAGTTTGATATTTTCTCCTCATGTCTTTTTTGCTATTTGAACAATTTTCTGTCACAATTAATACTGATGTTTAAAGCAATTAAAAGTAATAAATATAATAATAACCAATTTTCAGGTCAGTTTAAAGATGTAAATGAAGAATTGGATAAAAGGTGTTTAGAAATAAAATTCAAACCATGACAATTCCTTGGAGAGGATTCTGCAGAAATATGTCATCTTCTTGTCCTACCTGCTGTACTGTAGGTCTGTCGGCCATCTTGGCTCCAGCTGCATCCATCTGTCTGTTCGGGCTCTTCTCTATGTCCTCACTTGCCTCACTATTGTTGGATCCACCTGCAGTAATGTGTTGATATGTGTTAGATTCTTTAATTCGGAAACAAACAATGTTGTGTGTCCTGTTTCTGACATTGTTTTGTTTTGCTGCAGGTCTCTCTTAAGCAACATAAAGCTAAATGATCCACATTTCTCTGTCCGTGGCTACATATAACTGCAAATGAAATGTCTTTTATTGACATTTTAAGGACAAAAACAGTTGAACAATTATTTAAAGCAGAACTGTCTGTGTATCACTGGTTAAAGCCTCCACCAGCCAATCAGGTAGCAGTTTACATCCATGTGTGTGCAAACTCAAATATAATACGATGTGAAGACTTTGAAGGAGTTCAATAAAAGTTCAATGCACAACATGTATTTTTGGCCACTAGAGGGCTCTCTATCAAAAAAGTGACAACAAAGTCGTGGTTTGATGATGTGATGAAGCAGTGTGGGATCATGGGATTTGTTTATTTCCGTGTTAAACAGCCTCTATTAGGATAATCTCTGTGACTGACTCAGGCAGATATGTTCACAGAGACATTGTATTAAACTTTCATTAACGTTACATGTAGAGACACATGTCAACTTCCTTCCTCACTCTTTGAATGATGTTACCATGGAAGTTAAAGACAGGAGACTAAATGAAGATGAAGATAGAGTTGTTTCTTTTTAACATTTTT
The DNA here is from genome assembly GCA_029814665.1 of Acanthurus lineatus. Classification (NCBI taxonomy): domain Eukaryota; kingdom Metazoa; phylum Chordata; class Actinopteri; order Acanthuriformes; family Acanthuridae; genus Acanthurus; species Acanthurus lineatus. The sequence continues at coordinate 1,086,385 of JAPZDV010000017.1, read as the reverse complement.
AATCTGGAAATGTAACATATTGTAAGTGTGAGAGTGTGTTTGGTGAAATGGAAGTTATCACTTTGCTGTCTGGATTTCAGCTGAAATGGTAATAATGATTAATTGCAACCATGCAGTATGTTGAAGGTATGTTTTACTGGTAGACAGAAAGTCACTGAATGTCTTTGTGTGGCTCTGGATAAAAGCTTTAATTTAGTTTGTATTTAAAACTGAACTCCAAATGTGTTTAGTTCTGTTAAGTGTTGGTTTCAGTGTCAGACTGGCTGTAAAGAGTTAACTGAAGATTGCCACAATGAGTATTTTTGATGAATTCTGAACAGGACACTGAATGCAAAATTTAGCCTGATTTTTTTGAGATGGAGGTCGAGAGACTGAAGTTCACATCCGTTCCTTCTATCAACAGATCATAATAAACACAGAACTGTAAAGCCGCAAGGAGTCTGTAGGCGGGGTTTAAGACCTCACATCAGACAAACCTTGAGACGGGGCGTGGTCTGGTTCATTAGCAGGCGCGTCCTCTTCAGACAGTTTGCGTTTCTGTGTGCGTGTGTTTCCATGAGCAACAATGGTGGCATACAGGCGTCTGAGGTCAGCGTCGAAGCCCAGAGCCTCCTGCTGTTCAGAACAGGGCAGAGGAAGAGCCTGAAGGGAAGAGACACAGAATGATGGAGGTTATCTGGAGGTTGGTTATCTTATGAGCTATTCATTTCAGTTTTCCTGTGCAATTCAGGAATTTGTTTTGGTCATGGAGACACATTCAAACTTATGAGTAATAATATTTTATGCAGGAATCTTCATATCAAGCAGATGTTTCTTTGCTTATTCCTGCTGAAACTTCTTGTTGGAAAATTGGTTTCTTACCACCCTGTAAGAATAATAAGAAAGCTTTTCTTTCTGTTTCAGAAAGTTGTCAAAAAGCATTTTGTTATGAAAAGCAGACGTAACTTTTTTTAAGAATACTCATTAAAGTTTCGTAATGGCCTCACAAATACTTTAAATTACTCTAAATTAAAGTTTAACCCTGCAAAGCATTTTATGACTTAAATATATGGTCCTTCTCATCCAAAAACTGTGCCACATCTTTTCAGATATTCCTCCCAGCAAAATTATGGAAAGATGCTTACATTAGTGTCATTAACATCTTGTATAAAGATTTTGCAATACTTTATAAACATGCTATTAATAACATTAAAGTAAATTACCAAACCAAAGGCCTCTTTCAAACATTTTTACAAAGGCTTTTGATGGTATGAAAGTTTACCAAAAAAACTATGAATGTGTCGTCTGTAAAATATGCATGCAAATTAAATCTGATCTTAGAGAATCTTTTCCTCTTTCTTAATTATTTTTTTTATTTGTGTAATATTTTGTATTATTATTTTTTTTGCCCCTCTTTATGTTTGCATGTATGTGTTTTGCAATGTGGCTTTTGTTGTTGTCATAATTTGTGAAAGTGCAATTTGTTTTGAGAGAAAATCTTACCTCTTCTGAAAACACAAAACAAAACAAAAAACTTGTTTTGTTTCCAGATCATGCCCTCCACTTCTTTTGCTGTCTATTTAAGCCTTATGAAAAGTAACCTGTAGCACCACCCTCTGACAGAGCTACACCGTGCAGCCCAGTTTATTCGCTCCAAAACAGCTGATAAAAACAGGCTTTTTCAGTTTTTTTTTGTTGCAACATTTCAAAGTTCAGCTTTAAATTCATGTGATAATTATGACAAAAACAGGGCCACAATTTTTTTTGCCAAGTATAAAAACTATGCTTTTGTTGCTAATGCAATATAAGAGAAAAATAAGTCTTAATCCAATATCAGAGTCTCTCTTTCCACCTGATTCAAACTTCAGTTTCAGTCAGCTTCATCGTGTGTGTGTGTGTGTGTGTGTGTGTGTTTTCAATCTATGTACATATTCGGTATCTGTATTGCTTGTTTTAACACCATTGAGAGTCTAAACTAATATATTCTATTCTCAGAGCTGGTTCTTCAAACCATTTGCATTTATGTTTTGAGCTTTCAGCAGACCTACTCAGCTATGCTGCTTTAAGTCAATAAATCAATAAAACATAGGAAGAGATAATCAGGTGCATAAACTTAAAACATAAAAAGGTGTCCTTTCGACACAGCTCGTTGCATTGGGTTTTCTGTTTTACGGCCCTGCAGCAGAAGTCACATGTAAGAGAAAAAATGAAGGGTGTGTCTGGGCTGCGATAAGCCACTAATCAAAGCTGCATTATTGGCACAGTTGCCTGCAGATAGAGCAGCAAGCAGGAACAACTGAAACACACACACACGTTTACACACACACACTGCCTCCATCAACCACAAGCCTGACAGATAAGGGTGCGTGTAAACTCCTACGACATTATGCAAACGCACGGCCGACGCATAGAAAAACACTCGCTGTTCACTAAATCCTTCTTTTTTTCCTCCAATGGAGAGGACAAACTCTCCAAATTAGCTCCTCAAATATTGACCAGGAGAAATTGGTGGTCTCCCGCTCGCTGTCAGGGCAGAGGGGCTCCTAAACACACTTTGGTCAGGTTTCGAGGTTTTGCATTGATTTATTTTTGTTATTTGTTTGTTTAAATATCATAAAAATAAATGTAAATGCTCTGGTGAGGCTTAGTTCTGTTTTGGGCACAGAGAAACCAATGTGCAGAGGGGGAGAGAAAGCAGCAGAAAGCCCACCTTATTCTGACTTTTTATTCACTTTCCCCACCTCCCCTCTCCTCTCCTCCCCTCCCCTCTCCTCTCCTCTCCTCTCTCTGGCTGCCAACCAGCTCACTTCAGATTATTTGATCTGAAATGTTGAGCTCAATTTGTTGGATCCGGCTGAAGTGCTAAAATCAACTGTCTTATTTGATAGTTTAAAGCTTTGCCTCTGCTCTCTAAGGAAGCACATTTCTGCAACAAAAAACAACTAATAAACGTGAAGTTTTGCAGGATGAAAATAAAAATACTGATAGAGATAGTGAGGGCACTATTTAAATGGCCCATGAATACTGACTGGTGCATAGTGGTGAAATGGTCTTGAGCCGCAGTGCAAAGCGTAAGTGAAATATAAATTTGAGGGTGGTGACTGTGATACACACTATCAGTCAATCACACTGCTTTGATCACTCAGAAACTAACTGAGCCAATCACAGATAAGCATAAAAATAACAGCTTAACAAACTGAAAGATGCTTCTTGTTTGGATGTTGCACAGCAGCATGTGATCATTTGTTTTATGGTCAATGAGTGAAGTGTTTGCAAAAGTTCCCTAAAGCTGCTAATGTAATCATACCAATCTGATACTATTTCAGTGATAATCCAGCACCGTAATTTCATGCATTCAAAGAAAAGAACAGGAGGCTGTGAACCAATGAGCTCCACTGACACAACGTCACCAACATAAACAATAGAGGAGTTATAATGAACACCTCTGATGTGTGTAGAGGTGTGTGCTTATTCTGCAGCAGCTTCATTTTGTTTGCATATGATTTAATGACGATAAACATTGTGGAAGGTTGTGCATAATGGCACTCTGCTCCAATAAAAAGGCTGCAGATTTCTCAGCAAACAGCTGCAGGGATTTAATGAACTTTAAAAGAAGGCTTTCAAAATGAAAAAAAGCAGCTAAGAGCAACAGATACAGATATAGTGAGAGTTTTCAACTGAATTAAACATAATTTTTCCTTTTTTTGTATTAGTATTATTCCACTGTGCATTTGCTGTATGTTTTTTTTTGGTTGTCAAAAACATATAGCAAAGTGGCAGAAGAGTGACCAAGTGCTAGAGACAAATGTTGTGAATAGAAAGAAATTAGATTATAAAAAGATCATTTCAGAGGGACTGTATTTATTACATTGTCTCAGTATTTAGTTTTTAAAAATCTAAATTATCTAAAATATCTAAATTTAATTATCATCAATAGTGGTACAGCACAACACTGAGTTCTGACATGTGTACTCTCAGCAGTTTCATTTGAATGAATCTTCAACCAAAAACAACACAGATTGTTACAGAGAACTAATGTGCTGGTTGTTGAGACACAATAAAAATAGGTCCAACTAAGTGATCCATTTTAGTAACTAGGCAAAAGATGTACATCAAAGTCATGACACAGGCAGAATATATAAGACGGTAAGTCAACATTTTAAGTCAACACATTCTCAGTGAGTCTGCATTAGCAACATAAATCAAAAGTTTTGTCAGAACTATGAGACAATAAACCAAAATTTTGATCAATACATCAAAAAACTCCTTTCACATAATATTATAACTAGAATTTATTACATTAAAATGTTCCTTTTTTTGGCTTCCATATGCCCCTGTATTTTAAGAAAGGTTCAAAAGTGGCCAGAGGGTGTGAACGCAGTGGCGAGGGGATTGTTATGTGCTGCTGCTGCTGACCAGAAAAGAACAGCAGACGAAGAATAAAAGGGTGATTACAGCAGGTCAATAACCTCTTGCTTGTTTTGTCGAACTCAGTAATGCTCTGGAAAGTTCCTCCCTGCTCTTGTAAAGGAACAAAGTCCTCCAACAACAGGGGAGAAGAGGCAGAGAGGAGGAGGAAGAGGAGGAGAAGGAGGAGCGCTCACCTGGTGGTCACACCTCCAAACCCCAGCACCTGCCCCGCAGCAAAGCATCATGTGTGGGGAAGGTGATGAGAGGAGGGGGAGAGTTGGCAGCGTGTTGGCGTTTCTCTATTATTAGCAGGTAAACAGTTCTGATTTTAGACGTGCTGCTGTTGTTTTCTTTCAGGTGGGGGTTCTGGTGCCGCAGAGTCTCACAATCACTGTCTCTCATCCTCATTTCTGCTACTGACCTCATGTTTACTCTCCCTCATTCCTCTCCACCTCGTTTTCTCTTGGTGTGACCTCAGCTTCCCGTCCCCAATCCAAGAGTAATGTGTCACTTTCCGCTTGTAACCTGAAGGCTCGAGGTCACGTCCTTGGAAAAAAACAGGAGGACTAAACTGCTCGAGGATAAGTAAAGTGTGATAAGGCTGAGCCAAGATCTGGAGTTATACGATCTGGAGCACACAGTTATTGCTACTGTTGAAACAATTAAAAAGCTCTAACTACAACCATGTGGTCCAGATCTCATCCCTGATTAAATGACTTATCAAATGAAATTCAACAAGCATCCAATGTCTAATTTTATCATTTTAAGAAACAGTAGAAAGTCAGGATTACTAAAAAAAAAATACTTAGACTAAAAGAGATGTCTCACGAACAAATGAGTCAGAGTCAAACAGGTTTTTTTAGCTGTGACATCATGTAAATACTGCTGCGACACTCAAAACGAAAATGACAGGGCAACACTGAAGTGACGTAAACAGAAATATTAACAGTGTGAAGCCAAACAAAAACCAGTGTCTCCCATGACCCTCTCTGCTCTGACATCATTCACGCCTTCACTTGATTTACCTCTCATCTCCCCTCTGTCCTCGTCTGCTGTCGTCACGTCTCCCTTTCGGGTTGTGACACACACAAAGCTGCTAATCTGAGCCACAGGTTTACAGGGAGACAACAATACATCAGCTGCGACCACAATGAAGCCTCTGCAGGGTGCACAGCATCTCTGATTTAATGCATCATGACTAGAAATAGAACTATACTATGAGAAAAATAATCAATTGAGAAATGCTTCAAAGCACTTTGGTTGAAATACACCTTATTTTTTCCTGCACATGCTTATCCACTAAGCTTGTCTGCTATTGCAAAGCAAAAAGATTTATTTATAATAGGCTATAACAGCTAATATCTGAAGCTTTTTTGATATTTCAACTCTATTTTCTTCCATTCTTTTGTAAGAAAAATATTAACTTTTGGCTTCTGAAAGTTAACATGAGGTGAACAACCTACACTAAATAGTGCACTTGAACACGTTGTTTATGGGCATAGAAAAAGAATAGCAGCTGCTGCTGCTAATGTACCACTCACGCAATGCCTCCTTTGTGTAAAATTTCATCAATCATCTATCTGCATATATTGAATCAGTAGCTCACGACAGGTCGAGGTATGTTGTGTTTATATCACAACTAAGGGGCCAACAATCCCCTTCACTGTTATAAAATCACAGCATATCATGGACTCCGGTGAGTGAGTGAGTGAGTGAGTGAGTGAGACATTGTTTTTATAGAACAGTTACCAAGTATAGCAACATGTCAGTTATAGATTTTAACCATTATGTTAACATGCTCATAAAGCACTCATAAGGAATTGTTTTCACAAAGAAAAAGGTCCTCCTGTCAGCCTTCACAGAGGGAAATATGGCCGCTTTGCATCAGACTAGCTGAGATACTTAGCCTGCTGCTGTCTTGTTAGCTTCATCTAGCCCAGCATACCAATTACCATTGTTGTCAACCCAACATCATAACCTGTGTTATCAATCCATTAGTGAGTGTTAAAATATTAACTGGCTTCTTTAACTGTGAGGGTGGTTTGTCAGGTTTTTTATTTCAGGAAATGATAACAGTTGAATTTCAAAAAGCAGGATATATTTTTGCACAGAGATGGGCAGGATCTAAGTTTAGCTCTAGTTGGAAAATACGAGGCCTTGTCAGAGTTGACACATCAAGCAGTCAAGGCCTTGTTCTGTCACTCTGCTGCTGATGAACAAAATTTACAGTCAGTGCTTCAAATCCTGAACAACAAAAAAAAAAAAAAAAAAAGAGAACTTTTTTTGTAACAATCTCAAAAATTCAGTGGCCAACAAATGGCAGTTTTATTGTCAGTGTTTCCAATAAAAAGGAATGTTGACCAATAAATAGTTAATGGGTTTTGTTTTGATTCTCAATTTAAGCTTAAACAGAGTCCCAGCTGTCTTCTTTGATGCCTTTGAATTTTAAGGAAATTCTAAAGATTTTCTGGTCTTAATACTCTTAAATGTTATCAGCCTCTAAAACGATCATGTCAGATCATCATAAGTCATCATAAGTTTTACGTCATCAAAAGTTTGCGGTAAAAAACATAGCAAAAAAAGAATGTTTTGCCATTATATCCCTACACTTATTAAAATCCCTGGTCTAAACTGTGACCTGTGGTTCTGATGACCCATCTTCTGTCAGTGGAATATTTGTTTATGGCTCACATTTCTGGTGAACGCCTCCTGCCCCTCTCACTCACATCGTGTTCAGTGTCACAAATATAATACAGTATTGCGTTCGGCGTGTTCATGTGCTGACAAGTGCTGCAGCCGTGTTTTGTGCTCCTGCTCTCGTGTTGCTCACAGTCTCATGATGTCTTTGCGGGACGCCGCACTCGGCCTGTCCAGGCTGGGGCCCAGCGGCCAGCAGCTGAAAGAGGAGGAGCAGCCAGGCCACAGAGGGCCTAATTACAGACTCAGACCAGGGACAACCCTGTGGAAACTGTGTGCAACTGACACAGGGCATGGCATATGGAGGAGGATCTGCTGTTTGTAGATGGTTTTGTTTTGTTACTCCTTACAAAACAGTTGAGAAAACAAGACTGAAGTTAATAGTATTTTCAATTCTATATTCTTTGCTCAGTCTATAAAATGTCAGGCAAAAACATCAAATTCGTCCAGATGCTGAGTCCAAAAACTTTAAACTCTTGTGTATCTCTCACAAGAAAAATGTACAAATTTTTTATTTATAACATTAAAAAACTGCAACTTTTGGGAGACTGACTCTATCACCAAAAACAAACACAAAATCATAAAAAACATAATGTCTGGTTGCATTCATTTGAGATTTTTTTTTGTCTGTTCACTCTAAATATAACTCAAAGAGATTCTTAAATTACTAATCATTTTTGTGCATGTCCTTCATCTCTCCAGAGTCTGCATTTAAGTTTGGTACAAACCTGAAGATTAACTAAAACCTGCGAAGATATCCAATATAAAAGATTGTTTCCACCAACTTGCACAGATCTTTCTGTCTTTAACATGGCGACTGAGTAGATACACAAGACAACACACTGACTCAGTGGTCAGTAACCGCTGAAACTCTGGAGGTAGAGGACCCGCAAATCCCACACATGCTCTTGTACCAAATCAAACACGGATACAAACCAGCTGCTTTAAAAGTTAATCTGCAGTAAGGTTTGTGCAAAAAGGCCAAAATAGAAGGAAAAAGGAAAGAGTTTTGTAACATTCTGGATGGAAAGGATGCAAGTGAAATTTGTAAGCCAACAGCCACCTTCAGGTGAAGCTGTTTGTTTACAGGTATGTAAAAGTCTTTATAAGAAAGACTGGCAGTGACTAAGAATGACCGGCAGTAACCGGATCCGAAGACTTCATATTAGACACAAACCACATTATTTTATCTGCATACTGTCATATCTGGTCCAGCTTAGTCCCAACAGTCCTCATACACAATTTTTTGTCATATACAGAAGAAGATTAGGAGTAATCATTTGAATACTGTAGCCAGGAAGCCATAGAGTTCAACATCACTTTCATACCTGCAGTTTCCCACCTTCGAGCCTCGCCTTCTTCACCCAAGCCCAGAATTCCTCAGGTAGATGAGATAAAGAGCAGCCTGCCGCTGTTTGAGAGCAGCAGTCAATGATTTACTGAGTAGAACAAAGGGAGAACAGAGGAGGAGGAGGAGGGAGGCCACCTTCCTCCTCTCTTCACTTACTTAATATCTCATTTTCTGTCCTGTAACACTAATTACAGCATCATGCGTAATACATTCACCTGTGAGGGGAAATTACTCTATATTTGCATGTTTTTAGGACAACAATAATCTTAACCAAAAGCAAAGGATTATGAAACAAAACACAACTAGGAGCTTGTTGTTGTGTTTTGTTTCTTCAAAGCATGAAACCAATCAATATGTGCAGCTTCTCTCCATTATTTCAGTCACGTTTGGCTGCTCAAAGTCAAAGTGTGTATTTTGGAATCCATCAGCCGCTGTGGTTGAGGGATGAAAAAAACTCAAGTTTCCTGCCCTGCTCTTAACTTAGAGCCTCTGGTTGAAGCAAACAGATATTAGGATTTGACTCCTCCTGTTGTGCCAGCACAGGGCTTTGAGTGGAGAGAGCTACGTAGTATTTAAGGATAATTTCTTCACCAATTTGAGCACATAATCATTACAGAGGCTTTTACTGGAGATGGAAAACTGCACATCTCTACACTGTAAAGAAGAAAGGAATGGATTCCTATTGATCCTCAGTTTAGCTTTAAGCAATTTCAAGATCACTCAATACAAAACCTGACCAGTACAACCTTTAATTTAAGCAAGAAAAGCAGGAAAATTGGAGCAAAGAACGCCAAATTTGGAAGCCAACAATGCAGTAGGGCAACATTTTGGCTTAATTATGTGACTCTGAGAAGCTCAAGTGAGGTGTTTTGGTCAGAAAAGGCCACTAATTGTCAGATGTCGTTATGCTGCTGCGCGGTTGCCGAGGAGCTGTGAAGCCGCCGTCTCATGAAACAGGAAGCGGGCAACATTCCCAAACTGTGACAATTCAATTCAGAGCTGTCAACTATGATGCTTCTGCTGCATGACTCCCTGCAATCACTGCACCGAAAACTCAGCATGCATCACCATGGCACACACAAACACACACACACACACACACAGAAGTTCATGCTTGTAGAAATAAAGATAAAAAAACAGTCTCAGTGACACACACCAACATTCAGCTCTGAAAAACCAAAAACATGCGTCACAGCCTGCTTTGTGTGACGAGCAGACACTCCCCTCTGTCAGGTCACACATACACAAACACACGCACTCCAAATTTAGGTTCTCGGGGGAAGCTGAGGTCCTAAATCCTTAAAGGATTTGATCTTTTTTTTTCATCCTTCAGCTCTATGACCAGCTTTAGCCTGTGACCAAGTTAAATCCAAGTATATGTGTATGTGCGTGTGTGCATCAGTGGAAAGCGCATGCTAATTCCACCCATGTAAATGTTGACCTGAGCTGGGTGGAGTGTTTGTGTGGTGACGGGCTGCGTGGGGAGGGGCTGCAGTAGAAAATAAAAGCTCCCGCTCCTGTCATCATCGCTCTTCTTCTGTCCCTCTGCCCTTCACTCCCCTTGGTGTGGGAAACGAAGGCCACAGATGGCGCAAGCACATACACATACACACAGACTTGTGGAAATGGTGAAAGAGGGGTTGATGAGACGGAAGATTTTTGAAGATATTTGCCTGCTCTGCTCTCTGTTGGCAACAGGAACATAAATAACTGTGTAAATGTCAAAGAAGTTCAAGATCAAGGACGAAAAACTGAAGTCGAAACTAAAGCTAAGGCAGTTTTTACAAGAGCAGGACACACAGATGGAGTCTCTGTTATATCTGTCGCTCTGATCCATCTATTTGAGCAATTCTATACACAATTTTAAAAGAACATTTTGGGAAATTGGCTCATTCACTCTCTGGGGCGGACTAGATTAGACATTTTACACACTTTTATATCTGTCTGGTAAATATGAAGCTCCCATGTGGAGCTGGTTAGTTAAGCTCAGAATTTTGCCGAGAAACAGGGGAAAACAGCTGGAAAGCCCCTGTCCAAGGCTAACAACTTGCTGCTTTTTACAGACTCAATTCATCAAAAACAAATTTGCTTTCTGTCCATATACTTCACGGCCAATTTACTAATCATTTAAGAAATAGTAAAGTAACTAAGAAAGGCATATTTGTGACAGACACGAGGCAATTAACAAGAACAAGTTGTTGGGAAGAAGGAGTTATATTTAGAAAACTTGGCACGTTAGTTTTTCAACACAGTCTCCTCCTACATTTATACACTTAGCACACATCATGAAGCATTAGAATCCCCTTTTTGTAGAAGTTGGACTATCTTGGACCACCAGAAAGTCATCCACAGCGGAGGTGACATCAACACTGTTAAAGTGGCCAACACTGTGCTTCTCCTTTACTTTTGCAAAGAGGTAGTAGACCAAGGGGGCAAAAATCTGGTGAAAACAGCTGCAGTTGGATAAGTTCAAATCCACATTCTGGATAACTACACAAAGGCAAATGTTGACCATTTTCTCAAACAGTGTTGACTTGCAACTTTAAATTACGAGAAACAGAAATACCACTAAAGTTATTGACGTCAAAGATAATTCAGAATCCCCTTTAACCTTAAACCACAAACTGATCAGTCAACACTCAGTGGTGGTGATTATATGTGTAAATAATCAGATATGACTTCAGAAATAACCGGAAGACCTGCACTAAGACACAACACACACATGCAAAGGCCCTACCCTGATAAATAAATACTACACACACATGCCAAACGCCTTCCCACACACAGACACGCACAGACACATACACACACACACACACACACACGCACACACACACACACACACACACACACACACACACACACACACACACACACAAACACACACACACACACACACACAC
>JAPZDV010000017.1:1060608-1071545 GCA_029814665.1 Acanthurus lineatus | reverse complement strand
TTTAAGTAGAATTCTTCTGTTGAATTTTGGTGGGGGCGGCGCCCCAGCGCCCCCTATTGACAAACCGCCACTGGTATGAAGTGAGGACCATCTCTAAAGCAAGAACTATTGTTTTGGATCCTCAGCATCCTTTGCATCCCAAGTTTCAGACTCTTTCACCAGGACAGAGGTTTGTTCTCCCCAAATGCAGTAAGAATAGACATAGACTGTCTTTTATCCCATCTGTCATTGGCTTTTTAAACAGACTTTGGCCACTGTGATTGACGGTGACGGCTGCAGTGTGGTGCAGATGTTGTGATGTATTTGTGTACAATGTGTTGTATTTATGTTTTTCTAACACTGTCCACAAAGCAAATTGCCCAACAGGGACATTAAAGACTTACTCTACTCTACTCTATTCTACTCTGCTCTACTGTACTAACAGTACCAACTATTACTTAGCAGACTTAGCATTAGCACATCTTAAACTTACTCTATTAATCTGTGGGTAACAGGCTACATTAGCATTGCATTGAGGCAAATGTTCTGTCCTGATCTTTACTGAAATTACTGTGGCTAACACAGTTTTAATGTGAGCTGGAGATGCTTATGCTAAAGACAAGGATTGATTATAAAACTTGTTGATGTGTCTAGTGGTCAAATTTAAATAACATTGCCTTCATTCATAGCTCATAATTTTATTTTCAATTAATTTTCAAGACTTTCAAGAGATTATTTAATCACATAATAATTCACTGAACTCTGCTGTTCAACCCACAGGCTGTCTGTTAAAACCATCGTAACCATGGCAACCACTGAGCGCCAAGGCACACAGACAGAGGCATGTGTGTGTTTTTTTTGTGACAGAGAGAGAGATAGCGCTGTGACAGGTGAATAATCAGAGCTGTACTGCCAATCGTGACAGAAACGAGGTCTGACAGCGTCAACAACACCAGCAGATCTCACATACGTACACACACACACAGAGTAAATGTATGCACACCTGAACATACTTTAATACACACAGTCAGAGATAATTCTTTATTAGCTCACGGTTTAAATGGGAAACGCACCACTGAAGACACTGAACGCACCCGAGACAGTAAACACACCATAGTAACTCTGAACTTACAAAAGAGAAACTGAACGTACCACTGAAGGCTACTGAACACACTGAAAGCACCACAGAGACTCCGAGACACATTAAGTGCAGTGTGGAAAGAAAAACAGAACCATGAAAGCAACAAGTCAAACCACAAAACTAAAGTCACCTGAACTAAACTGGAGACTCAACACTTCTGCAGTGCACACACACCACTCACACACATACACACGCACACACAGTGACCAAGAGTGACTGCCACGCTTCCTGCTGCTGACCTTCAACCTTCAAGTTACTCTAATACAAGACTCATTCCTTCACACACAGTCACACACTTACTAACAAACGTAGCTACTTTGTGTGTGTGTGTGTTAATTATAGTAGTTCTAACCTTGTCAACCTCTAACTGGCATACTAACACACACACAGATACTACAATCACCATCTCTGTGTGTATGTGTGCTGAGACAATTTTACCACAGTGTCCCCTGCTGGCTACCATTGGTTCCTGCAGACTCTGACCCTCTGTGAATAAATCAACTATTAGGAACTGCAAATGAACCAATAAACATGAAATGAAGGTAAAAATAAAAGAGAAAGTAAAATCATCTTTAAGTTTGTGAGATGCTGATCTAAACAACAGATATACATCTTTTATAAATACAAAAAAAAGTTAATAGCCGTTTTTTTTTTTTGTTTTGTCTGTTCCAAGTCATTTCATGCATTTTTTGGAGTTTGTTTTTGGTGTTTTTTTGACACCAACAGCTGGTTGATCAGAGAGAGTGTTCTGAGCCTGAAGATGAGGATGATTAAGGTCAGTCTGAACCTTTTGAGTCTCACTGAGTTAAAAATTCAACACTCATTAAGACATTCTGGAGCAGGAAGGTTCAGTGTTTGAATCCCACAGATGAGCAGCACAAGCAGAGGGGGCATAGCCTCCTTATGAGGCACAGGAAGCTATGAAACAAAACCCTCACAAGAGATTTTACTGTAGCCTGTTTCATTTACTAAACAAACACCGATCTAATCCTGTTCAGACTGAACAGCTTAACATGTTTGTTAATTTTTTATATCATAAAAGTCACAGTTGTTTTTATTTTGATTAGTGAAACATTTGTCATGATCACTTTCCCTTTGTTCCTCCAAACCAGGAAAAAGATTAAAAGATAAAAAAGACAAACATCATGTGGGACTGACTACAAAAATGCAACAACACATATGACACATACAGTTTAATGAATATTTTTAGACATTAAAAACAAGTTCAAACAGTAAATTGATATTTATTCACATTTTTATTGAAGAGTTTGAGTTTTTTACCAAAAGCAAACAAATAACAACAGACTCTCATCCAACACAAAAAAACAAGTTGATGTTTGTCCATGCACACACACACACACACACACACACAGGAGACATACTGCTAAGGATCACGGGTACTGTAGTATCCTGCATGAGCATTTAATTAAATGTGAGGACCAGAGTCTGTAGTCATGCTGATCATGAATCCTAACATAGACAACACACACACACACACACGGTCAGCATGCTCTCATCTCGTGTTGTTCTGCTGACAGGACTTTTATTTTTAGACACAAACAGTCAGAGACAACAAATACCTTCTGTGTGTGGGTGAATGTGTGTGTGATCCAGTTTAAGCAACTTCAGTGTTATCAGATACCAGTTACTGTACACACACAGTGACCTTTAACAAACAGAAAACAAATTATATTTTTAAACTGTTAAAAAATAAGGTTTAGAGAAAAACTCCTAAAACCGACTAAACCGTATGCAGTTTGTATTGGTCACCTTCTTGTATTGGTTTCTGCTGCAGGTCAGAAACCATTAAATATGAACGTTTACTTTATATGTAATTATATGTATATATATAAATATATTTTTTGGGATAAAAAATCTCTTTTTTTGGAATCATAAAATGATTTTTTGTGTAAATTTTTGAAAAAAAAATGACCTTGTTTTTGGACTGATTTTGTGTTAAACTGTCTAATTTTTGTCTGAGACCAGTTGACGGTGATAATTCTCACACTTTGTACTTTGCTGTTTGTTGAACTTCAGCATTTCAGTCTTGGATGTCAAAGAGTTCACATTTTTTATTTTAAAAACTAAAAATTACATCTCACTTTGATTCAAACAGAACAACAAAAAGCTCCTGTTGTTTTGATTTGCTTTGAATTTGCTCAATATTTCTTGATTATTTTATTCATTATTTTTAACCTGACATATGAATAAGTTAGAATGTTTCAAGTGTTAAACAGTGAAGCAATGAACTTGTCTTTAAAGGTCAGACCTCTGACCTCTAAAGACAAGTTAACTGTAATCTGACTTAAGTTTGTGTTTCTTTGCTCACTTCATTATATAGTTTATGGTTCAGATTGAACCTCCAGCGACACCTTAGCAGTAAATGTGCCACCATTATGAACCACCATTGTTCTTAGAGTGTGAGCAGGTTTTAACAGTTTGTTTAACCTTTATTTAGACAGGCACATCAAGCACAAATTCAAACAGAGTTCAACCTACACAGAGAATAAAGGAGACACTTTCATTTCTGTTTCTGAGTGAGAGTTTTGTTTCTTTTTATGATTAATTATCCAGTTTTGACTTTATAATTTTGTAAAGTCATCAAATTAATTTAAAAAAAAAAGCATTGACAGCTGAACATGTTAACAAAAAACATTATTAGATTGAAAAAGTCCAATTTCATATTTCTATCACTTGATATTTTCAAGACAAACTTGCAATTATTTTAATTCAATTTGATTGTTTATTTGACCATAAATCCCTTTATATTTGGTTTCACTGATTTGAAACAAGATATTTTCATGGTAACTTAAATTGAAATGTAAAGATTTGAGAGACGTTAAAATGTCTGTTTGAAATTAAATTAATTCTAATACAGTGTTAAGATTTCAAGGTTTTGGAGTTGTGATTGTTTCTGTTTTAATGTTTGTTCCGATTTGTGAAAATGAACTGAAAACACCAGGAGAGTCGAAAACCTTTAATTGCAAAGCTGGATTACACACATTAAATAGAAAAAAGCATAGCTGTGATGGAACATTCAGAACTCACATATAGGGTTTTTATTTTACACACAGTTCAAATTTTCAGAGTTTTCAAAGTTTACAGAAATGTCTTTGACCAACAAGTTCTTAAAGCTGCTTCCTTTTAAACAATTTCTTAGCCAAACGGATCTTTTTTTCACATCAAGCAACAAACAAACATTTAAAGATTCTGATTTCAGCCTCAAAAGTGAAGATTTAATGTTTC
This sequence comes from Acanthurus lineatus, assembly GCA_029814665.1. Lineage (NCBI taxonomy): Eukaryota > Metazoa > Chordata > Actinopteri > Acanthuriformes > Acanthuridae > Acanthurus > Acanthurus lineatus. Next base: position 1,067,179 of record JAPZDV010000017.1, on the reverse strand, counting down.
ATGTTACAGGCAACTGAATCTCTCCGGGTCCTAACTTCTGCTTGAACAAAAATAGAACATCTAAAGACTTTTTATCAGAAGAATAACTTAAACAAATCAACAAGATTTTTAAAAGATGAAAACAATTCTCCACTTAAAAGTTAGAGATTAGAACTGAGAATCATTTTATCTTGAATCTGCTGATTGTTTTCAGCTGCAAAGATATTGAATGTTAAATAGAGATTCAAACTTTTTTCAATGTGCATCTGATTAGTTTGTCCCTTTAAGATCAGTTATCAATAAAACAGTAATTTCCACTGGAATCATTGATCATCTTTGTTTGGCTCTGATTGGATGACGTGTTTCTTTTTTTTTGTAACTTTTTTGTTTTAGATTGAAAGACAAACCCCAAAAATATTCAGTTCACTGACAGTTTGAAGCTTCAGTTTGACTTTCTAACAATATGTCAGTGACATTTTATTGAGTTCTTTATTTTCTGTTGGTTAATTTTCAGTCAGTGAAATCAATGAGGGAAACATCAGGTCACATCTTCATCTCAGTGTATTTGCATAGTTCTGAAGTTACAGGATGAGATGAAGGACATGAAAACACACAAAAAATTGCTCACAGTTTGTGATCTGACACTTTTTCAACAAACCAGCCTGTTTCTGCCCTTTAAGCTCATGGACTGCAAACATTTTAGGGTTGGAGTTACCATCATGTTGAACTGCAGCCAAAAACTGACCAGGTGGTGTGTTCAAGGACATTGACATTTGACAGTTGGCCTCCTGATGCATAAAGAGAAAAAATAAAGAAACAAACAGAAACAGTGCTGCATACAAACCACTTGTCTGATTTTTTTGCTGTTCTTTATCTTTGTTTGCTGTGAAACTTTTATCTTTGCAGGACTTTATCCTCATCATTGAAAATAAACAAAAACAGCCTTCTGCTCAAGTCAACATGTAGGACACAAAAGGGCTCGAAGCTTTCTTTAAAGCTGCTATTGCTGTTTGTCTTAACAAGTTATTTTTCTCTCTGAAAATTAAAACAAAAAGAAAATTAGACTTGATTAAATTTTTAACCTTTTCAGTGTAAACAAAGTACCAAAATATAAACTCAGTATTTTCACGTGTATCTTATTTTGATCAACAAGAATCAAGTTTGATTCCTAAGTTTCACGTGTGGCTGAAATGTCAGAAATGAGGAAAGTTAAAGCTGCGAGATTTGTCGTAAATTAGCTAAAACATGAACCAGCTGTTTGTCGTCATTTTCGTCAGTTCCTGCAGCCGATTTCCTCCTTGTAGCGGCTTGTCAGCGTGTCGGCCTTGCGCGTCAGTTTGGACAGAACCGTGTGGAGTCCATTCAGGTGGAAGTGAAACTCTTTTTCCAGGTCGAGCTCCTCCGTCACGCCCACCTTCCCTTTTTGCCGCTCGTCACCCTGCAAGACGCCCCACTCAATGTCGTTGCGGATGGACTTAAGCAGCACGTACGAGCTGTACATGTCACCGTCCGGGTGAAAGTAAGTAGAGCTGTTGGTGGTCCTCATCGCCTTGATGTCTTCTGCGTGGTCCAACGGGACATCCCGCAGCAGGCTAGGCACCATCACCGTCTGGTCCATGTTGTTGACGGCGCCGATGAAGCGGTTCATGGCGTTGAAGAGCGAGTTCTTCTGGTTGTAGGATTCAGATATCTGCATCATAGCGAGTGGCCTGAGGTGAGCTCTCTTTTCTCCACCTGTCACAGTCCAGGGCCAAACTTAGCCCACTTAAGCTCTTTAGAGGACTATAATGAGTCTAGGTCAGGTCTTAACCAGCTCCTGAGCTCTGAGAGCTGGGCCACCTTACACAAGAGCACTCACCACGTCCTCATGGATTAATGAGCCTGTTTCCTGCTCACAGAGGTTGCAGCTTCACTCCCGTGTCCCTGCTAAGGACGCCAGCCAGCTGTTTCATCAAAGACCTCGAAGGACAGATACGACCTATGATGATCCAGAGACACAGAGATGATTTTTTTAATTCATGCACAGAGAAGAAAAGGGAGAAAGAGAGTTTGTGTAAAAGAAACAAGAGCATAGATCTTTGGCATTAAAGCTAACAAGACTCAGACTGAAAAAGAATCAGTTTGTCTCCACATGGTTACACAGAATCAAACCCACGTAAACAATCAGGAAGTCCCCACTGGTCTCCTGGCTAGCGTCACCAGGCTAAGCGCAGCTAAAGCAAATTGCAGATGAGCTACCAGTGTTTCGGTCAGTGATTACTGTCAGCTGCATCACCGACATAAAACATTTAGCCCGTTAATTAAAACGAGCTGCAAGTCAAAAAGCCGGCAAAGACGGAAAACCAATCACTAATTAGCAATAAAAAAACAGCTGGCCTGCTAACTACGGCTTCCGCACAAAGTACCGCTGTCAGGGCGCGGCATCGGTTACTGTAACCGTCCGTTTCTGATCCGTTTTTCTAATTTTTCTCGGTGACTGTGGGAACAATCACTCATACACACAAACACAAATAGACACATTTTTACAAATAAACACGGTGTTCCCCGTGTCAATGCACCTGGATTCATCATGTCTTTCAGCTACGTCCGCCGACATGTTCATGAGCACAAATGATTTTTGGCGTTTGACCGAAAATAGGCAACATGTATGTTTTTAGCAGCTAAAACAAAAAATATGTCACCGCAGGTAGGGAATTCCTTTTTTTATCGGCGGTGAGACTTTTACACTTTCCAAAATGACAGCTACTTTAATGACAGTTAACTGTCACCGTAAAGTTCTTTGCCGTCATGACGACTAAGTTAATTCCGGTACCGTTACCTTCAACGGTGGTTCACATTAACCAGCATATATTCACGTTACAGACGCATGTTGAACTCACTGTGTGTCGTCTGTCGTTCCTCGGTCGTGGCGGTTGTGTTGCTGCCTTCTGTCCGTTAATCTGTGCGGGATGAAACACCGGAAGCTCTGTGGGGCTGACCGATGGGAAGAGGCAGCTGGAGCAGCAGGAAATACCCACAAGCTCTGCTCACACTCAATCAGAGGGTTAGATTGCCGAGTGACGTCTAGAGGAACGTTGGAAAAAGTTACATAAAGCGCATGAGAAGAATTAATGTTTCGTTCTAAACAGATATTATTATAATAGTAACAAAGAACAGTGCAATAACCTATGCTTAATTTACTTACGTGTGCATTTATTGTTTACCTTTTGTGCACTGTCGTTATTATATTATATTTCGTTATTTAGGATAACATGTTTTTCATTGTTTCCTTTTTTTATATAATGAAAATAAGAACCAGAAAACACAACATGTCATTTCAATAGTTTAACTCAACTACTCTTGTCAGCTTTTTTAGGCAGCATTACATTCTTTTGTGTGTGTCTTAATTTCCTGAAATTATTTCCGGTCTGTTTGTGTCTTTGTCTTTGTGAAACACTGCCCCTGCTGGCTTTTCCTCAACATCACTGCTTTATCAGGCTAAAATGGATTTATCTTCTATTAAAAGATAACATCTGACCGTTAACTACAAAACCCGGGAGGTGACATGGACTTGTTATTTTTTAAAACGCACGCGTGATTCAGTGATACGCACGTGCGTTTTGTTTATTGAATAACATTTCTATTACATGCCGTTCTAAAAATCCCCCCCCCCCCCCACCAATCAGCTGAGTTTATTTAGGAATGTCTGCCAAAACAACTAAAAATACCCAAAGAATTTTTTCTTCTTCTTTTTTTTTTTTTTTTTACATATGATGACACACTTCTCATCCACTCATCTCTAGACTTTGAAAGAAAAAGTGCCACAAGCTTAAACTTTGATGTTCTCAAGGAGATGAGACTCGGTCTCTTCAAACATCATTATAAACAGGAGACTATATGGTTTTGTTGTTCTAATAAAGCTCATTTTTTAAAATGAAATGAAAAAATAGAAAACAGGAAAAATTGAGTTTGGCTCCCCCAAGTAGCCACTTGACTTTATTCATGATTTATTTAACACCATTTTTCATTATGTGCAATTCTTTGACCTGAAAGGCCACAGAATTTAAAATTGGTGGAAAAAAAATCAGTCAATAAGCATTAGGATGAGGATAAGCTTAGAAAAGAAAAAAGGCAAAGTTTCACAGCCTCTCTGTGTGTGTCTGTGAGTGTGGGTGAGTGTATGGGTGTAAGTGTATGTGTGTCTGCAGGTTTCCACAGTGACCTGCATCCTTGTCGACTTCCTGTAAAAAAAGGAAAGAAAAAATAAAGAATGAGCAGAGAGACAAGAGGGTAAAGTGTGTGTAAGTATGGGCATGAGTATGTGTGTGTTACTGTGTTTGAGTTTTTGTATGTGTGTTACCTGTCAAACCATCTCATACTGGTTGGCATTAATCAAGCGAGACAAACAGCAGGCCAGAGACAATCCTACCAACTGAGACAGAGACGATTATGAAGAAACAGCAATGACTCATTCACAGACAACTCTGTTTGTCACAAACACACAAAACATATGCACCCATGCGCGTGCACACACACACAGTTTGTTGTTCCTTATAATGCTGTTGTACCTGAGAGAAGGCGATGCCAAATGTGACTCCAGCAATGATGCCCATGTTTCTCTTGATGAATGACGTCACCAACTCAAAACAACCCTGCAGACACACAATTCATTAAATTCTGCAGTTAGTTTATTTTTAATTCTTGTGTGTCATGAATCTGTTCACTTTGTTTAATTCAAATCAAGGATGTGAACCTTGTGTGTGCTGCATGTGAGTGTCTCTGACCTGTTTGTAGACTTTGCGAGCGGCCGCAGTCGTGTTCTTCAGGTCGGCTGAGCTGCAGTCGGAGAAACTGATGCAGCAGCTGCCAGGAATCCCACTGATGGGAAAATACACACTGCTAAACCAGGTGGTGTAGTTGTGAACTCCACAGCAGTGCAACTGCAGAGACAGAAAAGCTGCTTGTCAAACCCTTAGAGCTCAGAATCTGTCTATTTGAGCTTTTACGACATAAAAATTAAGTTTAAAGGTGGCTGGTTGTTTTATTGCATCACACTTATAAATCACTTTATCATCAGCATAAAAACAAATATGGAGCTCAGTTGTCGGGGGCTTTATGCCCCTGGTAGGGTCACCCATGACAAACAGGTCCTAGGGGAGGGATCAGACAAAGGGTAGCTCAATAGACCCCTTATGATGAGCAACATAAATGGTTTCAGGTTTCCCTTGCCCGGATGCGGGTCACCGGGGCCCCCCCTGGAGCCAGGCCTGGGGGTGGGACTCGATGGCGAGCGCCTGGTGGCTGGGCCTGTTCCCATGGGGCCCAGCCGGACACAGCCTGAAAAGGCAACGTGGGACCCCCTTCCCGTGGGCTCACCACCCGCAGGAGGGGCCAAAGGGGTCAGGTGCTGTGTAAGTTGGGCGGCAGCTGAAGGCGGGGACCTTGGCGGTCTGATCCTCGGCTGCAGAAGCTTGCTCTAGGGACGTGGAATGTCACCTCTCTGGTGGGGAAGGAGCCTGAGCTGATGCGCGAGGTTGAGAAGTTCGGGCTAGATATAGTCGGCCTCACCTCGACGCATAGCAAGGGCTCCGGAACCAGTATTCTTGAGAGGGGTTGGACTCTTTTCCACTCTGGAGTTGCCGTCGGTGAGAGGCGCCAGGCAGGGGTAGCAATACTTATTGCCCCCCAGCTCAGTGCCTGTATGTTGGAGTTTACCCCGGTAGACGAGAGGGTAGCCTTCCTCCGCCTTCGGGTGGGGGGACGGATCCTGACTGTATTTTTATGCCTATGGTTCAAACAGCAGTTCAGAGTATCAACCCTTTTTGGATTCCTTAGAGGGAGTGCTGGAGAGTGCTCCCTTTGGCGGATTCCCTCGTCTTGCTGGGGGACTTCAACGCTCACGTTGGAAACGACAGTGAGACCTGGAGGGGCGTGATTGGGAGGAACGGCCCCCACAACCTGAACCCGAATGGTGTTTCGTTATCGGACTTCTGTGCTCGTCACAGATTTTCCATAATGAACACCATGTTCAAGCATAAGGGTGTCCATACAGTATGTGCACTTGGCACCAGGACACCCTAGGCCGCAGTTCGATGATGGACTTTGTAGTCGTGTCATCGGACACTCGGGTGAAGAGAGGGGCGGAGCTGTCAACTGATCACCACCTGGTGGTAAGTTGGCTCCGATGGTGGGGGAGGATGCCGGTTAGACCTGGCAGACCCAAACGTATTGTGAGGGTCTGCTGGGAACGTCTGGCAGAGTCTCCCCTCAGAAAGAGCTTCAACTCCTACCTCCGGGAGAGCTTTGACCGTGTTCCGGGGGAGGCGGGGGGCATTGAGTCCGAGTGGGCTATGTTCCGTGCCTCCATTGTTGAGGCGGCCGATCGGTGCTGCGGCCATAAGGTGGTTGGTGCCTGTCGGGGCAGCAATACCCATACCCGCTGGTGGACACCGGCAGTGAGGGGTGCCGTCAAGCTGAAGAAGGAGTCTTATCTGGCCTTTTTGGCTTGTGGGACTCCTGAGGCAGCAGACAGGTACCTACAGGCCGATCGGAATGCAGCTTCGGCGGTCGCCAATGCAAAAACCCGTACATGGGAGGAGTTCGGTGAGGCCAT
>JAPZDV010000017.1:1039870-1059481 GCA_029814665.1 Acanthurus lineatus | reverse complement strand
TTTTTTTGTTTTTTTTTTATTGGTCTGTTTCCCCTCCCCCTCTTGCCCCCCCCCCCCCCAACCCAACCGGTGCCGTCAGACCCTGCCCACCTGAGTCTGGATCTGGTCGAGGTTTCTGCCTGTCAAAAGGAAGTTTTTCCTTGCCACTGTCACCAAGTGCTTGCTCTTGTGGGAATTGCTTTCAATTGTTGGGTTCCTATAAATTTTAAATATAAATTTACAGTGTAGTCTAGTCCTGTTCCTTGTGTAAAGTGTCTTGAGACATCTTTGTTGTGATTTGGCGCTATATAAATAAAATTTAATTTAATTTAATTGAAATTGTTTAAATCGTAATGGTAGTAAGTTGCTAGCAATAAGTGCACTCCTTGTGTGTGGGTGTGTGCCTATGTCAGTGGTTCTTAAATGGCTGCTGACCGTAGAGTAACGTGATGTGGTCGGCAGCCTCGTGCGTTGACTGTCATGTATTGGTAGTGTGCCGTTCACAGCATGAGTTTTGCATTATTTATAAACTCCTTTTTGGTAGGATATGCTGTCAGATCTTCATATTTGTGTGATTTAAGATGGTGTTATTCAGCTGGAACTTTGTCATTGCTGGTGCTGTGGCCCCTTTCTCACTTGCACGCAGTTTAATTTGTTGTACAGGTATGGTTGAAAGTAACATATGGCATGTTTGGATTGTATCTTCAATTTTGTTGTGTGCGTGACCTCTACAGAATTTTCATATCAATATCATAACTGATCTGAAGATCATCTAGTTACTGATTTTTAAGAGAGACAGAGAGAGGGGTGGAGAGACACTGACTCTGCGTTGCACTCCATCCACAGCCAGACTCCTGTCATCTCGTCCATCATATCTCATCACTGCATCACTGTAAGTAGCGAGAAATGTCCCTTTAATCTAAACACACACACACACACACACACACATACACACACACACACACACGCACACACACACACACACAGAGTTTGTTTGCTGCAGTGCTCATCACTGTTGTTCATTCACAAAGTTGTGTGTTGAATAAAATTAAATAAAATAAACCTCGTGACGAAAGACGAATCCGGAGATTCCAGTGATGAGTTCAGTGAGGAAGACCAGGCACAGAAACACGGCATACTACAGAAAAGTCAGAGGTCATGATGTCATAGTAGATCATACTGAGATCAAGCATCGTACATCATACATCATACTCATTTAACAACGAGTGTTGTTAACAGTATACAATTAATTTACATCAGTGGTTGAATTTAAATAAGAACATTTAAACACATTAATTCATTTTACATTTCTAAAAATTTCATGGTTCAGCTTCAACACACCAGTTTTAACATCCAGTGGCTGCCCCTGCAGGTGGCCAAGCAGCCAAACAGCCCAAACAGCACGATGGCAACTCCAGTGCTGGTTAGAATGTACTGAGCATTTGAGGGGCTGTTGGAGATCAACAACATGTAGGGGCCCAACATGAATGTCCACCACAACCCCACTGCCAGCAGGACTACACCTGTTACCTGAAGCAGAAAGGGCTACATGTCAGACACAAAATACCACCACATCATGCACATGTGCGCACGTCTGTGTGTTTGTGTGTGTGTATGTGTATGTGTGAGAGCACTGACTCAGCATCACATGGCTGTAATGAGCTTTAACAGCAAAGTGACAAATTGACAAACAGACGGGAATAATTGATGAGTACTGACACACAGAATACTGAGACAGAGTACCGTGTCTCCAGCTTTAACCAAGTGTAGTTGTAGTAGTTTAAGTCACAGTACTGACACTGATATCATTGCTTGTCTCCATCACTTTGACAAAAAGTGAATTTACAATAAGTTTGCCAAAAATCCTTCAATAAAAACAGTTCAGACAAACTTTTCCATCATTGTTGCTGTTTTGTGGATTAAATAAGATATTTTCTCTCAGTTTCTGAAATGCAAACATTTAGTAACTTTTTCGCCTAACCCTAAAATGTTGTAAAAGGGTGAAATTAAAAACAGAATTAAATTTAACTTAAAAATCCAAATGAAAAAAAAACGAATCTGAAAATTTAATGAGCATTTAAAAAGAGCAAGAACATTTTCACATGAATTCAGGTTTATTAAAGGAAGGCAAAGATGCAGTTATTCTAAAAAACTGTTTTTACCACAAAAAACAGAAATCTGACACTAAGACATGATTAAAATAGGAAGCAGGATGAATAGAAAGTGATTTTTACCCAGAAGATGAAGGAGTAGAGCAGCAGCAGCGTCTTCAGACAGAAGATCACTGGTTTAGTTTCCATCCTCCTGGGAGCCATAATCCAACGGACACTAACGGACAAACGGCAGCCAGAACTCCCTCCTTCCCTCTGGATCCCTTTAGATCTATCCTCTATTTCAGGAACTGTTTCTTTTTCTCTTTCTGAAATTCAGGACAATATATCTTGTTGACTTAAAGTGAAATCATGTCAGTTATAAAATCAATGAACAAAAGAAATAAAAAACTACGTTAAAAAATGTTTAACAAAAATAAAAACCAAAAGTGCATAAAAATTGTGTTTAAAAATTTTGTTTAAAAATGCATATTCTAAAAGAGACAAAATTCCAAAAACATTTTCCACAATGTTAAAAAAAAACAAAAATGCACAAAATCTGCACAATTATAACACAAAATTTTGTAAAAACCCTGCATATATCTTACCAAAATGTCCCAAAAATTAATCCAAAATTTTACAAAAATGGCAGCCACATACGTGCCAGAACCAGTTCACATTTGGTGCCAACTGTGCCTACAATCAGCTGCAACCCCAGATGTGATTGGATGTTCACTTACCAGCCAGATGAGCAGCAGGTAAATTTATCTCTGAAAACAGAAACCTGAAGCATCTTGAGTGTGTGAAGTGCCTGAATGTGTGTGAGGCTGCAGCATCACTGTGTTGAGACATGCAGAATATTGCGTGGTCACTGCTGTTGAACATGTGATCCTCAAACTTCACACTCTAACCACACAATTAACACAGAGGTGAGTCCATCCAGCTGTGACACCTGGCTGTGAAGCTCCAAGCCTCCACCCGCCTGCACACAGCTTTCAGAAACATGATTGAGCTGCAGAGTCTTTGAATCTTTCCTCCTGTTTTCTCTCACCAGTTTCATGTTTTTTCTTCCAGTTTCACTAAAAATGAAATTGCAGAGTTTTTTACTTTCCTCTGAGGTTAAAACTTTTTACACACTTGCACTTGTGATGTCACATGGGCACAATTCTACATAACTGCAGCAGTTTAATGCAAAATTTTAACCTCATAGAGGTGCTAAAGGAAAAGTTGGTGGGATCCATCCTCTGAAGAACATCAAAGTCTTGACCAATTTTGTTCAAAACCATTAAATATTTAATGAGATATTTCAGTCGCCGGGTTCGCTGTCACCGTGACCTTTAACACACACACATACATGTTTACACACATCATGGAGTACTGCAGCTGCAACTGTCAACATTTAAATCAACATTTCTGTTTCATTAAACTCAAGTGTCACTTACAGCCATGTATGTGGTTACTGGTGGCTGTTGGATGAATGAAAATGAAGGTGAGGATGAAATCTGTGCAGACATATCTGATCTCTTAAAGCTAAATTTTGGCGCCACCATGAGATTCAGTTTTGCTTGAAATTCATCACAACCACTGGAATGTGTTTAAGTGTGTTTCCATGTTTCCTTTAAGGTGACTTTTAGATGACTTCTAGCACCATGGTCAGGATAACAAGTAAAATTTATTTAATGTTTCGTCAGCCTCAGTGTGCTTTGTATTTGCTGCTTATTAGCAAACATTAGCATGCTATCATGCTACACTAAGAAGGTGAACAAGCAGAAAAATTACCATGAACCTAAATGTTTAATTTTTTATTGAACAATAATTTATTCACAGTTAAATAATTTGATGTAACAGTGATCATCATCATGTTTATTTCTGCTGATACTGCAGTAACAATCAGTGTAAATAATTATTACAGATCTGATTATTACTGATTGATTAAAAGAAACAACTGTTTTAAATTGTTTGACAGTAAATCTTTGATATTTAATATTCATGTAGAGTTTTACTTACAGTGTAAAATTTAAAAACTCTTTTTCCCCCTGAGTTCTTTAAGGAAAATCAAATGCTAACTGTTAGTTTCAGAGAGCATAAAACAGCTAACTGTTATGCTAAGGTGTGCTGTAAGTAGATCAGCTAAACTGTAGATTGTGTGCCTGCAGAAAATGGCTTGTTATATTTTTTGTAGTTTCGTAGTTTTAGAGATTCTACGCTAGCGTTGGAGGAAGTTTTCTCTCTCTCCCTCTCTCTGGTTGAGCATCCTAGACTTGCACAGACCAGGGGACGAAGGTTCCCAACTCTGCAGGTGGACACTGTAACACAAACACAGATGGAGGAACAGTTTTTCTTTCATGTCTGCAGGAACTTGAGGCTGCTCAGTCAGTTAAGGTAAACTAGCAAGCATTGTACCAGTTTGGTGAATCTGTCGGTGCAGGCGTTGCGGATCCTCTCCGCAGAGGCAGGGCTGTCCAGCCTGAAGGGGCCACTGATGCCTGACTCCGCCCGTGCAGCGCAGATGGCGTCTTTGATGGCATAGAAAACTGAGGCCGCCAAAAAGAGAGGAGGCTCACCAACGGCCTGAAGAGGAAATATTTAATTACATTAAAACAAAGACAGAAATGTTCTTTGTATTGATCAGATTGATCAGTTTGGTCTGAATTGATCTCAGCAGCGTTGGTGCTGTTGCCTTGGAGGCGAAAATGGCCTTGTCGTTCGGTGCATCACGGAGCAGTGAGATTGTCAGCCGGGTGGGAATGTCACCAAATGCCGGGATCTTATAGGAGCCAGGACCCCGCGTGAGGAGGACGCCGCCAGGCGAATAATGGAGCTCCTCCAGGGTGAAGAGACCCAGACCCTGCATAAACGCCCCCTCCACCTGGAGACAGACACAGAGGACAGTCTGACCTGAGGGGGGCACTACAGGGCAGCACTCAGGGGTCTTCAGAAAGAATTTTTCCATGGACTGAATGATTCACTAAATGATGGATTCACCTGTCCAATGTCAATTGCAGGGTTGAGGCTGTGACCGACGTCCATCACAATGGTGGTGCTCAAGTTCTGTAAGACAGTTATTAAAAATTAATTATTGTTACACAATGTAAAAAATTCCTGTTGAAAATTTATTGGCTGGAAGAATCAACCTTACTGAATTTAACCTGTATGATGAGAAGTCATGCTAAATTTGCTGTTGGCTGCTTACCGATAGCAGCTACTGTACAAAAACAATCACATGATCACTGTCACACACAAAAGAATATCTTTTGTTTTAACTTTGTTCCGGCTAAGTGTTTCCTTTGTAAAGGATCTACCTTGTGAGCTCCGGTCAGACAGTCCACCTCCACCTCTGAACAGGCAACGCCATAGCTGAAGTAGTTGAAGGCTCGGCCCGAGTTTGAGTCAAAGTCGTAACCAAGATCAGGAGTTCTGACAGGAGACAGCAAACACACAAACTGTATTCTGGTATTTATTCATCAAGAGATTTGCTTAACCTTGGACAAATTCAGTCAACTCACTTGTAGAAGCCATTGGCGCTGAGGTTTACTCTGTCCAGGTATGCCGCTTTCACCTGAAACACACACACACACGCGCACACACACACACACACACACACATTTTTTTTTATTACTTCAATATACAAATTCACGTTGAAAGCTAAAAGCAAACTTAGTGTAGCTAACGTGAACTGCTTTTGTCGAGTAAAGCAAACCCTGCAAAGATTTCTGTGATTGTGATCATGAATACAAATATAAAGCAGGTGATCGTCCTTAGTTCAGAGGTTCAGAGTGGTAGTCTGTTGTCTGTTAATAAAGACAGTTAGCGGACATTTCTTTATCACTTGCCAGACAGCAGTATTAACTTGTTTATACATAAGACTGCATGTCATGTTAGTGTGGCTGTTGGCTGTTAAATATTTAAACATAGCATTTACAGACAGCCCTTATAACTTAAGCTCGCTTAACATGATTATGAAAAATTATGTGTAAGTTGAAGGTTTAACAGTTACATATAATGTTAGCCTACTGTTATAAGAAGGCATTGACAGTTTTCTGTAACAACATCATATAATATGTTACAACACCACAATACATTACCTCAATACTTTGCATCCTGCAAACAGCTGTTTTTGAAACAATAAAAAATAAAATACAGTCGGGTGAAGTGTGTTTCAAGAGCATTGTGTTCTCTCACTCTTTCAAAAACAAATGCACGTGGTAACCGGCAGCCACATTCAGGGGCTTGAGCACGCCAGACTGTGGGTGTCATACCACTTTTGACCAGAGTGGCCGCTAGAAACAACATAAAGTTCCATCCTGCACCTTTAAACTGATACTTTAATGGAAAAAATGGACATGCAGCAATAAATAACCAAAGACAGATTACCTCTGCTACTGTAGCAGGAAATAAAAGTATAACTGTCACATATAATCTTAATGCTCCTGCTCACCCAGTCCTCCCATGATCCTTTGGGGTTCCTGGTCTTGTACGGTTCCAGACGTTTTATGAGGATCTCGCAGGCATTCTGCACAGCGGCTCCATTGAGGTCCGAGGAGGCAGAGGCAGCAGTCGGGCTGGTGTTGGGGACCGTGTTGGTGCTTGTCTCTGAGATGTGGATCTTTGAACAGGGGACACTGAGAACCCTGCTGGCAACCTGAGCACACACACACACACACACAGTTCCATCACAGTATTTGTGAGCTTAAACACATAATGTCTTAGTTTGTGTGCAGCATCCAGGTGCTTCAAGGTCCTTTGGTGCCATTAGTTTAAATGGAAGCTGGGCTGCGATACATTTCGATAGAGGCTGCGGAGGTAAATATTGTTTTTTTAAAAAAACATATTTATAATTCCTTTTGATAGAAAATTATTGCAGATGTTCGGACAACCCTTTCAGCCAAGGTTTAATAGTCAATCGGCGGAAAACACAGCATTGAAGAAATCTTGGCCTGCATTTCCTCGAATATCCACTAGATGGTGACAATTGTACTTAAATAAACCAAAAAAAAAACAAAAAAACAGTTTAAGGCTTGCTGAACTCGGGTACCTGGACCATCTTGGTGTGGAGGCCTTGTCCCATCTCCGTCCCACCGTGTGTCACCAACACAGAGCCATCAGTGTAGATATGAACCAGAGCCCCAGCCTGCACGCACAAACACACTCATGCAAACTCATGAAGTCACAAACCCAAAAAGTTTCACAGCTTGTTAGTCAGTGCTGTTGGATCAGACCTGGTTGAGAAACACGGCTGTGAAGCTGATCCCAAACTTGGTGGGGACAATTGCGAGGCCTCGTTTGTTCCACCGGTTCTGTCTGTGAGAAAAACAACAATAAGTTGAAGAAATCATTTTCAGACCAAACAGCGTCTCTGGAAACTGAGTCCACTTTGTTTTTACCTGTTGTAAAGATCAACAGCAGCTCGGCGTTGCTGGTATGCAGACCGTGAGAGGCACTCTTCCCAGCATCTGTCCAAGGTGATATGATCCAGGATCTGGTTGTAGGGCGTCAACTCACCTTCCACATACAGGTTCAACCGTCGCACCTGAAGGGGCACAAAGTCACTGACTGGATGCTACTCACCTGCTGATCATGTTTGACCTCATTCATCCACCTACGTACCTCCTCTACCATCCTGCCCAGAGTCTGAGCCACATCAGTCATCCAGCTCTCAGCAACCATCATGCCTTGTGGCCCTCCAAAGCCCCTGAAGGCGGTGTTGGATGGCAGGTTGGTGCGGCACAGGAAACCACGGCCTTGCACGTTGGCCACACTGTAGGAGTTCTCCATGTGGAACAGAGCGCGCTCCATGACCTCGACAGACACAGGAAGGTGATATCACCAACACATCATCATCAAATACTGCAATACAAAATACAATGCTTACAGTACTGATACTCACTGACAGAGAGAGATCCATAGAGTTCCCAACATTACTGTAGTACGACACGTCCAGAGCCACAACCTTCCCACTGTTTAGGAATCCCACCTAGAGCAAAAGGAGAGGAAGAAGAAGAAGAAGAAGAAGAAGAAGAAGAAGAAGAAGGTGCTGCTCTGAGCCACTGAGTTACTTATAAAATCCTGCTACAATAAAAATACTACAAAAAAAACTCCTAAGCACTGCTTCTGCTGCTCCTGCTCCTATGAAGAGCTCCACCTCCCACCTTGTATTTTCCATAGAAGGGGTGTCTCCCTCCAGTGATCAACATGTCCTCGTCTCTGTCCAACATGCACCTCACAGGCCTCTTCAGCCTAAAACAGGAATGCAGATGGCAGATAAAAACTCCCAGTAAACTGCTGAAGAAGAGAATCTGATTAAAGACAACCATCAGACAAACTTGTTTGCAGCCACAGCGACCACAGTCGACAACACAGTTGTCCGGCTCTCCTTTCCTCCAAAGCCTCCACCCATCCTCTTCACCCGTACAACCACTCTGTTAGCAGGGACGCCCAATGCCTTTGCCACCAGAATCTGACACAGAAACAGAGAAACAAGCCACCATTGAATTATTTTTCTTTATTTATTTGATCAGTTTCTCACACCTGTGTGACTCTCTCTGTCACCTGAGTTTTTGAGGCAGACTGAGTGGAAACAAAGAGCTCCATCTCTCCATCTTCTCCACGGGGAACAGCCAGAGTGACGTTTGTCTCCAGGTAGAAATGTTCCTGACCCCCAATGTGCATCTCACCTGTCAACAATCAATCAATAATCAATACCTGATGCTCAGTTCAGGAGAAAATCTCACACACACACACACGGTCCTACCCTCCAGGATGTGGTCAGCCTGCTGAAACCCTGCCTCCAGGTCTCCCTTCTGGATGGTTCTTATTGGCTGATAGAAGGAATTGGCAGCGATTGCTTCCTGTCAGTTGAACAAATGACAGATTTACTTCCTGATATAAATTTTTCTGTCTCGTTAGCATGCTAATTTACCATTCAGGTGAGCATACATGTGTCTATGGAGTCTTTTTTTCTAGCTCCACCAGCAGGTTGAAATGTTTAATGTGTCCAACATTACATTTACTGACATCTATACCTGTCAGACTCTAAAACAAGGTTAAATTGTAGCTTTCATTAGCGTTTCAGAATGTTTATTTTTCAACCTTTGTGACACTTCCTCCCTCACCTGAATGGTGATGATCGGCTGCAGCTCTTCATACTCAATCCTGACGGCTTTTGCGGCTCTCTGAGCATGAAGCTGTGTGTCAGCAACCACGGCACCGATGATGTGACCCACACAGGTCACCTGCAGAGAGGAGGCAAACATTGCTGACCTGATCATGACCCTGACAGTCACCTGACTTGTCAGACAAAAAGGAACACACCTGGCGATGGGCAAGGACAGTCTCATCATCTGCAACGGGTCCAGTGGCGTTACTGCCGGGGATGTCATCTGCGAACACACAGCAGACCACGCCCGACATGCACTCTGCTGCTGAGGTGTCTATGGAGCTGTGACACACACCTGGGTTAGATGGGACAGGTGTGTTTGCTGTACAGGTGTGTGTGAGTTGCACAGATGTAAGTCTTACAGAATGTTAGCATGAGCTTTGCTGCTGGTGATGAGCGCCAGGTAGAGCTCGTTTTCATACAGCGGCACATCATCACAGTAAACTGCCTCCCCCGTCGCCTGCTTCAGAGCGGACAGGTGCATCATGGGTCGGCCTACCATGTCATCCTGGCTCCGCCCCTCTGGCACAGCCTTGAGAACGATAGCACATCAGTTACTTAGACCATTTAGACAACATCATTTGAGCACTGTGTGTGTGGGTGTGTGTGGGTGTGTGTGTTTGTTTGTGTGTACGCTGAACCTGGTAGATCTGAACGCTGGTTGGAGTCTCTGGATGATAAACATCTGTAGCGCTCAGGCAGTCTGATTCAACCTCCTTCACGTTTATACCCTGATATATAAAACACAACAAATTAAAACTGAAAAATATCTTATTAACAGAGTTGTTTTTTTTAACATTTACATATTAAGTTCATCAGGAATCAAGGGACAGCAGTTGTGAGTTCAGAGGCTCAGAAATCACATCAAGTGTAATATAAAAATATAAAATAAATCACATTAAAATACAGTAAATATTAAATTATACAATATAGAAAAGACTGTTTCAACCTGCTTTCTGAGCTTCTGCAGCACTGTCAGGTAGAACTTGTAAAAGAGACTGAGGGTCAAAGTTCGCCGGTAAGTCACCATGCCGCCTGGTGCTGAGGGATCAAGGGTCATCTCCTCAGTCAATGAGGAACAGGCCTCCTGTAGGAGCTCCTCCCCCCAATGCCTGGATGACATTACAGTGTTACTGAAGTCCTCATTCTGCTTCTCATTTACAGGTATGATCAGTCTTTCTTACCTTCCCAGCAGTCTGCGCGCCGTCTTCTTGGCCAGCACCGTGGTCGCCGCCATGCCGCCGTAGCTCAGCCTCAAGTCCTTGACAATGTCACTCCCAGGAGTGAAGGTGACGCTCATCCCTGTGGTAATGATACTGATGTCATCCTCTCGGCGAGGCGACTGTTTGAAGGCGGAGACAAACTGGGTCTGAAGAGGAGAAATGGCAGCATAAGTGTGAGTATGGTGAAGGATTTGGTTCTGCAAACAAGGTTGTGGTTACCTGCTTGCTGTACGGGATCTCAATGGACAGCAGGAGCTCCTGAGGACGCATAATCGTCTTCCTGTAACCCGTGAAGAATCTGTCATCCATCTGAACCACACGGCTGCCATCTGACCCACAAACAGACAGACAGACAAACACACAAGCAGATAGACAGACAGGCAGGCAGGCAGGCAGACAGACAGACAGACAGACAGACAGACAGACAGACAGACACACACACACAGACGAGTCAAACATTTCTGTTGTGTTTAAAATGAACCATTAAAACACACATAATTCAGATTTAGTTATAAAAGCAATAAAAGACCTGTGACTAATAGTAATGTGGCCTTCAGGTGGAGTTAAACATATGAAAACTAAGTGAGAAATTTAGGTGACAGTTACGGGTGAAAAACAGTGACTCGGTGGTCACAGAGTCCAAAGGTTACTTAAATGCCTCCTGACATGAAGTAAGTAAACCCACCATGAGAATTTGTCCTCTCATCTCCTTTATCACAACTTCAAATCAAGTATCAGCAACAATAACTTTACCACCGTGTTCACCTCCTGTCAAAATAAACTTCACACAGTGAAAGTGATACACGTTGTGTGAATTTTCAAAATGAATTACGAATATAGGTTTATCAGAGATTCAGTGATATATAAATTTTGAAAGAAGACACTGATCCACATTGAGTCATATGGTATTTAAATGAAGTATGTGTGACCATGTGTGTGTGAGAGAGAGTGTGTGTGTGTGTGTGTGTGTGTGTGCAAGTGTAAGTGTGCATGTGTGTGTGTGTGTTTTCAGGAGCTGTTTTATCAGTGAACTCTGATCTTCAAAAAAAGTGAAACACTGATGACCCAAATTCCTGGAATAACATGATAAACAACCATGTGTGTGTGTGCTCATGTTACCCTTGTCTATCAGTGTGAGTTTGCAGTTTGCTGCCATAAAAACAGGGTTGAGATCTGATATAGGGCTGGCAGTCATGATGTTTCCACCAACAGCCTGAAGACGAAAAACATTTTTAGATTGTTCATATTATAAAAGCCATTTTCACACATGCTTTTTTGGCTTTCATTGCACTAAATAACCAGAGAATAACAGCAGAAGGAGAGTTATTAAATTTCCAAACACCAAGCCTCACAGAAAAGTTTATTAAAGTTAAAATTTGTTGCTTATCAGCTCCATGTTTAACAAACACTGATTGACTCACAGCTACATTACGAATCTGCAGTCCAGCAAACCAGCGCAGCTGTTCCAGAACAGCAAGGAAGACCTCCGTCTGATGGGGAGGAAGAGTCTCCACGGCCTGCTTCAATACTGCCCCCATGTGACTGAGAGTACAAGCTGCACCAAAGACTACACCTGAACGCACAGAAACAAACACAGTTTAACTTGTTTTCTTTTTTCAATGTTTATTCTGATTTGTAGTCATGCTGGCAAAGCTTCGGCCAGTTGTGGGTCAAATAACAACAAAATAATAAAAGTGTTTGTGAAAAATCTAATTATGATCTCCAGAGGTTAAATCCTAATAACTGTGGAGATAATTTTTCATCTTGTACCACCAGCAGGTCAAAGTTTTTTTTCATCCAACACTAACTCTCAGAAGGCAAACTAAGTTAACAGAAATAAATGCTAACAATAGTATTTGTGACATTTTAGCATTAACGTTCACATATAAAACAGCTAGCTGTCTGGCTACCTTGTTATATTCACATACCAACTGTCAACCTGCACAGTCACTGTATGCCATTAGTAATTTTTTTTAAAGAGAAAAACAGGGAACATTATGTAAATGAACAAAGAAACACAAGATTAAAGTCCAGTAAAGTTACACTACATGTTGACATTAGTAGTGAGGACCCTGAAGCCATGCCGTCTAGACTTTTCTGTGAATTTGGCAGCTTGATGAGAGTTTATATCAAACAGTCCAAAGTGTTTGTATGGTGAATATTCAATCAACTGACAAGAGTCTCTTTAGATATCACAAATTAGCAGGAGAATAATCATCTAATTTTACTAATAACTTGTTAGAAAGGTGTCAAACAAAAATTTTTAGTCTGTCCCCTTTATTTGAAATGAAATCTTGTGATATTGAGTTTTTGAACAAAAAAACAGAGAGAAAAGCTTTAAAACTGCAGCCTCAAGCATTAGTTTAGTGTTTCAGTGACAAAGCTAATCTTTTAGCTTTGTCACTGAGGGCTTAAACTGGATTAACCTGTGCACACACAGACACTCTACCCATGTGCAAACACACACACTTTCTTCAGATGAGCGTAACAGGGTCATAACTGACCAGACTCAGTGTGTGTCACTGTGTTTAGTTCGGGAATGAAGGCTGGAGCTAAAATGACTGGATACACCATGTTCTTAAACTTCACTTCAATTCCTGAAAGCACAGAGAGAGAGAGAGAGAACAAGTGACTGAATGACTAAATGACTAAATGACTGAATGAATGAGTGTCTGAATGAATGTATGAATGAATGAATGAATGAATGAATGAACAAAGGATTGAATGAATGTCTGTGAGAGACAGACTGACCCACTTCAGTGTTTCCCACCACCACTCGGGCATCTGGATGTTTCCATTTCAGATGCAGCAGCTCATCCAGACTGTCAGGCTGCAGCCACACTGTCCTGTCACCACGGAAACACAGCAAGCCCGGCATTTGACCTTTGGTGAGGGACTTAAAGGAAGGAGAAGAAAAGACCGACACATTCATATTATTGCTATTCTCTGTCTTTGACTGTGTGGGGGACAATCAAGCTCTGAGTCTTGGAACCACAGCTTTCATTATGCCTTGGGGATGTTGCTCATGTATTCTTTACCATGAGCTCAGGGGGGAAGATGACCTCCTGCGTGGGGTCAAACGGTGCAAACTCAGCTGTGTTGAAAAGGGGCGTGGCCTCCTGCACCAAAACACACAGTTTACAGTCAGAAACATTAAACAAGCTGATGTGTGATCAGTTTTTACTTCAGACAGACTTACACCAACGTCTTCCTCTGAGCTCTTCTCAGCTCTGTTCCCACTGGCCATACAGCAGCCGTTCTCCCGCCCCCTGCCACCACAACAACCCCCTTCCTGAGAAAAAAAGCACACCAGGTTTCTGTAATCTTATTACCTCAACACTGTGTCGTTGGCCTTTTATTAATTTAGTAACTTTAAGATTCATCTGTCCTGGAAGGCTGATGGAGTGTGTGTGTGTGTGGTTGTGACACATTGATGGAGTGTGTCTTACCACAGTGAATGTCTTGTATCCCTCCAGTATGGGTCTGTATCCGGTGCAACGGCACAAATTTCCTGGAAGAAATAATTTTTATTTTCCTAATGTTATCATTGCAGTTTTAATACTTTGTTTGCTTTACATCGGAACAGACAACTTCTGTTCGATATTAATCGGCTGATTTGTCACTGTCCAATAAACCAAGAATAAACTTCAAATGTGATAATTCCACATAAAAAGCAAGACAGGCAACCAGTCTCTGACCCTGGAGGGCCTCCTCCACATCAGCCATGTTGGGCGTGCTGTTGTTTTTTAGCAGTGCGTACATGGACATAACGATCCCTGGAGTACAAAAACCACACTGAGAGCCGTGAGCCCTCGCGATTCGCTCCTGAGGATGAAAACATAAAAAAAGATTTGAATACGTCAGCTTGTCATGGAGGTTTGCTGCCCTCTAGTGGCCCAAATCAATCAATCAGTCAAGCTTTAACGTAAGTTTAAAAAAATGATTAAAAATTGTATTGTGTGTGTGGTTTTTACCTGCACAGGATGTAGTTTTCTTGCCACACTGCCAATGCCCTCCACAGTTGTCACGGCGACTAGGTGCAGTGAGCAGAGGGGGGCGAGACAAGCATTAATGGCGTAGTGACTGTACTCAAGTTAAAGACTGTAATTGTGACTGCAACTCAGAGTTACTCTCCTCCTCCGTGAAATCAGTTTGTTGTCATTAAAAGGCTTACGATGTCAGATGAGAGCACATGACTGCAGCTGACGAGACACTTTATCATTTAAAACATATACACGCACAGTTACAGAAACACACACACTTGGTCAAAAGATACAGCAGCTGTTGAGTGTGTGTTTGGTATCTGGACAGCATAACAGTACAGGCTCCGCAGCCGCCCTCAGCACAGCCCAGCTTGGTTCCTGTTAAACCCACTGAAGACACACACACACACACCCACACACACACACAACTCATTAGCAGGAACACATGATCATCTTCAGTCATGCAGACAGAAACAAACTCTGACCTCAGACTGTTAAAGACTAAACGTCTGTAAATGAGTGAATAATCGTGTCATTTGGGACAAAGGCTGAACTTTGTTTTCATCTCTGCACAAACACCTGAGAGCCAGGGCTGCAGAGGAGGTTTTTCTGTCTAAACTGTGCCAGACATCATATCATTGGTCAAGGAGTCTCCAATGAGATTTTCCAGGGTCATTGAGGAGGATCAAGGACCCACATAACCTGTGCCCCTCAACTGTCCTCGGAATGTGCTAAAGACCCCACCCATATCTTAAAGGACTTCAAGGGCTAACACCTGTTGGCCAATTAGAACTTTAAATCCAAATGTCACGAAATTATTTTTTATTCTCTCTGAAAAGACGAAATATAACCAGAAAGTTTCCTCTTTTTTTCTGACTGAGTTTTAAAACCGAGTTTGTTTCACTAATTATATCTTAATATTTTAGCAACACCTAGTCCAGATATCTGACTAGTGTTCAGAGGAATAACCATCAGAGAAGAAGAAAAACAACTAAAGAAAAGACACAGAAAGACAAAAAGGAAACAGGATGTTTTGAGCCATTAATGTGAAACAGGGAAATCTGCTGAACAAGGCAAGTTTAATACAGTGACACACTGACCAGACAGTGAAGTTCTGCATGTCATATTGTATATTTATTTTTTAAGTATAAGTATTTAAGTATATACCAGTGTATGAGAGTGTGTGTGTGAGTGTGAGTGTGTGTGTGTGTGTGTGTGTGTGAGAGCCTACATTTCCTCCTCAGGTACTTCAGCAGGCTCATCTCAGGATCTACATTTCTCTCAACAATCTGCAGCAAAATAATAATAATAATAAAACATCATCTCAACATAGACACCTGGAGTTTGTTTTTTTTGTCTCTAGGGGGCGTCTCTGAGTCATTTTAACTAAACCACAGACTTTTAGCTTCTCTAAGCTTTTCCTGGTCTTACATCACAGTTCAATAACTATCAAGGGATTCTGGACTGTTTGTTAAAGAAAACTCCAGACTTTTTTTTTCATAACAGTTACACAAATTTAAAAAATCAACAGGATCAATAGTGATAACAATTGTAACACATTAAAATAATAAATTCACATCTAATTGTCAATGTAACTAAAATGCTCAGTTTCTCTCGCATTGATTCTATCACAGGTTAATCATCATTGCCACAAATCATGCAGTAAATTACTACTGAATCTCTGACAACATTATCATATTAAGTCAGGGTTGGGAACAAAAATCATTTCCATGCAGGAATATTTTAAGAGCATTATGCAAATGCAATACTGTGCTTATGAGAACTGCACATTTATATCTATAAAGTCAGATTCCAACATTTTTAAAATGACCTTGTTTAACTTTAAAGCAAAATTAATACAATCCAAAAATAACAGATTTATTATTTATCCATTTCATTGGGACTCCTGACTCTGGAGATGATGTTTAGACATCATTAAGGCTCCATATAGTTGTGTTTCTTGTTCATGCACCGCACTAACTTTACACTCAGCTCCTCTGCTCACACAGAGTCCAAAGTAAACCTGCAGCGTTCTGTATCGATGTTCCACATTTCTCGAACAAACTCAGAAAACTGCTCCAACTCTCAGCTCACACAACTCACTTTTAAATGTAGAAAGGACTCATTTTACCTTCTTGCCGTTAACAAAGAAGATGAGTTCGTCAGACCTAGATTGGGTCTCGGCATCAACGTGGGTAACCTTTAGGTCCTTCATGTTGTCAGTCCTCTGCTGTCTGACTGAGCTGATCAGGACTGTCGCTGCTCAGTGGGTGGATCCTCTACAGGAAGGTGTGTCCTTCAAGACAACCCCACTGAAGTTGAATCTGATGGTGCCCTGACATCCCTTTCCCCATATACACCAGTCAAAAAATTCATTACTGATAAACTTTCTGTCAGTTTATGAATCAAGTTTGAAACTGACCAGTTTTTCTTGCTACTTGGAGTGAAGAAAGAAAATGATTCGGCTGATTTTACATCTATCAATTATACTCAGGAGAACTCACCTCCAGTTTCAGATACGACCTTTGACCTCAGATAAAGCTCAGGGATTGCAGCCATCTGCAGGCTAATTATTCACAGCTAGGTTTCCACCTGCAGGTCAAAGGTCAGTGTACACACTCCCTGTGGTTCAGTCATGTTTGCATGTCGAGCATGAAGCAGCACGTCATGTACGAAACAATAATAATTAACTAGATTAGACAAACAATAACTGAAAGTAGTTTTATAATAATTCATTATAGTAATCTAATAAAATATATAACAAAACTAAGAATACAGTTTCATACAAAATACACAGCAAATAATAAGTAATAAAATGTCAAACACTATAGCCAATAATAACAAGCCATTACATACTTTGTACTTTGAAAAAGTAACAAAAATAAATATTTTGGTCATTAAAAAATCTGTTAATAAACCCAATAAATGACAGACTAAAGTATAAATAGTGACAAACAGATGACTGTTGATAAAAACTCACATCTAATCTTTCTGTTGGTTCTGAACTGAAATCAACAGATAAATCCTCATATTTGAAGATTTTTATCAGACTCTAAAGTGACAAACATTAAGAAATGAAGCAAGCTTTTTTTTAACATCTATAATATTTAGCCTCACGTTAAACCATGAAAGCAAACAGGCATTGAGAATCAACAGAGCAGCTTAAAGTAGCAGACATTGAGTCATTCATGTGATTTGTGTTCCAGCAGAAAATGGATTTGATTCGTCTTCAGAAACCAACCAATAAGTTTTCATCAAAGAGTCAGACTGGACTGGAAAAATGTGCCTTCTCTTCCCACCATGGACATCATATATTCTGGTTCACAGGGGAAGTTAGCAGTTTCAGAGGG
Source organism: Acanthurus lineatus (assembly GCA_029814665.1). Taxonomy (NCBI): domain Eukaryota; kingdom Metazoa; phylum Chordata; class Actinopteri; order Acanthuriformes; family Acanthuridae; genus Acanthurus; species Acanthurus lineatus. Next base: position 1,041,700 of record JAPZDV010000017.1, on the reverse strand, counting down.
AAGTCAGCTGAAAGAAAAGTCAGTCAGGCCACAACGGTGTGTTGAATAAAAGACTTCAGATAAACACAGCCAACAACACTATTACCATACAGTAAACAATACATTTTAAATATAATAACATTAGTCTGTGCTTTTCTACTTTCCAAATTAATGTTAGCCCTGGTTTGTGAATTCTTCCAAAAATGGTAGCTAACTCAGCAGCTCAGCCAAGTCACATAGCCAAGATAATCAAAATCATCTTTGAATTCATTTAGTTGACCGTAATCTGATATTAATTTAGGAAAACATTAGGTGTTTTAAAAATACACACATGATTTTCTTAAACTTAAGCTTATTTGTTATGAGCTAGCTATCTTGTGAAGCAAAAAAAAAAAAAAAAAGTAAAAAGTCTATCCTAATAAATTTAAAATTTCATAAATACTTTTTCAAAGTCTGCTTCTTTTATGTGACGCACTACCACCTAAGAAAAAACAAACAAAAAGAATTTCAGCCGTCGAAAACGTGAGAAGGGAAGGGGACACTCGAACTAACATCACTGTGCGAAATTTAGTGATAAGTCTGCAATATTGCCAGCATTCCCTTAGTATGTTCAGAAATACAGTGGTAACGTAAGACACAGCGTGTCACCGATACGATCAGGAGGCAGCCTGATCAACTTGTGACCACACTAAGATTAGATCAACTTTTGACCACATTGTGACCACACATTAAGGTTCTTTCAATGTAGTGCTATAAATCAAGTAAAGTACTCTGAAGTAATCAAGTGGATATAGGCTACTGAAGCCACAAGATTTCGCGTTACCACATTGTCTTTCTGGAAAAATAAATGTAAAGAACGGAGGTCACTTCACAGCTCACAACCCAGCCAAGCCAAGTTAGTAGGCAACACAGACATCAAAAGTTTTTTGTTTGTTTGTTTTTGACAAGCCAGAATTATATCACTCTAAGATCAAATAAGTTTGGCCATGTTGGCCGTAAAAAAATAGAGATTTCGGAATGATAAAAGGAAAAGGGAAAATTGTGATTTGAATTTATACTAGTGTGGGAAAGTGCGTGACATGTCCAACACATTGCCACCATACCATTAGTGGCCTACACTAAATACTTGATGATTGAGTAAGATAACTCATGCAGCAGGTCATGGATACATTGATTCGAATCGGGACAGCCAGAACAACCTATGACCACACTGTTCATGCACTTGAAAACTTTCTTCTATGTTAATTGTTACCGTCCAGCACAAAACTGACTATCTCTTTATGTTGGTAGAAATTAAAACAGGTTTGGGACAATAAAACATTTAAATATGACATCTGAATTAAACATATACATACACGAACATCAGAATTTACAAACCTTCACATCGAATGCACATCCTGTTGCCTTTGGTTTCACTGTTTGTGCGTAGCAAGGCCAAACTATGCTCAAGACTTAGACTTCTTGTGTACAGCCTGGATAAGAGAAGTGGATGACCTGGTTCTATGGCCACGAAAACCACAGATAAACATATATGAGAACTACTGTCTTTAAGAATTGTTAAGTTTTTATTTATTTTTATTACTTTTTATTTTTTATTGACCTAAAAACTGATGTAATTTCTGATTGCTTTCGCCTACGAAGGGTGTGCTGGCAGTGTTTCAGACTTGACCATCTTCAATTCCCCCACGGTGGTATGTGTTTGAGTCTCCCTTTTCTCTTCTTACATTTTAAATGGTATGATCTGCACTTATCTTGCAATTTTCTAATCTTTTGATTTCTCAAAGCGCTTTTACAATATAAGTCAGAATTCACCCATACACACATATTTACACAATAATGATGCCAGATTGC
>JAPZDV010000017.1:1026035-1036038 GCA_029814665.1 Acanthurus lineatus | reverse complement strand
GCCTGGTTCAAAAAACGTTTTTTTGTCTACAGCTTCTCTACCATCTCATGAAAACTCTGAGGGGGTCGAATTTTTTTCTAACTCAGTTGTTTATTTTATATTTAAGCCTAAAATTCGGCTATTCGGCTGTTGTTTGACAACCTGTTGACGTATAGCCGGGGGCTGTTAGCTGAGTGGGTGCGCTGTCCGTCCTTTGACTCCGCCTCTTTTCCCATATTTGGTTTTTCATCGTGTAGGCGGGCTCTTTGCGGAGTCACACGCAGGCTAATGGTGGCGTCCAGGACGAGATTTCTGAGGCTTCACTTTCACTCATGCAGAAACCAATGGGTGACGTCACGAAGGGTTTGTCCAGTGTTTTATACAGTCAATGGTCTCGACGAAGTACTCTCAACCTAACTTGTCACCACCTAGCTGATCAATCAAGCTCTCTGATTGGTTACACAGCATGTCAGTATTCTTGTATTATCCAATACATTGACAACTGAAGTCTGTCACTTTTGATGGAATCGTAGACTGAATGGAACCGGTGTCCATTAGCAGGAATATTTCCTGACAACAGACATAAATTTCAAAAAACAGACACCCCCAAGGGCTTTAGTCAGCCTAAATCAATGTCGCCCAAAAATATATATACATATAAATACCATTCTTTATGTTTTAATGCGGTTTTTCGATCAAAGTTTAAAGATATACACAAGCCCTAATTTGGTTTTCCTGATAACACTTAAGGGTTTCGCTGTTGCCTTGAACAGTCATTGCTATACCATTAAGTTCTAATGGTAGGTGTCACAAAGCTAACGAAATACTAACCTTAGCCACATTCAGTAATAGTTCTTGAAAACAGTTAACATAATTGAGCAATGTGTTCAAATCATTGACTGTATAAAACAGGTTTAAATAGCTAGCTAACCAGCTGTATTACCGTATCCCAACTTCCTAACTGATATTAGAATTTTCACAAACTTTCTTCAAAAAAAGTCAGCTGAAGCTGCGCGCTGAACGTATTCAAATTTCAGGTGAGTTCAGAGGGGCCGTTTACTTGCTGCGGCTTTTGTCACAGTCGCCCCCCTGTGGTGATCAGAGGATCACAGAGAGGGTGAGCAGAGAGGGTTTTTAACACACTCACACACACACACACACACACACACACACACAAATACAAAAGGCAGCTGGCAGACAGATGCAAGTTAATTCTCTCTGCACACATTTTGGGGACTTTTCAATTTTATGCGTGATCCACTGTGTCTGTGTCCCTCACTTGCATCTGTGTGTCTCTCTGTGTGTCAGTGAGATTAAATCTCAAAGATTTTTCATGGAGTCTGGTGGGTGAATCACTTTTGGCTCAGGTATCAGCTGTTTACAGTTAAAATAATAAACTGTTCTACACATTTAAAGATTATCATTAATGTTAAAAACATAGAGAATTTTTTTTTTCAATTCGAAGCTCTCACTGAAGCTTTCCAGTCTGTTAAATTCTTTTCTGAAATGATCCAGTTTTTAGAAGAACATTCTTCTAGAAATCTGGCATGAAGGCTTCAAGTTGGATTTCTGGATTATGAACAGATATTTCATAACTGTAAATTACATATTCAAGAATTTTTGGAAACCTGACCCTAAAAACATCATAATATTCCAGCCAAATTTGTTGTGAGTGAATGAAAATGTGGAAAATTTCTAGACATGAGCTGTTGGAAAAACACTTAATGGTGGTCGTAGTTTGAGGCACAAACAAAACAAAACTCCAAATAAACTCTTCAGTTTACAGGAACATTCTGCTGTTTTCATCACTTTTATTTTATCTTTTTAATTTTGCATCACCATGTTGGACATCATAAGTTTATGCCACTGATACACAAAGTAAACAAAATATGCTGAAACCCATAACATTTTCAGTTTCTTTTACAGTTTTTTTTAAAACACAGAAGTTTCTGTACTGTGTTTCTCCTCTGTTTGCCGACTTGATCCTAACTTGCCCTTGATTATCAGTCACCCTCCTCAAGTTCACACCTGCCTGTAAAATCAATACCTGACACCTCCTTCTATGACGCCTCCACCAGGTGAAATCCGCCGTTCTCCTCCATCAGCTTCTGTCTCTTCCTGGCCTGAACCAGACTGTAAACCACAGCTCCAAGTGTGTTCCTGTTCAGACTGAAGCCCTGCCCACAGCCACGCTCCATAAAGCTGGATCGCTCCTCACGACTGCTCACAAAAAACGTTCGAATCTGAACAAAAAAATACAACATCAATTTTACCTTGTTTTAGTGCTGTTTGTTGTTACTAGCACAACAGCTTTATCGATAAATATTCTGTTTAAGTTTGTACAAAAAAGTAAACTTTCTATTTTAAGCCCTTATCCAAACTGTGTCAAAACATAAAGTTGAAAATTTAAACACAAATAAATGCTTCAATATTAAATATGCACTTGAATGTTGTTATTAAACTTTGTTATTAAACTTAGCATTTGCATATTCTATGAGTTACTTGAGATAAGAGTAATTTAAAACTGTTTATTTGTATCTTTATGTTTAAAATGTTCACCCTGATGAACTGTTCTTATCCTCATTCTGAAAACATATTTTCAAATTTACATTTTTTTTAATTCTGTAACCTCATTGTTTAATGACTGAGACTCATTGTTCTGTCTCACCTTTCCATGTCGTTCACTGATGCCTTTGATGTAAATGTTTCCTCGGAGCTGCCGTAGAAAGCCGCGCTCCACAAGGATGCTGCTGGTGGATTCTGGGACCTGATGTGGGCAGAGTTATGTTCATGTTTGTGTAAACATTATGTAAACAAACACTCCTGCGGACAGGTAAGCTCACCTGGATCCTCCCACTGACTCCGGTGCTCTCCATGCGGCTAGCCATATTCACTGTTGTCCCCCAGATGTCATACTGAGGTTTGGTGGCACCGATCACACCTGCGATCACTGGGCCATGAGCGACACCTGTGGGTGAAGTTGGAGGTCACATGGTGAGTGTGTGTGCATTAAACTGAAACCACTGAAGCAAACACACAACAGTTCACAATGATGACAAGGATGACAAACAAGAGCTGATTGAATGTTTTTAAGTAATGAAATTAGTTTGTAAACATACTTAGAAAAAAGTTCAGAAAAACTGAGAAACGGCTAAAATCTGAGAAAAAACAAACAAAAACGAACCAACTCGGAGCTGGAAGCTGTTTCCTGTGTGTGTGTTGATGTGTTGAAGTGTTTCCTGCATGGCCAGAGCAAACAGCAGCAGCTCACTGAGGTGATGCCAGCTGTCCTCACACTCCTGAACACAGGGGAGAAGAGTGAGGCATTAAGGAAAGGTGCACTATTTCACCTCCACCATCCTTGTCCATGATTCCAGTCTACATAGGTTTATGTTTTTGTGTTTTTGTTAACTGTAAATGTTTTTCTCAATTAGTTAAAAGCTTATATTACACACACTTTGGTCTTAATTTCTCTCTTTTAGTTGTAAATTTGTTATATTTTAGTAAAAAGCATCTTTGAAGTCATTATGATGCACATTTCCACACATGATTTTTAAATGGCTACTTTAATTTTTTACTTTTTCTTTTTTATGTCTGTTTGGCCTTATTCAGTGAAACTCAACACTCCCAGATGATTCATATCAAAAGCCCGCTATGATGAGTGGGAGGTTGTTTCAGTGGAAGGCTTTCAATTTGAAACACCAGCAGGTAATATGCAGGTAATATTTAGCTCAACAGAGAACAAAGAACAAAAAATACTTTCTCTGTATGAGGGTTTTGTTTTCATCAAACATCAGCCCTGACCTGCCTGTCAGGAGAGAGACCAGAGGCTGCCATGTACGTGCTGCCGGTGGTTTTAATCTTCTCCACCTCCTGGAAATAACACTCATCCAGCAGCTGCACATTCGCACGAATGCACATGCGCGCGTGCACACACACACACACACATACACACAAAAATGATTCAGTAATTCACCAAAAACATTTATTTTATTATTAAAACTGCAGAATGAAACTGTTGGGAGAGAGAAGGAGAGCAGCTTCACATCATTTAAAGACACTAATGGAGTTAGTGTCTTTAAAAGTGTGTGTGCATGTGCGTTTGTGTGTGTTACCTCATCAAAGTCTGTGATGATGTGGTTTAGGAGGCGAAGACACTCGACAGGCTGATGAATGACCTCCTTCTGCTCGTAGAAGTCGGAGAAACCTGGCAGGGAAGCGAAGAGGACACCGACTCGCTCGTATGACTGAGAGTACAGCTCCTGCACAAACACACACACGTGCACAGAATTAACACCTGATCAAACACACTAATAAACACACCTGGAGACAGGCAGCAGCACCTCATCGTTGCGGTCTCTCTGCAGGAAGTGGCGTGCAACATGAGCTGGCAGGATGTTGAGCAGCAGACACTCGTTGTGCTCCCTCAGCTCCTTCATGTCCTCCACCTCCTTCCTTGCCTGGAGACGCCACAGGAAGTCCAGCCGTGCTGTCACCTCTAGCTATCAATGGAGAAGAACACAGAGGAGGATGACAAATATCAGTTTTGTTGAATTCCCCAAATGCATCCATCTATTTGAAATCTAAAAACAAAAACTGAGGAATATCTCTAATACAGAGGAAGGAACAACTCAAAAGAACCCAGCAAAGTTCCATTTCAACTGGAACCAGAAGCACTGAGGTGTGAGAGAGGACAGGAGAACCCAGTGGAATTTACCTGTTTGCTGTTGTAGAGGACTGCCACCACAAACATCCCCATGAGAACGACACAAACTCCCTTCTTGCACAAGTGATGGGACCTGAGAGACATAATGTGCCCATGTGTTTAATTTAAATACTGTTAGCTGTTATAACCTTCTTGTTCGAAGCTAGCATTTGTCATCTAGCAAGTTGACATTAGCATAATGTTGGATATGCTAGCATTTTTGCTGACCTGTGTGTCTCTATGAGGTAGGTGTAGAGGATGGTGGCCAGCAGGATGACGGCCAACTTCAATACACAGCTCAACCTGAGGAACACTGCACAGGTAACCATGGCAACCACGCCGCTCAGCACCATGTACTATACAAAAGGAAGGTTACTGATTATGAAGCATTCAAAGTCACGACATCCATATGGACAGTACCTGATGCTGCAGCATTGTGGGTGTACTGATGCTTACCTGTGGATGTGTGCAGATGTTGATGTCAGACCAGGTGGAGATGGGTGGAGCAGGCTGGGAGTTAGTGCTGGTGGTGTCAGTTTTTGACGAATCACACCACAGCTGGAGGGAAGTAGGGAAGGAAACAAGGATGGAAGGACATAAGTGAGCAAGAGCAGGTCCAACAGAAAACTTCAACATTTCCTAAAAAGAAAAATCTGATGCCAAAAACAAGAGTTGCTGGGCAACTTGCAGCATTCCTATCTGGGCTCTTATTTGTTTGGATTTTTTGTGGACAAATCAACAAGCAACTTTTCTATAAAGTTGTTTTAAAGAAAATTGTGTCTCATAACTTGTTTTAAAAAAAAATCTCAAAATTTCCTTCAAAATTTTAAACTTTGACTTTGACTTCTACTGGACAAACAAGTTGCCAGAAAACACTGGTTGATGTTTTAACCTTGTTACAGTGGTGAAAAGTACAACTCTGAACAGCAATTTTCCAAGAGAAGGAACTTAAAGAAACTTTATGCACAATTTGATATGCAACTTTTCTGCGTAGTTGCTTGTTTAGAAATCCTGATTGGAAATCATCAGTTTGTTTCATTAACATTGTTGTCATGCAACAAGAACTGGTTCCTCCTTGTCGCATTGTTCAGATCAGCATGTTCCTTTAACTTCTGACCTTCAGAGGAAAAACATTATGACCACATCAGACTCACAATGTCTGAGGAGGCAACTCCAAAGTTGATGGTGATTGCGGTGAGTGTGAGCAGTGTCCGGGCGCGCTTGGTTTCATGAACCCAACAGCAAAGAGACTGCAAGGGGGTGGGGCAACGCTTAAATTCCTCCCCCAGAGTTAGCAGCAGGAGCAGAAAGTAAACACCACCACTGACCACGAACTGAACCGCCATCAGACAAAACCTGAGCCACAAATTAGAGAAACAACATTTATTAAATGCATATTATATTGTCAGGTAGATAAACAGGTTGATGAACAGCTAGAAGGACAGGTAGAAGGACAGGTGTACCTTGGGGCAGGGATCAGAGCCTGGACGGCCATTAGCAACAACAACAGGATGAAGGAACAAACCATGTTAGACTTGAAGAGTTCGTCTCTTATTTGGGAGTACTGAAAAGAGAGGACAATTGATGGTCAACAGACTGCTCACTACACCTCAAAAACAGCCCCGCCCCCTACAGGTAATGATTACAGGAAGTGAAGTCATTACCTTTCCCTCCATGTTGGAGTCCTTAAAGACCTGAGTAAATGTTGTAATGTGCTCCTTCCGCATTCGCTCACTGCTCCGAACTTCCATGGCCTGACAGATCCTCTTGTTGACTTCCCGTGATCCCGACCGCTGAGCTGCAATCTGATTGGGCAGCTGGGTTAACGAGCCGTTTGTAAAGGTGGCAAGGATCTACGGCGCACCAAAAGGGATGACAGGGTGAAAAATTTATTATTAAATTTATTATTATTATTTATTAGATTTATTAAAAAGAGATTTGATGTAACGTCTCTATCATCCTCACAAAGTTCATTCCCAAGATGTCTCCGAATGGCAGCTCTGCGCTCCATGTTGTCATCTCATCATAACTTGGACGTCTCGCTCTGGGTGGCTCCGCCTCCTCCCATGACACAGGGCGGATCAGATAGGTGTCAATGTTGTGTTTCCGTAGAAGCTCACTGCGCTCCTGGCCATGCCCGGCCTCTGTCTCATAGATCCCACCCAGATAGTCTAAAGTGGCCCGTGAGATATGAACCCGCCTACGAGGACAAGACTAAATTTTAAAAAATGTCCTCAACTCATCATCAGACCATTTGAAAGACAGGTCATGGGCTAATGTTTGCATCTAATCAATGAAATCATTTTGCTTTATGACCCCGGCACTCCTGCAGCCTCCAGACTGTTGGCGATGTCAACGTCCCAGCTCCAGATGTCAAACTGCCACTTCTGAAGACCCAAAACACCACAGAGAACTGAACCAGAATGGACACCGATCCTCATGTCCACATCCTGCTGCAGCTCTCGACGAACATACCTGCAATTGCGCCACACATCAACATCTTTGTGTAGCTGCATGTCATGAAATGTGTCTTTATGGTCTCTTTTTGTGTGTGTTTTTACCGTATGGTGTTGATCATGCTGAGGCCCATCTCCACACAGCAGCGGGCATGTCCTCTCTGAGGCTCTGGAACTCCAGACACACAATAGTAACAGTCGCCCAGGATCTTAATACGCAAACACTGATGCTCCTAAATACACAAAAACACAAACACACAGAGGGAGACACACACTGTCATTATTGACAAACATTAACTGATGTGAAGGATCTCACATTAATTTTATTGTTTAATTTATTCATACACTTTATTTAAAAAAGCATCTTGAGGGACACTGCATATTATTACAATAAAATTAAAACACAAAAGCAAAAAATGAAAAAAGTTGATTAAAAAAAATTAGGTTTGGAGCCTATGTTGGTGGAACAAAATGTAAAAAAACCTAATAATTAAAGGTTAAAGGTCAAAATAATCAGTTATTTGTGTTGTTGCCATGATAATATGACCTCAGCCAGCCTGTCGAAGCGACCGAAGAGTTCATTAAGAGTTTTAACGAGTTCTTGAGCCGAAAGAATCAACGACAAAGAGGTGAAGCCGATAATGTCTGCAAACAGGATGCTGTTTGAAAGGAAGAGAAAAAAGAGATGAAGTTAAAATCAAAATTCTAAACATTAAAGTCAGTTTCAGAATCCAGCCATTCTACTTATGGGTACTATACGTTTATTTAGATGCTAAAATTTTTCTACTGTTACTTGAGTTTATTGTGAATGCAGGAATTTTAGTATTTCTTCACAGTCAAACTGCTACTTTTACTAAAAGGTTTAAAGCAATATAATGATCTTTCTGATAATACCAATAATTACCTGTGGGATCCCTCAGGGTTCTTTTGTTGGCCTTTTATGTCTTCATTGATCATTACAGCTCCACAAGCTTGTCTCTAACCTTTTGTTTACCTGACATCTTTGTAGTGATGGATGTAGATCTTGTTGAATTGCTGAGGCAGCAGGTACTCATCAATTGGCGCCATGTCAGCAATCATCTCCATAACCAGAAAACGAGGCAGGATCGACATCACCAGACGCTCCTGGAGGGGACAAAGATGTGCTGAAAATAAAAATAATCATTGCTACTGGATCCTAAAGGAAGTGGTTCTCTGTTACCATCAGGTTTACACCTGGTCAGCGGCTCCCCACCTCCTCGCCTACCTGTCTGTGGTTCTCTCTCTCCAGTCTGACTCGTCCCTCTATACAACGTCTTGTCTCAAGGAAGGACTGTCTTTGAGTCCGGTCAGACAGGTAATGAATAAACAGACCAGCAGTGTTCATGGCCAGGTACAACAGGGTCTTTGACAACACCTGGACAGGTAAAAACAAACAACATACAATTAACATTATCAGACCAACAAACATGATAAACCATAGTTGTGGTGGAATATTTGGAATGTTTTCAGAAAGAAAGATAAAGTCCCTGACCTTCCTGATGAAGGTGTTGTCACCATAGTGACAGCAGGCATCCAACAGCAGGTGCAGGGTGGAGGTGGTTGTCCCGGCAATAATGGACCAGAGGAGTGGGAGGGGCAGCAGTGTGTAGGTGGAGAAAAGAGAGAAAAAGACATACCAGGAATGATCGCTCTCCGCCCAACTGAAGACACCAACCAAGAGCTGCAGTGTCTGAGAGAACCAGCTGAGCACCGACAGGTACCTGAGACAGAAAGACAGACAGACAGACAGATACCTGAGACAGACAGAAAGACATATACACAGAAAACATACAGGTACCTGAGGAGGACAGACAGATAGACGGACAGACAGAAAACATACAGGTACCTGAGACAGACAGACAGACAGACAGACAGATAGGCAGACTGATAGATGGGTACCTGAGACAAACAGTTTAACTGATCATCTATCTAGATTATAAAATACTGGAACACCTGTAAATTTTTCAACATGAGGATTCATCTAAACCAGGGGTCGGCAACCCGCGGCTCCAGAGCCACATGTGGCTCTTTCGTCGCTCTGCTGCAGCTCCGTGTGTCTTTGGAAATTAAATAATGAGTATTTAATTTAAGTTTATGTAATTTTATTTCATTTTTTTTTAATGTAATTCTAAATTTGAAGATTATGGTACTCTTGTAACATTAAAATAAAACGTGATTATTTTCTGTTTTTTTTTCTTTTGTCGCTCAAAATATGCTTCACAACAACGACATGTGCAACATCCGCCTGCGCGCAATTCATGGAGCTTTTCAACCCCCGGTAGGCCAACCATGAATAATTCCAAGAAAAGAAAAGAAAAGTTTCTGAAGAAAACAGAACATTTAACAGACGGCAAATTAAAGACATCAATTCAGCTGTGGCGTACTCAATCGCCAGCATCTTTTTTTCGGAGTTCAAAATGTTCAAAATGGTTTTGTTGCATGCAGAAAAAAATGCGTTTTCTCTGTACCAGTTCGTTGATTTCATGAATGCAACACACTAGTTTTTTTATACATAAAATAAAGGTTCTAAAAAAAAAGGTATATGCTGTGTTATCTTCATTTTAGATGTCAAAGGGGTTTTGTGGCTCTCGGTGTTTTCCTTTCTGTGGGAAACAGATTCAAATGCCTCTTTGAGTGTCTAAGGTTGCTGACCCCTGATCTAAACCTACATTTCCTTGTAGTTCAATTCAGTTCAATTCAACTCAATTTTATTTATATAGCGTCAAATCACAACAAAGTTGTCTCTAGACACTTTATATATAGAACAGGTCTAGACCACACTCTATAAATGCATTTATATTTTAGATTTATAGGAACCCAACAATTGAAAGCAATTCCCACA
>JAPZDV010000017.1:1012206-1024375 GCA_029814665.1 Acanthurus lineatus | reverse complement strand
CTTTTTTCAAATTTTAGCCCATTTTATCTCAAAAGAAAAGAACTGATTTCAGAACTGAAAAAAAACTGAAGATGAGAAATGTGAAAGATGAATGGAAACTTTTAGGCACAAATTAGTCACTGAAACAAACAACAAACAAATAAGAATCTTCAGGGAGCCAGTCGATGGCTGTTGAGGTGGTGTCCAGCAAATGATGTGGGTTTTGTTGACAACTGGTGGACTTTGTGGGAAAAACCTGGTCTAATCAGGAGAGACAACATTCATTCCACTTTTGATGGAGCAGTATTCATCTCTAGAAATCTGGTGAACCAAAGTTAACCAGGATGCAGAGTTGCAATTTTACACGCTTCTCTGTGCTTCCATTAGGGCAGTCACCCCACCAAAACCCCATGGAAATGGTGTCTGCTCCCCAGCCACTTAAATTACTTAAGTCACAAGTTAACAGAGGAGGAGTTATTCATAAAAATTTAAGAAAAATGAAAACCACCAGGCTGCCAACAGTCAATCTACAACAGCATAGGAGAATCAACTGTGGACTCAGATCTAAAACTTTATTAGTAGATGACTTGCTTTTTGATTATTGTATTGATTTTCTTTGTCTTACTGAAACCTGGCTGTATCATGAAGTCTATGTTTGTTTAAATGAAGCCTCTCCACCCAGTCACATTAACATTCATGTTCCTAGATGCACTGGCTAAATAGGCGTTGCAGCCTTTCTTGACTCTAGCTTATTAATCAGCTGTTAGATTCAATTAGCTGCAGTTGGACTGTACATAAACTCACACATTGCTTTAACCACACCCTTGACCTTGTTTTGGCCTATGGCATTGAAATTGAACATTTAACTGTCTAATGACATAATCCTCTGTTATCCGACCATTATTTGATAACTTTTGAATCGCTGCTACTAGAATGCATTTTGATAGGAAAAAATTCTTACACTGGATGCCTATCTGATAGTGCTGTAGCTTAACTTAAGGAAAAGATCTCATTGGCATTTAACTCAGTGCCACATTTAAATATAACAGAGGGCTCCTATGCTAACTTTAGCTCCTTCAAAATTGACGATTTGGTTGATAGTGCTGCAGAAGCTCTAGGTATGACACTTGACTTAATTGCTCCTCTAAAAAAAAGAAGATTATTAAAACCTAAAAAGCAAGCTATGTGGTATAATCCCCAAACCCATAGGTTAAAACAGGCATCCAGAAAGCTTGAAGCCTAGCAGGATAGTCTTGTAACATACAGAAATGCCCTCCGCTATGCAAGAGCAATCTACTACTCATTACTTATAGAGAATAACAAGAATAATCCAAGGTTCCTTTTTAGCACTGTAGCCAGGCTAACAGAAAGTCACAGATCTGTTGAACCCTGTATTTCTCCTTCTTTCAGTAGTAGTGATTTTCTGAGCTTTTTAAAGAACAAAATCACGGTGATTAGAGACAAAATCTGTCAACTCTTGCCCTCCGCCTGAACTGATTTATCCTTAGACAAGGTAACCTCGGAGATAGCTATGAAGCCAGACCTATACTTAGACTGATGTTCTCCCATTGACTTTCATCAGTTAACATCAACTTTCTCTTCATCCAAATCATCAACCTGTCTACTCGATTCCATCCTAACTAGGCTACTTAAAGAAGCCTTGCCTTTAATTAGCATCTCTCTACTAGATATAAATCTGTCTTTGTCAACAGGGTATGTGCCCTTGTCATTTAAATTAGCTGTGATCAAACCTTTACTTAAAAAGCCAATTCTTGATTCTAAAGTCTTAGCCAACTAAGAAAACCAAGAAAGCTGTCACTAATCAGTTATGACTTTCTGCTTAACCACAGCTTATATGATGATTTTCTGTCAGTCTTTGGAGTACACCATAGCACAGAGACTGCATTGGTGAAAGTAACTAATGACCTCCTATTAGCATCAGACAAAAGTCAAATTCTATTTAACAGATTGCTCTCAGTTTGTACATGTCAACGACAAATCCTTCATGCGTGCCAACGTTAGTCATGGTGTACCACAAATTTCCGTGCTTTGGATAATTTCATTCACCTTACATATTCTTCCCCTTGGCAACATTATTAGACAACATTAGATCAATTTCCATTGTCATGCAGATGATACCCAACTATACTTATCCATAAAACTGAGAGAAAGTAATCATTTGACTAAACCTTATGCATGTCTTAAGGATGTTAAGACTTGGATGAGCTGTGATTTTCTATTATTACACTCAGACAAAATTGAAGCTAAGGTACTTGGCCCTGAGCAACATAGAAACTCATTATCTGATGATATAATTACTTAAGGTGGTTTTTTCTCTAGCATCCAGCTCCACTGTAAGAAATCTGGAGGTTATTTTTGATCAGGACATGTCCTTTAACTCCTAACTCCTAACACTAAGCAGCTTTCTGGGAGAGCCTTTTTTTTATCTTCAATACATTGCAAAAATCAGGCCCATTCTATCTCATAAAAATGCAAAAAAAACTTGTCTATGCAAAACTAGTCCACACTCTTTCTTTCTTACTTCTCCTGTCTCTCCATCAGCATACTACCAGTGCTTGTTACTACTTGCCACCTTCCCTGGAGTCTCCTCTGCTTTCTCGCCTCTTCTGCTTTCTCGCCTCACAGATTCCCCTGGGTGATTGTTTTGGACTACTGAGCATGGTTGTGCTTTCCACTATGATCATCATGCAGATGACTCCTTTAGTTTATTATTATAAGGGCCAGGGCATCATGGGTACGAGAACCTTTTTGAAGTTGCTCGGTTTATTATAATTTTAGTCTCTACCAAATGAATTGCTTTTTCAGTGACTTTACCATGCTCAGAAACTCACCAAATTTGGCATGCCCCTCAGTCGCGCTGAAAATGTACAAATAATACCGTCTTCGCAAATAGGCATGGCCAAGTGGCTTGGCCACACCCCTTAAACGGAAGCTCCATGGCACCTCTCACGGACATGCAAAAATCGGCACACGTCTCATGCCCAGATGCAAAAACAAAATCTCTTGGACCCATTGCCTAAACCCAGCAGGAAGTCATCCATTTTGAATTAACCGGCCATTTTTGGTGATTCGGATGTGTTTTTTCTCAACTTGTCCTCAAACATTCACCGGATCAACTTCATATTTGGTGTGTGTCAATTAGACAACTTTGTGATCAAAAGTTATCAAAATATCAGGCTAATGCTACAGGGTGAGGCTGTTAAGTGGCTATGAATTTTGAAAGACAAAATTGTTAAAACTTTTGTGTTAAAAGTCCAATCTGCACAAAACTTTACATGTTTGATAAGAGTCCTGCCCTCAACACATCTACAAAACAATATTAGGTCATACTAATAGCGCTACCTGCTGGCGACAGGAAATGACACACAATGACCATGTGTTATACTGTAATGAACTCCCACTGTTTTTTTTTCTAAACAACTTGAAATTATGTCTGGGCACACTCAAGACCTTTGTGACTGAAAGTTATCAAAATCTTTTGTTTTCGATTAATATTCTGGCCGTGGCTGTGTTCATTTTGAGCATTTCACCATAACAAACGAAATTGTATTTTAAGGTAAAGAGATCAGCTTTATCTAACCAAACTTGCCACAGTTGTCACACATGTTGAACATTAAAATCTGATATAGATATCAGTAGTGGGTGGGGCCTTATGGCTGTGTAGCTACCCCTAAATTTCAACAAAGCAGCCCCAGCAGTCTGTTTTAGATAGAGTTAAGAAATTTAAAAGGCACATGTATCATGTCAAGACTTACAAAAAAGCCTTTTGGAGCCATAAACTAAATCCAACAGTAAGTTGGCCATTTTAAAATATACTGTGCATTGTTTGCACATTGTTGGCCATTACAACATGTATTTATACAAACTCCTTCTGGAGATTTTATCAGACAACATGAAATTTGGTTTAAGCTATCTTTAGACCTTTGTGATTTAAAGTTATTAAAAGCTTTCTCTTGGGTTCAAACTTGTGGCCTTGGCATGGCATCCATTTTGAGCAATGTGCCATGAAACAATAAATGCTTATAACTTCAATGTACATTGTCCAATACACAGAACACAAGTTTAAAAAAAACACAGATTTTTTAAAATCACACTAGTTTGTAATGTAACCACCTGAATCTGAGGGTTTGTTCACTTTGTTGTGCATTTTAATGAACAAAAGTCGATCTGAATGTGTTCTGCTACCTGTTACCCTCTCACCCCCATTCCCCTCGCCGCCCCAGCCCTGCTGACATCAACATGACAAATGGAGATGGGAACACACACACACACACACACACACAGTTGTTTGAAACTAATATCTGCCCTTTGAGATTTTGATCCTTTCATGTTAAAATTAATTGTTGTTCTCTAAAAGTTGTCCTAAAAATTCAGACATTTTCAAAGAATGTAAGCATTTTATTTCCCAGCACTTCAAATTTTATAATCATTTGACAGTTTCACATTTTGATTGTGATCAAAAAATTCTGACCTTGACCTCTGAAATCAAATATTTGTCATGCGTGACCTAAATCATCTTCTATACACTCACACACTCTCTCTCTCACACACACACCAGTTTGGAGTTAAAATGTTGTAAATAAGTTAAAACTGGTCTGAAACCAGATGTTACGTTGGCATACAGCACTGTGGCAAGCAACATGGCACACAACCTTCACACTTAATAAATATACTGATAAATAACAACTGTTCGCTGTGTGTCAGTCTCCAGTCTGTGTCTGAGCGGCAACACGTCCATCACTTTCAGATGGGTGTCTCTGTGTTATTTAATGTTCTTCAGTAGTGAAGTGCGAGCATTAACCACTGCCTTGAAAGCATCTTCACTTCCGGGGGCCACACATTTGTCCGGGTGCAGCAGGACCGCCAACTTCCTGTACGCCTTGTTCACTTCCTCCCTGGAAACAGCAACAGAGAAGAAAAATGAAAAAAACAAAATTATGTCACAGAAAGAAGAGCAGGAACAACGAAATCACACATAAATATCACTTTCAACCATAAAAAACACTGACGCCACATTTCAGCCTAGACTTTACCCAGTCTGACCACTGACCCTCAGTCACTTACCTTGTGGCTCCAGGTTTGACACCCAGCATATCCCAGGAGTCCTTGCTGTTCCGAATGCGTCGGATGGTGTCAGCTTGCTCTTTGGTAAAGCCGACGCTGACCTCAGACGCGGGGCGCTTCCCACCATTCTCACACATGTCAGTGATGGATGAGAAGAACGACTGAGTGGCCACACACCCACGCACACAGACACACATACACACATAAACACGCACATGCACACAATGACATTTCCCTTTACAAAAACACAGGTTTATTGTGTGTGTGTCTGTGGATGTGTGAGTGCGTCTTTGTGTGTCTGTGTGTACCTGAAACATCTCGTTGATGCCCTCTCCGCTCTGTGCCGATGTTTCAAAGTAATGAAACCCTCTAGACTCAGCCCACAGACGCCCTTCCCCCTCATCCACCACCCGCCGCTTCGTCAGGTCCACCTGCACAGATGGATTCTGTTGCTTTAATTGGGTTCATTTTCCCTTTAGAACAATTTGTTTGGGCAGATCTGTACACAACAATTGACTCTGCTGCGGACCAAAGTGGTCTCAGTCCAGTTTCACATGAATTCCGGAACACGACACTTAAAGAGGAACAATGCACTCAATTTTCAGGCAGAAGTGAACTCAGAAACATGCTTAAGCCAGATGTGCCAACATCTGTACAGTAGGTAACATTTAGACTGTTACTGTGAGTCTGGCGATGACTCATTTCTGTGGAACGCAGACTTGGACATTGTCGGATCTGAGTCAGCGGTGAACACAAAACTACCGGATCTATTTGGACTTTCAGGTAAAATGTTTGTGATGGCTATTTTCTTGAGGTAATGCAATTATAATTGAAAACACACAAGGGGGCTGTTGGAGTGTATTGTTGGTAGGGGTGCATGAGTCTGACCTTGTTGGCACAGACAACAAACACGATGCTTTCCATGTTGGCCTGAGAGCCCATTTCCTGTTTCATCTCCCCCAGCCAGCTGTCAAGGGCGTCGAAACTCTCCCTGAGGCCGACGTCGTAAACCAGCAGCACCCCCTGGCTGTCCTTATAAAACTCATTACGAACCTAAAACACAGAGGAACAGAGAGGACTGATGGAAGGGGAAAACACAGAAGAGACATAATTTTTCTGGTAAAAAGGCACCACCTGCTGGTAGCTTTCTCAAATTACAGTCTGTGACCTCTGACATGAACTTATTTCTAAAGGTTTTTTAGTCCTGAAGCTGGTTTACTTTGGCTCGATGTAGAAAAACAGCTGTAACAGCCTTAAAATGAATGTATAATACATAAGTGAACTCTGTCTGACTCACTTCATAGAAGAAAGGATGACCGGCCATGTCAAAGATGTTCACTTTGATTTCTCTGTCGCGGACCTGCACTCTGACACACACAACAGAACACACCCTTTACTGATCCAACTCATGCATAAATTGAGTACTACAATTAGAATATTATGCAACACAGAGAGCACAGTGAAACAGGGGCAGTTTGATTTAGAATTAGAATAAAACACAACGCAAATATGTGTTACACTGTGTAAGACATTAGGGAGGCAGCAGAAGTATGAACTCACTTGGTGACTCCATAATCGATGCCAATCGTTGCTAAGTATTTGGGAACAAACCTCTTCTCACAGTAACGTTTTATGATGCAGCTCTGAGAAGGAAAATGATCCATGATGATGATATGGTTACATGGTAAAAATTAGTTATTTCACAAAGCAGACTTCCTCCAGAAATCTACAAAATTAAAAGTGGGTTGCTAAATGAAGAAAGGCATAACTTCAACAAAACCTAATCATGTGAGCTGACTCAACCTGAAAAAGAAAGATTTAAGCCGATTTTACTGAAGGTAAGGCTCATTTTTAGGGCGCCTTGCTTTTAAATTACACTTTTATGTGCAAAGGCACAATGTGTAATTTTCAAAATTTTGCAATATTTTTTCTCCGACATACAGACAGTTACGGTGGAAACATTATTTGTATTGAAAGAAAACAGCAAAATAAACTTCCATAAGAAAACAAATAAGATACCGAGTTTAAGGAAAGATTGTGTCAATCCAAGGTTGAGTTCTTAAATCATGTAAAAAGGTGAGTGAAAACAAACTGATTATTTTAGATAATAAACATTGCAGACCCGTGCTACATCACAAAGTCGGCATTTTTATCTGGTGCAACTGAATCCTTGTAAGCAACCGTCGTCTTTCCTGTTTAATAAAGAATGCTGGATGAACGTTAAGAATTTTGTAAATCATAATAAATGAATAAGTAAAACAGACGCCGAGGTTTAGGGAAAATATAAGCCGTTCGAAACTCGTCTTCGCTGATGTTGCAACTAGTATCGGTTATTAGCATTAAGCAAGCGAGCGTCGAAGTAAAGGATTTTGATACGGAGTCTGGTGTCAGAATGAAAAGCAGAATTCAGACCGCGGCATTAGCATCATACGAAGAACAAGAGAAATATTTGACCGTTTACAGAAACATCATCAGGCTTTGAAACTGTTAAATAAAATAAATAAAATACTTTAAACTGAATCGTTACCTAGCTTGGGAAAGAGATGCTTAGCGGGGTCCGTGGCAGCTCCGGGCATGTAAACGAAAGCCTGCATGAATAAATATGCGCTTTGGTCTAAGATAAGCCGTTAGTCACTTACCTTTCCGACCTCGGCGTTTCCGAGGCTTATCACCTTTACACGCAGAGATTTCTTATTATCTCTCCGCTTTGGCGCGTTTGTTTCCATTTGGATTTCTGTTGAATCAACGTTACTGCGGGGAAACTCTCCGGGCTGCTGATGAGGAAGAATTCAGTGTTGACAGCTGTTGTTGTTGTGGTTGCAAACGGCTAACAAGGCTAACAAGCCGTTAGCAAACTGGCTAGCACGACCCTCAAACTGAATTATTATTGGATTAATTATTCACATCGCATTGTTTTCTTTAGCACGAGTGCCAATGTTTCGGTTCAAATGCCATCGTGACACACAGCACACACACAACGAACCTGCTAGCTTCATAGCCTCTGATGCTAACCAGCTGTTTGTGACCAGCGTCAAGGTACAAGCTTTGAAGGTCTGCTCGCCCCTTTCAAATTAAAACTCATGTTGACGAACTGTTAATTAGATAATCTATAATTTACACTTAAAAAGTACTGGCTATGCTATATGAGAGACACTGGACCCTTAATTTGTGCTTTCATTTGTAAAATTCAAAGCTAAACCTCTTACCCCTCCCTTTAAAAGACAGTCATTTAGGTCATTTAAGCTTAAAAATGAGGGGATTTACCAAAAAAAAGGAAACATTTTTATTCGAGCTGGATCCCAAAACAATCTTGACATAATGTCAACATTTTTTAAATACCATATTTCAAAAATTATCCACTTAAACTCCCATTAAACATGATTTTAAAATTAGGCTTAATCATCCTCATGTTTGCATTATGTCATAAATAAAAAATGCATTGTTGTCAAAGGTATTTTTCTTTTTATGTCCACAAAAATCTCATTTGTAAAATTTGCTTCTAGGCTGATTTAATTTGGATTTATTTTGGCATTTTTACAACATATTTTGATATAAGGAAAGCTTTTACAGAACAAACATACAGAACGAACATCCCACCATTATCACTAAAGCTAAAAAAATTATATAGAAACATCAGAAACAATGATCAGATTTATTACAGCACAAGTTCTCAGGAATAGATTGTAATTTTTTAATTAAAAAAGTCTACAATGTGAAATTAAAACAAAAGTATATTTCAAATAAAAGAGGCCAGCAGAGTGATTGTGGTTAAATTATGAGTAAATATCATCAAAAAGCCATGGACAGCATCAATAGAAAAAAATAAAAAGTACTCTGAAAGGAGGAAAAAAGAAACTTAAAGCTGAAGTAAAGAGTTTTTGAATTCTACAATCAAATCTTAATCTATCATCTTGTAGCTGCAGCTGTTTTTGCGTTTTTTTGGTGTTTTTTTAGTTTACAACTCATCAGATTTTACACAAATGCAGAAAATTTCTATTTTAACATCACCTCAACTCCAAGTTTGGAGCTTCACTTGGGGTTTCAATCATTTTTGTGAGTCAACTGAAAAATCATCTCTTGTGTAAGTGTTTGACAGTCAAAAAGGTGACATCTGCTAGTAAACTCTCAGAACTGCGTTCCCAAATTATCAACATGGCTAATCAAAAGATCCAAAAATCACATTTGTTTTTATTATTTACCAATGATTTCTCTTGTTATTGAGAATGAAAAGTTTTTTTTAAATGTTTGAGAATCATTAGCAAACAGTTCAAACCTCAACAGGATTTGACCTTAGCTGCTTTAAATGGTTATTAACATTTGTGATCCCGAGCCATTTATTTAAATTACACAGGAGGATGAAATGACTCACCTTCACGATCAAACAAGGAGCCAGAAAAATACAACAAGTGAACCAATTGTGGCTATAATTCAAATTTGTTTCGTTCAAATTTGTTCTGTGTTATGAGCTTCATGTCAGTCGTGTGATTTTTTTAGGTGTTCAAAACATTTTGTTTTCATACTTTGATGTATGGATGTGATCACAACTAGACACAAGTCTGTTTCTGAGGAAAGAAAAGTCCTCATCACCTACTAAACAACATAAGTTTTTAAAAATTATTTCTGCAGCAAAACTTAAATCAATCTGGCTCATACATGAGAGGATGGAAGACTAACAATCTGTTTATTATCCTAAGTAAAATAACCAGCAATCAACCAAATTAAACACACAATTTGCAGTTTTTCTGTCTATGTTTGCGACAAATACAGTAAAAGATAGACAGTGAAAGGGCCACCATCTTTGTCCATGAAAATAATTTGTTGCTGTATTTGTTGTAGGTGTTTGTTGTTTTGTCCTGACAGAAAGTTGGAAAAGTATGCAGGATCCCTTCGTGTGGGCAGAGTTAGCGAGCAGGAAGCGGCTTCATGTGAAGCGAGTCATATGTGTCTTTGGTGGCTGTGCTCAGACCCTGATGAGACAGAAAACAGTGTGTTTGCCCCAGGAAACAGACAAGATCGAAACACTCATACGAACAGTTTACCTGATACAGGAAGTGACAACCTGCTTTTACTTCCACTTACCTGATAAACCTGTTCGTTCTTTCTCTGACGCTGCAGATGCAAAAATATGAAAAAATGAGTCCAATATTTTAGGATAGATACATGAAATAAATTCAAACTTTGTACTTCTGGTAACTGAAACAAAGGGTGTGCTGTTAAAGAGATTTAACTGAACTAAAACGAGATTAATTATTTTGAAAATATCTCATTATACATGAAACACTAATGCAGACTGACCTCTCTTTTCACAGGAAGCTCTCGATATTCTCCATCGTTTGTGCTTCTGTTCAAACCCTGAATATTTAAATAAACACATGCAGAACTGAAATCAAACATTTTTTTAAATTTAAAAACAGGACATTATTTATTAACTATATTTCAAATCTTAATCAATAGTTTTTCTCATATGAGTTTAATTTGTTCCAATAAATTTGTTTTAAAGTGAGCAAAATAAGTCAAAATTAAAAGTTGGTTACCGTGTAGGTATCATCATCCATCACTCTGCGGTTCTGTAAAACAGAACAGATTGAAATAAATCAAGAAAACCATTTTAGTAAATAACTTAAATAAATCACTAATTTCTAAAGAATGTTTGTAGCTTGTATATAATGAGGGACAAAAGAGTGCAGGATTTTCTGAAACAGACTCACTCGTCCTCTCTCTGGGTCTCCTCTCATTAGCGGCGCATAGCCTCCCGTGTCCTGACCCTGAAGATCCTGAAAGCAGCACAACACACTCCATCACACAGCACAAACAGGAGCCACAAGCACTTTAAGTGCAGCTTTACACAACATTTTCTCAGACTGTCTGAAAGGCTGTAGCATGTTTGCACACATGAACTAAACAAACACTACATGTTACAAATGTTCCTCTCTTGAGTTTTTAAAACTGTGTCTGCTTGTGGTGGTAAATTCACTTCCAATTGACATGGTTGTCTGCTCCTGACTGGATGGTTTGAGCACAATACTGAGATGATTGTTCAAAACCAAAGACAGTTGGGAGAGCAAGACCCCCAACTCAGCTCAGTTCGTGATTTCTGTCACTTGGTTTCACCAGAGGCCACGCCCCTTTAGGAGACTCAGTGTATTACAGTCTATGAGGAAAATGAACATGATCACAGTTTATGGTTAAATCTTTCGCCCCATAGTAGAGGCAGAACAGGCTCTGACTGGAGGGAGAGGTGACCATGCCTTCATAGGAGACAGGAAGAGTAACAGTCTTCTTAACATTGGCCCAGCCTAAGTTTAAACTGCAGAGAAAATGTGTGTTGTGTTTGCTGACTCACGCTGTAGATGCTCTCCTCTCCCGCCTTCACTTTGCCTCTAAAGAACTAAAAACATTTCAGTCCAAGAAAAAGGAGAAGTTAGTGATAACACGAAAGGTTGTTAAACTGATCTGAAAATGCAGAAATGTCCCTTTAAATGAAGCCACAACAGCAACATTAAGGGCTAACTGACCTTCTCCTTGATGAACATGCCAGTGATGATGATTCCGTACAGTCCAAGGAAGCCATCCAGGATATAACACAGTGCTGGATTGTACAGACTCATCGCCTCTGTGGAGAGGTCAAAGGTCACAGGTCACACACACACATACACATGAACACAACCTCTGATCAGTGAAACCAACTGACACAAAATCTGAACTATTCACGAGATGGACTGACATGTCACCACAGGACACATTTGATTCATCAAAAACATCAGACACTTAGCACATTAGTTGAATGACTGCGCCACAGACCAATGGGTTTGTGTATGAAGCTGTGAGCGGGGCTTCCTGCTCTGATTGTCGGGCTCATACAGTCATTGTTCTGCAGTGTGGGAATGTGTGTGATGAAGCTAAATGGTTTCTTCCAGCACACTGACGTGTTTGTGTGGTTTAGCATGGGTGTGTGTATGTGTGCGTGCATGTATGTGTGAGTGAAAATGAAAGAGAGGACAGAAAGCATCCAGAGCTCCACACACAGAAGACAGACAGATAGATAGATAGATAGATAGATAGATAGATAGATAGATAGATAGATAGATAGATAGATAGATAGATA
>JAPZDV010000017.1:994227-1012106 GCA_029814665.1 Acanthurus lineatus | reverse complement strand
TAGATAGATAGATAGATAGATAGATAGATAGATAGATAGATAGATAGATAGATAGATTGATTGATTGATTGATTGATGTACTTTTTTGATCCCTAATTGGGAAACTCCACTGTTGCAGCACTCCACAAACAAACAAACAACAAACAAATAATACAACTACACAACAATCACTAGAAGGAATCTTCACGTGAATTTAAAAAGGGCATTTAGAAGGGAAATAATTTAAAAAAGGAAATTTACAAGGGAAATAAACAACATAACACAAAATCAAGACGGATGACATCAGTGTGTTTTCATGAGTAAGGAAGCTGTTCCTCTTCCTCAGAGTCTAGCATGTTTCTATGGGAGCTCAGAGAGGAGAACCAAACGCTGGCCCCTCATGGTCACCGTGGGTTCTCCTAAACACTCGGAGGGGAACATGAACTGGGGGGGGGGTTGCAGTGAGCATCTTCACCACTAGATGCCACTTAATCTTACACACGTAACCTTTTAGAAAAGTTGGTTTTCAGTAAAAAGTTATATTAGTTTCATTAGAAAAACAACACGAGGCTTAAAATGGTTGATTATTGTCTCAAATGTGAATTTATGTCACTGCCTTCTTTGTCTTTACTCTTCAATAGAAGAAACTGTTGAGCAAAGACGAACGTCACACGCACTCCCAGGTCATGTGTTTAAACAGAACTGCGTCTGTTACGATATGAGCATTAATTTTATCTCCGTGGCTCATTCTGGCTGAATTTATTCTTCAGCTGTGAGGAACAACTGTCTCTTTCTTTCCACTGCGTTTTTGCTGAAGCATCAAACCTAGCACCTCTTCTGACATAAGGTTTGTTGTTTGTTGTCCTCATGATTCAACCAGATGAGTTCAAATTTTCACCTCATGTCATCCAATGTCAACATGCACAAGCTGTGAATGACACACCCCAGCATCAGCTTTCCCATTGCTGCGTCACCACGGTGACACTGATGGAAACAAGATTGACACACACTCAATGACTATGGTCACTTCAGTATCTTCAGTTTGTACCATGTTTGAAAAAAACATAGTTTGATAGTTTCATAGTTTGAACAGCAGAAATAGGCAAAAAGAAACAGAACAGGAAGTCTATGTGTGTATATGTGCATGTGTGTGTCAGTCTGAGGAATGTAGCAGTGTTAATTTTGTGTACATATAAGAAGCATAGTTACACACACACACGTGCGCGCAGGGTAAAGCATTAGTGTAAAATGAACTTCAAATTAAATAATTGTTCCATTGGAGGAAAAATAAATGTTGAAGATCTCTTTAAAAATTCAGATGTTGTTGAAGTTTTGTGCAGCTTCAACTTCAAGAACAAAACAGAAGAAACTGAAAATGACTGAGAAAAATGTTTTTATACTTATTATACTTTAGTATTTCTACTATTTTCTTGTTTCAGTATATACCTGAAGACTCAGATAATATTGTATTTTTTACTGTATTACTTTTGTCCAACAGATTTCAAATTTATAGATTTTGTGTTCAATATTAAATGAAACGATCCAACTTTTTTACTTTTATATTCTTTCAGCACATTTCGCTGATAATTCTTAAGTATAACTGATAAAGTCTGAATGTGTGATAAGGAACGTGTAAGAAGTATTTTGTCTTGATATTATTACTGTTGTTAAAGTAAAGTATGAAGTGAATTCTCGGTAGCAGTTGGTGTCACAGCAATAGAGTTTCATCAGTGTTTAAAGTAATCGCAGGTGATGAAAAACTCATGATGAAGTCTGCTTGTTGATTAGAGTTCAGGTTTTAAAATTTACTGTTTCCATGTAACGTCACAAGATTTTGAATTTCTAATTTAAGACTTTTGACTTTTATCTTGTCTTTTGTTTTTTCTTTTCTTTGTCACGTTGCTGCAAAAAATACCTGAAACAGTTTTTTAATAAAACAGTAAAAGGAAACCAGATTGGAGTCCATCAAACACTCTCTGCAGTTAGAAACCACCGAACACACACACACATACTTACATATGTAATGATCATTAACAGCACACACAGTGTCAGACACACAATCAATATGTGTAATTAAAAAAATGTTGATTTTAAAATCCAAAGACAAACAACAGTTCCTTATTTTGTAAAGTGTCCATGAGTATTTAAATGGGTCGATAGACGTCCCATCACTATTATTCATAACATTTAAAGTCACATTGTAGAACATTTGTAAGTGGAATAACTTAACTCTTAATGAAAGTTTAATGTGGTTAAAAGTTTAAATGTTTGAACGTAAATGTGAGAGAGAAGATGCAGCATTTAAAACCCTTCGCAATAACTGACTTCTTAAAAAAACGGCCATTCTAATGAGCTGTTGGGACATTTTACAGCCACGTTTGAGGCAACAAAACTGGACATTTTAAGCCAAAACATGAACTTAACTTAAACTTGGTTTTGGGTCAAAACCCAAACACCATAAATACAGAAATGTCCAGTTTGAATGAAGAGGAAGAAACTGTATGACTGCACTAAAAAAAAGGTTACTCTGTTTTTTTTCCTTTGAAGCTAAAAGCAAATTAATCAGCTGCTGAAATGACAGAATATTAATTAGCGATTATTCAGGGAATCAATTAAACTTTAATTATTTATTCATTTGTTTATTTATTTATTTTTAGCAAAAAGGCAAATATTCACTGATTCCAGTTTCATAAATGTGAGAGTTTCTGTCATTTCTTTTTGTCAGTCTGACTATACAAGAACTTTGGGAAATTATGATCTACATTTATTAACATTTTCTGACATTTTATAGACATGAAACTGGAGATAATAACTGCAAATTAATCAACTTTGGAAATGGCTCCAGATATTTAAAAACTGAAGATTTTATCTGAATTTCCACAAACAAAAACACATTTTAACCTCTGTGAATGTCAGATTACAACCACATTCATTCATCTTGACTGACTACTGTGCAGATTAGAGTTAGTTCATGTCATTTTACTGTTTATCTGTCCGCTGTATTCACTGACTCTTCTGAAAGGAAAATGGCTCTGAAGTAGAAACTACATGAAATGTTTCCACTGAAACTATTTGAATTTAGCAGATCTTTAAGCAGTAAACACACCACCCTCTGTCTTTCACTGACACTTAAGTGGAAAATTTCATCACATTTTCTCATAATTATCATAATTCTTCATGACTCATCACTGGTACAAACTAAAGAGAGTTAGTATTCATTTCCATCCATGAAACTTCATTAGTTATCCATTCCCTGAACTCTCCTACACATCAGGGTGTCCCCGAACACACCAACATTCTCTGCACTTTGTGACCATGAAATTAGGGCCAACTTGAAGAAAAAAAAGCAAAATCTGAGATGCAGTTATCAATAATTTATAGTGTCTGTGACCAAAAACCATTAAACAATCATCAGCGTTACAAAGATTCAAGGGACAAACATCAAACTGAGACTGAACGCAGACCGCCTGCAGACATGACTCAAAGATGAAAACTGCCCAAAACTGGTACAAAAAAAAAAAAGAGGCACGGGACTAAAAAATTAATTTCTCTGTTTTTGTGAATATAAATTCAGAAAAGCTGGACCAGGTGCTGCATCAAGACAGACACATACAGATTTTCGTCCAAATACAGAAATAAGACTTCATTTGTTGAGTTGAAAGTCAGTTTTTCTAATTTCTGAAATGTCGCACGTGAAGCTGTTTGTTTGTTGAATTAGTTTTGTGTATGCATATGACTACTGTTCTAAGTTACAAAGTTTGAAAACATAATTTTTCATCATAAAAATCAAAATATCAGCTCTTTATTTAACAAAATTGGTGGATATTCTTTAGTTTGGGAATTTTAAAAGGTATATGATCACAGAAAGTTTGACAGTTTCATCAGGAGCTGCTTTTTGTTAAAATAATATTATTAATACTTTACCAAACATTTAGAGACAACTCATTATTTTTCTTTAATTTTAAGTAAATTCTTAAGTAAATTTGGAAATATTCAAAGCTGACGTTTTAAGTGAAGACATTGCTGCTTGAAAGTGACGTCATTTATCATCTATGTTTAAATGAAGTCACATTTTCCAAACATTACTGGAACAAACCTAATGATATAAAAATGTGACATTGGTTTCAACATTTAGAGAAAGCTGGAAAAACTAGTTAAACTCTGATGACACAGTGTCTCATGTTGATGAGACAAGTGTGTGTGTGTGTGTGTGTGTGTGAGTGTGAGTGTGATTTATTCCCGTTCAGCTTGGATTCATTCACAAATATAAGCTCAGGTGAATGTCTTTGTTTCCTGTCATGTATCTGTGGAGTTGCTGCAGCCTGGTAATCACATGGTGGAAAGAATATTTGATGCGTTTGTTTTAATCGAATGCTCGTTGGGTCTTTGAAGGCAGCACTGTAAATGTAAGACTTCAAAGACTCAGAGAGCAGCGACGGTTTCCTGAATGAAACACCAAAAGTATGTAAGATCGTTTAATAATAATTCAACCTGTTGCTCAAATTTAAAGCAACAGTTGCAGATTTTACAGAGAGCAGCTCACAATGTATTTACTGTCCAGGTGTCTGCATTAAATGGACCTCTGCCTTTTAACACCTTTGCACTGCTTGCAGAGAGAGTTGTGACCTTACTACTGTCAGTCAGTCATCACTAACACTAATCTGGTGTATCTGCTGTTGTTAAATGTATTTTCACAGTTTCTGAGTTCGATTTGAGCCTCTGGATTATATTCTACGTTAAGGAAGAATGTAAACGCCACATCAGTTTAACCAACCTTAAAATAGCATCAGCTGCTGCTGAAGGTAAGAAACAGACACAGGTTACAATTTTTGCACCCTAGACTCCAAATCTTTGCTTCTTGTGAATTACAACACATAAGGTTGTTTCTTTCCTTGCAAAATCATCAGTTTGTGTCTAACCGTGTCAGTGCATTTCATAGCATCAACACTGCTGTTGTTTAAACACACTGCATCAACTGATGCAATTTAAACTGTGAAATCTGTCATAAATTTAAACATTAAACTACTTAGTTGCCCCCAGACTCCATTCAAAATAAACATACAATTTTGTATTTTGCAGGATTTGGAGAAACTTTGAAGACAATGACAAATTCAGCAAATGTTCTAAATTAATTACTTTATTTGTCTGAAAAACAAGTCTGTTTGTTGGTGTGTTGTTTTCTAACAAACATCAGCACATTTGGTCTCTGCAGCTAGTGTTACATAGCCGAAGGAAGTGAGGTCACATCACAAGTTGTCACTGAGAGTTGGAATTGTGATCACCTCACACACACAAACTGTTGTTAAATGAAAATGAAATAATGATGTTCTCATTATTTTTAAAGCCACTATGTAGAGAACACTCTTATCTTTGTGTCATCTGGCAGCCACGCTGAGAGAAGTTTCCTCATTTCTGTCGAACGTCAATGATTTACTTGGTTTATCTGATGCTCAAAAGGAGAGAAAAGTCATGTCTTGTCAGAAAAGTGTCAGTTTGTTCAAGTTCCTGAACACCTGAAACAGAATCCAGGACACCTCACCACCATTTTTGCGTTTACATTTGCTCTCTTTTCTGTTTCTTTTCCTGCTGCTGAGCTCAGCTCTCTAACCCGTTTTCATTTCACTCTCCCTCTTCATCTGTCATACCTTCATCCAAGATGGCTTCTACGCTGAGAGACAAAAATTAAAACAGAGCAAATTAGACCGTAAATGTGATGAAAAGTTGTTGTCTGTGTTTGCTTGGTTGTTGTGTGTATGTGTGTGAGTGTGAGTGTGTGAGCAGCTTGTGTTGGTGTGTTTCAGGGGCCTCTCTCTCTCTCTCTGACAGGACTGAAACCCAGCGCCTTTTTCACCACAGCAGCTTCTGAAGCTCAGTTTGGGGAAGACGGTTCAGCTCTAAGAGTCACAGCTTCAAAAACCACAGAGATGCTTCCTGACCAAAGGGGGGGTTGGTTACTCTGTGGTCCATTAATTTATGTTCACTGAACTATAGACAGAGCTGCAACAAGAGCAGCTAATACACCTTGACACTCCTGTGAGACCTGAAACGATCAGTCTAATAAGAAAACAGAGATATAAATGTAGTGATGAGTAAATAAAACTTTGCAGCAGCACTTATTATAAAATGGAAAAGACAAATTTAAAGAATGATGGTGTGACTGAGGTTTTAAACAACACCATGAGAACAAGGAATGTTTTTTAAAACACGTCACTCAAAATGTCTCCAAAACTCAAACTGCATCTGCCTTATCCATGCTATACTGCCTTAAAATGACATAAACAACCATATTTTTTACAATTTTTGGGGTCAACCTAAAACAAAGATTTCACTTTGGCTCCAGGTGGATGAAACCTGTTTTTATTTTACAACGTTCAGTTAATAAAAACCTTTTTTCTCAACTTTCAGGTGCATGAAGTGAAAAACTGATCGTTCTCTGTCTAATGAAGCGTCATCAGTCAAAGCTCATTTTAATAAAATTTTCTTTAGTTTAACACTGTTGTTTTATTTTTAACCCATCAAAACACAAGGCATAAAAATCTTTTAATCGCAGAAGCTGACATAATGAGAAAGGCCTTAAATGGTATTTGCTGTTTGCTGCATTTTTTTAAGAAGACATGTTGAGGTGAACTATTATACTGTTCTAATATGCTGAGCACAACAGTTTTAAGTAAACACAGAAGTGTTACGTCACTTAAACTCAATCTTTGTATTTTACAAAAGAAAGAAAATCCTAGTTCACAGTTTAAATAAGTTTCTCAGTCCCGCCCAATGTCATGTCATCATTCAACAAAATTTATTATAATTTAATGTTGTTTTTGTCGGTGTAATAATTTTAAATATCTCTGTAAAACATTTCAAAGATGACAGAAACCTCTTCTTTAGCATAGCCTTCATGAGACCAACAACAACTTAGATTTTCTGTTTTTCTTATGAGCAACCTGACATGAACAATTATTTGCCAGATCTAATCAATTTAAGTGACTTATGTAATCAGCTGACAGGCAGCTGGGAACAAATAGACACAAGTTTTAAAACACATCTGTCAGATTGACAAAAGATATAAAAATGAAGAAGAAGAAAAGTGAAGAAAAGTTGAAAAAGTTTCCTTAATATTTCTCCGCGCTTTCAGTGTCAAACGTCGAAACATCATTGTTTTTGATTGCCTTTATTTTTAATTTGTAGATTTCTGCAGATGCTGCAATGCTGCTGTGGTGGAAATTAAAGAAACTTTTTCAAATTTTGTAAAATGTAAACATCTTTAGCTCTTTACTAAATCAATTTGTCTGGTTTCAGCTGGGACACACCTCAGTTCCTTTCGCTGTGTGAACGCAAAGTCTCTAAAATGGAGGTGATATCGTCATGAACCCTTTATGTCGCTCCGTAACACACCAACATTTATTTGAACCAAATAAACTGGAATATCAGCTAGTTTTCAGGGTTGATGTTTGCTGCTGTTTTATACCATTTAATAAATTAGTTCTGTCCCTCAGGTTTTATGTTTCTGCTAAATAAACAAATGGAACTTTTGCAGAGCGTTCTTGAGTTATTTTAACTGATCATCTGGTCTGAAACGGGCCTCTAATGCTCTAGAACTTATATTTTAAACTTGTCTTTAATAGACTAACTGGTTTAAACACCAAGGACATTTGATGATTTGAACTGGTCGTTTACTCATTTAAACACATATTTAACAATTTCATGCTTCAAACTTATCTGGTAATGTGAAAAAGTGTGTCAAAGCTGCAGTGAATAATTCTGTCATCATAACTAATTAAAATCAGATCATATATTGCACCTGCGTAGATCATGAAGCCTCTCATGTAAACTTTGGTTTTGACGGTAAACTTACAGGCTTAAGAGATTCAGCTTACTGAACCTGTTCTGACCTTAAAAACCAGTTGAACTTCACTGACTCTGACCTTTTCTCAGGCGTCTGGAGCTTCATGCTGCCAGTTTGATCCGCAAAAAATAAAAGTAACCTGATCAATTCTTAAAATATTCCAATTACAATAAAATTCTGAATTTTTATAAACAAATCAACCAATGTATTATTTGTTTTGTTAAAATGACAGGTTATAACTGAAATAATTTGGAGTTATTAAAAGTATTTGGCGATGTTGGCAAACATTTAACTTAAAATATATTTGCGTCACCAGATGGAGCTTATATTAGCAACTGTCAGTTGCAGTTAGCAAGTTCAAGTTTTAAGCATATCCAACAATAGAATATAGCTGAGGTGAAATATTTGTCTTTTCAAAACATCAGAACAAACAAAAACATAAGATAAAATTTTAAAAAGCAAAAACCTGAAGTATTGAACAGTTCAGTGTGATTTTATTTTCTCTTAAGTTTAAAACTAGCCGACTATTTAATTTTCTGAGTTGCTGCTAACGCCACATTCTTTAGCTTGTGTGCTAATCTCACAGTAACATTAAGGGGGTCAAGGTTACAGTTGGCCTAACAAGCTGATATTCAGATGTTTTCAAAAGCAAAATCAATTAAAAAGATCGGTGAAGGTCTTTGTTGAGTTTTTTCGACTGATCCTGTCGAGACGAACACAAACATGAGCAGCAGGTTGTCCAATATGGCCGCCAGAAAGAAGCCTCTGTTCTCCATGTTAGTGACGCTTGTGTTTGTTTTTTTTCTTCAGTCTGTAATTTTCTGCTGTTGAAAACATTCAGGTTTCCTCACAGGAAATTGAACATTTAGCCACAGAAGCTGGTGGGTCAGCATTCTGTTTACAGAAATTGTTAAACCTTTTACTTTATTGAATGTAGTTATTTTTTAACATATTCAGATCAGTTAAAGGGAAAGAAAATTCTCTGAAAACTCTGAAGGTCATGAAACACTTTCAGATTCATACAGATTTCTTTTAAAAAGCTTAATTAAGTTCACATTTCCTTCTTTCTGTCAGTAAAATTAGCATTTAAAAAAATAAAAACAGCTGTTATCCCATTTATATCAATTATCAACTATCATAAAAAGGGACAAACACCATAAAAAAGATGAATAAATCATTAGTTTTCCAGTAAAGCTGCTGCAGTTTAGAGTCAGAGACCCTAACTTGTGAGATTTCAGGTTGAAAACTTCATGTCTCCAAGTGTCTCGTGGTTCTTACCTGCAGGTGGAAACATGGACGTGAGGACCAGCAGGCCAGATATCCTCATCTGGAGCTCCATCACAAACTGGTTTCCACGAGCAATGTTTGTCTTCAAACTGGTTTCTGCCACTGGCAGTGAGCAGAGACAACTGAACTAAACTGGAGTCTTCTTCTCTCGTCTGTATGTGGAACAGGAAGTGGTGAGGAGCTGCTGCCAGGTGACACACGTTATCTACATATACGTCTCTTTCTCCCACACACCAACACACTCTTTGAACACAAACACGAATGAAGTAAAACTCAGTTTTTCATCCCTGTGTATCTTTTTTGACAAAAAAATTTAAACCTGCAGGGTTATATGTGACTCGAGGGGGTGAAGGTTTGGTTACAAAAACAATTCTGTCTTATTTAGACTGATGTTTTCATCTCTACAAGGAATTTCTCAATACTGAAATAAAGGACATAATGATGAAAACATCTTTGGAGACAAATGTGTGATTTTAGAGTAAAAGAAATTTTTTGACCAAATTAAAAGTACTAAATATGAGTTATACAGTTGTTTCCGATCTAGAGTTTGCACCCCTCCAAGAGGCCACAAGATGAACCTTGAGGATTGCAAGACAATTCATGGCATCTAGAATATAAAAATACTTCTTGCTGAACAAAATCAGATATTTCATCAAAAGCTCAACTCTGCTTGTTTTGGACGAGTAAACATCAGACAAATGCAAAAGGATATGAGAGAACCACAAGAGCCATTTGATGCTGCTCAATTGTCCACCAGCAGGAGAGGTGTGAGAGTGTTTTTTTTTTGTTTTGTGTTTTTTTTTGCAGCCTTTAATTCTGTAAAGATTTGGCCATGATTGTAAGCGGGTGTATAAATTTGGTCTACTTATGTCTGTTGCTCAGTCACCCTTTCGTTTTCCTTCTTGGCTTACTCCATCAACATGCTCTCTAATCTTTTCATCTCTGCATGAGCCATAGAGGCTGCTGAGCCTTGTTCCTGAGCTTTCCTGCATGGTTCCTCCACCCAGGACCTGAAAACCTCAAAACCCCCAGTCTAGTCCAGACAAAGTCAACTCTAGCTGCACAACGATCTGAGTTGACTAGTGAACATGGTCCTCAGATAGCAACATTTAGGAGTTACATTAGCATTAGGTCAAGTTTTAAGTCCGTAATAAAAAACCTCCATAAATGACAAATAGTTGAGGCAGAGCAGCAGGTGGGAGGGGGTTACGAGCCTCTTTTTTCCCATAAAATATGAACCAGTTTCCGCAAAACCAGTAATTGTTGGTGAGTGACTCTGACAAAATGTTACACAGAATTTGTACCTGCCAGCCTAAATTACAAAAAACAAGAACAGCTGTTCAGCTGATCTCCTTTAAAAAGCTGCTTGTAGGTTATGTGGCATTTTTAATTCAAAAGTACTTGAAGTTTTTAAAGCAATTCACTGCAAGAGATGCTCAAACAACAAGCATGCTAACTTAGCATGCTACCTTGTTTTTCTATCAGGAAGTCTGGCAGTATGGGTTCATGTTGTTTAAAAGCTTCTGAACTGAAAAACGCATATATAAAAGTCAAAACAAACTTGAAAACATTTTTAAAAAACTCAATTTACAGGATACCAAATGTTTACTTGTACATGGTGATGTTTACATGGGTTTAATCCTTGATTCAACAAAATTACAAAAACAAACCAAAAAAGGCTGTTTTTTAATACAAATTTTATTTATAAACTTTATCCATTAATATGTCTTTTAAAAAATAAAATTTCACAGCAAAGTCTTATTATATGAGGAGGGCATCCATTTCCCTGCAACATAAGAAAGCAGAATACTGTAAAGTTGGTATAAAACTGCATTTTAGTTATCACACAAAGAATACTGACATTGAGTTTTTTCATCAAAATCACTAATCAGGTATTGCAGTGACAAGAAAAATGCAATAAGAAGATTTAGCTATTCCTATTTCTCTGTAGCTCAGAGGAAGGGAAGCTGACCCCCCCTCCCCCCGATTATTGTATAAGACCCTCACTCATGATACATAAGCCCCACCCCAGTTTGCATGTGGTCATCAAACTTGTCTGATTCTGAATCTTTATTTCTGTTCACTCTTATCATCTGATGAGTCATCAAGTACAATTTGAGGTTGCTGCTTTCCAGTGCTAATCCTTTCAAATCACACACCTTAAATCTAAGCCACAAAATTTAACCAAAGACAGATAAATCACTGATAAACTAAAGAGTGTGCTTTTACAGCAAATATAAAAAAGCACAGAGGCACATTTTTAAAAAAAATGTTAGGATATTTTTAATTTGACCTTCAGTTGAAGTGATTTTATGAAACTTTTAAAATTAAAGAGATTAATAAAATATTTAATTATTTAATTATATTTAAAACATTAATATAGCTGTTGAATAAAATAAAGAAAACATTTTGTGTTTCTGGTATTTTAAGTCTCTGTTCTAGTAGGACTGATTTTAAACTTAAAAGCTCCATCTGGTGGTCCTTTTTATTTATGACAAAAGTGACACACCTGTGGACACAACACATACATATATCACACATTCATATTTTCTTACTTTGATGAACAAACAGAAGCCTGAGATTTACTGTTACTGTTTGAATTTTTTGTATGATGATTATTTTCTTCTTGAAAAAAGGAAATACAAAGCTGAACTGTTGATTACTTTGCTTTATACTCTGATAAGGATTATCAGTGTTCATTTGAAGGAAAAAAGATAATATTTGAATAATTTAAACTCCAGTTGTCAATCTAGATTAAATTAAAATCTTGATTGAGTGTTTAATTTATCTGGAATGTTGTAGTACTTTAAAAAAATCTAAATCTAAAATATAAATGCATTTATAGAGTGTGGTCTAGACCTGCTCTATATGTAAAGTGTCTTGAGACAACTTTGTTGTGATTTGACGCTATATAAATAAAATTGAATTGAATTGAACTTTGTCAAAGGACAAAGTACTACAAATCAGGGAAAAAATAAAAGATTAAAAATGCTCTTAAATTGAAAAACGGATGTATTTTCTCAGTTTTTAGTGATTTTCTATCAAATATTTATTTCTTTACTTTTCTTCCTCCTGCTTGATGCAGATTTTGACACTAAATTTTATCAAGTGAGTGAATTTTCACAATGTTACTTGTGAAGTTTTAGTTTGTTTGGCAGAAAGAAGCTCGGATTCAAATTAACAACCTCCAGCTGCTTCCCAGGCCATAGGTTTGATCCCTGCATTGTTCACCAGCTGCCCCCTGAATACAAAACATAAGCAATGAACACAACATCTGACCAAAGACAAAATATAAAAAACAGAGCACAGCGCTATCATCAGGCTGAACTGTGGAAGCTAATTAAGCTAATAAATTGGCAAAAATTGTGAATAATATTATCAAAAATATGTACTATGGGTTAAAATTAAGAGCAACCAGGCAATATTTTACACTTCATACATCAAATTAAGTCAGTTTTGACGATTCTGGATTCTTACTTCACATTATCAAATTCGGACTAATTTTTCAAAATATTTAATTTTATGTTAAATCAACATACTGACTTCAAATAATAAGATTTGACTTTCCAAAAAAATAACTAAAATGCACAATATCACTGTTTTATTTATTGACACAGTTCCGATCTTCCATCCTGTAGTGTAGTTCCATCCTCTAAAATGTCCAACATCAAACTAAAAAATAAATTGTCTAACATCACCTTTTCTCTTTTTCTTACCTTGCATAGTTTATGTAATATTCTCTTAAATTTTTATTTCCCGATAATGGATTAATGCATTTATCACTTTTTCTGCTCTTCACAAGAATGGTTTTAATGAAGCTCTGAATGGACTTGTGTTGTAGTTTTGAGGTGTAGTTGCAGTCCTTGTGTTTTATAGAGCTACAAACAAAACAAGCAGAACTACATACAACAGCAGTTCTGCCCTTCAATGGTGCTTCCTGTGCGGCTCTGCCTGGAAGTATTCCTTTGGAGTGACAGTCTTCACCCCGCCAAAATAATCCAACACCCACACCTGAAACATGGAGGAGGAACACAGACGTTAATAAAGTTCTCTCTGATTGGCTGATGGCAGCGATGCCACTTGGACCTGTCGGGAAGTTTAGGGATATCCACAGCAAAATAGAATCTGGTTACACATTATTCTGTATTCAAGCAGTATTTGTGGCAGTAGCAGGACTTCATGGTTGCGATCATAGAAGTGGTAATAGTAGTAATACTAGTACCTGTGTGATGTTGAACTTGGCGAAGAACCAGTTATGATCAGATGGCCAATCGATCATCTCCGGGTGTCTACTGAACAGAGCTTTCCTAGCAAACTCCCCCTCTGTCCCGTTCACCTGGACATAAGGTGAGGGTGATGTTACTGCTCAGACTTTGCCACCTGGACACACATCTGTGTGTGGGTGTGTGTTTGTTTGTTTGTTTCTACGTTTGTTTCTACGTTTGTTCTATTAGATCCCCATTAGCCTTTGCATAGCAGCAGCTATTCTTGCTGAGGTCAACATTATTTTCAATTGACAATACAACCATACATAACACTATAATACAAACCATAACTTTAAATAAATCTAAATAAACATCAATGAAACAATAACTATATAGTAACATACCTTAAGTATTCACATATACCTACAATCCACACATTCAACACTACACAAACACAAATGAAAATAAAATGTAACAAGCTGCAAATGAATCTATCAAAATCAAATGGATCTGCCGTAGGGCATCTTAGGACCCTACTATAAGGAATGTAAATTTGCCAAACTCAGCATAAAGTAATATTTTTTTATTTTCCTCTTGAAGCTAGATATATTCTTTTGACATATAACAGCAGAAGGGAGGGAGTTACTTTCTTTCATTGCTATGTCAATCACAGTGCAATTAAATGATGTGTTTGATTGTGGCAAAGTGAAACGACCTCTAGAAGTTAGCGATAGAGAGTGTATGAATGTGTGTGTGTGTGTGTGTGTGTGTATGTACCTCAATCACAGATCCAGAAAGGATAATGTGAGCGCAGAGGGGACTCTGAGGGTCGAAGCCCTGCTGTTTGCAGTAATCAGTCTGAGCCAGGGACATGGACAGAGATGCCTGAGGGTTTACCTGCACAGATGACACAAGTGTTACTTCAGCTGCACTTTACCTCTTTTCAGCACCTCGTTCAGTACAGTAAACTTACAACATGCAATTTTTATGATTTACAGGATGTTTAATTACTTTTAACATATAAAAGTCCCCTGGTCATTTCCCTTTGACTGTTTTAGAACATAAAGTTTTATGATTCTGACGATTTCAAATTAATAAGATGTTTCTCTGTCTTAAAGTTTCTGCTGCGTTTTTCACCCAGTGGTTTTCTGTCATGTGACTTGCTCTGACATGTGACTATAACCTCAAAACTGCTGAGTCACTCTGTGAGAGAACTGCTAAGTCATAGTGGAGTCTCTGCTGTAAACTATGCTTTTTCATAGCTTTCAATAAAGTTACTTAAAAAGTTAACTTTTTAAGAATCAACAATTGAAAACAATGACTTGGTTAGAGATTAAACAAATCTTAAAAGCAAAATTCAAACATAAACATTATCTGTGTCTTATCTTTTCATCAGAATTTAAATTCATAATGCTCTTTATGGTCATAATTAATATACCCTCTATGTATAAAAATATTCAATTAATAAGTCAATGTCTAAAGAAATATTTTTTCAACACCAACAGGAAAACAAATCCATTTTAAACTCACTTGTCAAATAAAAGAACAGGGTCACTCAAAAGTAACAGAATAGGATCACATTCACTCTTAGGTACATAAATGAGATGAGAAAAATACCTTAAAGTGTCTTTACTGATAAATACTGAGTATCCCTGACAAACCAAAAACCAAATTGCAGCAAACTTATACACGTTTGTTCTAGGCATTTTTAAGGCATTCCACTTCTATGAAACCTTAATATTTCTCAATTTATACTCTGTTTGACCTTTAGAGTTTCCACTTAGCTTTATTTATTATAGTTGTAAACACTACCAACACATTTTTTAGAACTATAGGAAAACTACTACATGAAATAAAAAACACTGTAAAAGTGGAGGTAGTTTTAAACAATGTGGGGGCAGTGAAAAGTTTAGCAAAAATATAAATCTATTATATAAGATGACAGAAAGTTAACAGCAGATCCAATATTACTCAGTACTATAGAACCGTGATGAGTTTAAGTTGTAGTTGTAGTTGTTAACCTAAGTTCTGATACATTTCCGACGTAGATTTGAACGCTGCACTGGCTCGCTAAATTCGATTATCTCTCTCCGTAGTTAAAGTGTTCTATTAGTCAAAGTTACATAAATGTACTGCTATGCACAAAAACTGTCGGCCGGACTGCGGGAATGTCACCTCAAGGTCCTGCACGGAGATCTCCATGCGGGTCAGGTACATGTAGGGAACCCCGGAGCCCGAGCCCTCAGGCCCGTCGCTAACCGAGAAGGCGTTAGAGAACGGCTGTCCCACCACCGGCTTGTGGCTGGAGATGGTGGCCATGGAGGCCCAGTCACACTGGTGAGCGACGAAGCGGGCAACCCGGGCCACCTGGTCGTGAGGAGGTATCCGGTACCGGCAGGAGAAGGCTGGGGAGAGGGAGGCCCAGGTAAGGCCAAGAAGGAGCAGACACGTAGCCTGCAGGACAGTGCTCATGGTTGGATTCAGAGTCTGGGGGACAGTCGGTTAGTGTAAACAATCTGGCCTGGAGTTTCAAAATAAAAGCCACC
Source organism: Acanthurus lineatus (assembly GCA_029814665.1). NCBI lineage: Eukaryota > Metazoa > Chordata > Actinopteri > Acanthuriformes > Acanthuridae > Acanthurus > Acanthurus lineatus. The sequence continues at coordinate 996,249 of JAPZDV010000017.1, read as the reverse complement.
TTCTATTACAGGAAGTCTGATATACATTTCAAATTAAGAGCTGACTGAAAGTTAAAGACAACCGATAACGTCACTTTATGTGCATTTTTCCCATTTTTCCCCAACACCGATTACTGATTACAAACCACATTTCCTGAAAACTGTACATTTAAAAATTTCCATGATTACAAGTCATAATATATGTGGTCATTTATAGTGATCACATGGTGCAATGATGCACATCGTATACGGACACACACACATAACCCCTCATACATTGCACAGACAAGTTAAACACACCAAGGACTAAATGGTAGTTGAAAGCAGGACACATTCACATTACAAAAGTTGTTCAAACCAAAACAGAACTCCAAAATCAATTAATTTAGAAAAAAAAGAAAATGTACACAAGCTCTTTTTTTATTTGTTTCATTACAGCATGTTGGTAGAAAAAATATAAACTTTCATACAACTCTGATTCCACAAAAGCAGGAAGCTGTGAAAATCATATTAAACGGAATGCAGTCATTGGCTAATTCTTTCTGACACAGACTCAATAAATAATGATTAAATGATTACATTCTGTTTTTATTTACATTTTACAGTGCTTTAACATTTCTGAAATCAGGGATTAATGGTTTTCTGATCTTAGAATGTCTGCACCTGGTGGAGGTGTCACTGTGATTCACTTTCACCCTCGTACATGTCACACAGGTTCTCCATGAAAAACTGTCCGTGGCAACTGTTGCTTCCGCAGAGACAGGACACTTCCTGCTTCCTGTGTGGGTCTGCAGAGTAATTCCAGGTGAGCTCAGTGCCAGCTTTAACAACCCTGACAGAGAGAGAGAATACTCAACAGTTAAAACCAAATGACAAACAAAATCATCAAGATCTTCCTCCTCCTCCTCCTCTTCTTCTTCCTCACCTGTTGGTGAAGAAGGCAATGACAGGGAATCTGGGATCGTGGGAGTCAGTGAAGACATTCTGGATGAACAGGTTTGGCTGACAGCTGTGCTGCAGGGGGCAGAGACATGATCAAAGGTCAAATTCATGGGCAGCATTTTATATCAAACCAATCAGAAAGTTTCACTTCCTCAAACAATCTGACTTTGATAAAGTATTCATTTTGAGTCTCTGACTGGATTTCAGGTCATCTATTGTTCCTCTTTGCTTTAAAAAAGTGAAGTCACATCCAAGAGACAACATAAGATTTATAAGTACAGCTTAAAGTTTAGACATGTCTATTTTCTGTTCCTTTTTTTTTTTAATAAAACCTAAAATTTTTGCAGCTGTAGAGAAAAAAATCTGACATTTGCAGAATGAAAAATGAAAAACATTAGGAGATATTTGTCATAATCATGTCCTCTGTTTTTTGTATTATCAGTTAATTTTTTTAAAAATAAATTATTATGATAAAATAGCTGGTGTTGTCGTCACTCACATTAATGAAGCGGCTCACGTTTCCCTCCTTGCTGGCATCAAGGACGTAAAAATCTTTCATTGCTCTCTTAAAACTCTTCTGGCTCTTAGTCTCAGTACCATTCACTCCGTGGACTAACACCACCTTGGGGTAGGTTGTTGTTATGGCAACTGTCTTCTCCTGAGCTGGAGGCTGGTCACATGACCCAGCTGCTGAAGGAGACCAAAGCTCTGGAGCTCCCAACACTGTCTGCAGGACAGAAACAGATTCAGATTTATTTCTTATTTCTTATTTCTGTTTTTCACAAAGTTAAATACAGTAAAAATAGGAACTTAAGTCAAAATTTTTTAATGCAATGCACTAAAGCCTTTTATTTTTTTAATGTATATTCTGATTCAAGAAAATCCACTTTCCAGTTATAAAACCTCACAGGAAGCCTCGGTTGTAAATAAAAAACAGGCAGCCGACGTCTGCAGTCCTGATAGAGAGTCACAGCACTGCTCTGACCTCAATGTGAACATCAGTGTGCTACCAGGTTTATTCAATTTTCAATTCAATTCAATTCAATTCAATTTTATTTATATAGCGTCAAATCACAACAAAGTTGTCTCAAGACACTTTAC
>JAPZDV010000017.1:965063-975188 GCA_029814665.1 Acanthurus lineatus | reverse complement strand
CTTCCTTCAGCCAGTCCTTTGGAACTGAAGAAGCTTCTCGGATGAGAAGTGAAACGTCTTCCCAAAAACTCAACTTAGTCCAGTTGCTTTGTTTTTATGACTCTTTAAGATAATCATGACCTGGATGACTGAGAATCTACACAGACATTTCAGATGAATCAGTGATGTTCAATAACCTGATTTATGTGTCAGTTCTTAATTTACTAAATGTAAAATCACTCCAGAAGAAGCTAAAAGTTGCTACTAGGTTCTTGTTGTGTTTTGTCCATTTTTAATTTTTAAAGCATCCTGCCTGTGATTAATATATTGATTCATCAATATCTTTCTGAACCCTTTGATCAAGTCTCATTGATCCTCAGTCTTAATCTCTCTGATAAACAAACACTAATCGGTCAGCTTTGCATTTTCCTTTGTGTGTTCACTGCAGCCTGTGATCCTGGATGTTTTCAACATTTTCTACCTTTTGAGCTTTAATGAACTTTAAACCCACCAACAATATGATGCTTTATCAGAAATGATGAAAACATGGAGTCAAATTAATGATTATAAAGGCCTCTTGTCTGAGAGGAGTTACAGTGGCTGTTTTTTAATCAGGTCAAGACCCCTGTGAGGAAAACCCATGTCACAACAACGGGACGTGTGTCCTCATGGGGACATCCTACAGGTGTTTCTGTCCTGAAGGTTTTGAAGGAAAATTCTGTGACACAGGTCAGAAATTTATGCATGAAACTGTGTGACTGAGGCTAACGACACAAAAACACAATTTAATGCATTTTAAGTTAACACTCTTTTATTTTTACCAGTGATTCAAAAGTGATTAATAGTAGAGCTGCACTATATCACAGCTGTTTGATGAGTTTCCATGTTTTGCAAGGATATTTTGAGGATTTTTGTCAGAATTTACATTGAAGTCCGACTGCTTTGGATAAAATGGTCTGGTATGGGGAGCTTTAAAAAAATATCTCAAAATGTTAAACAATATATTTTTTATATATATATTTTCCCATGATGACAAAAGCTTTTGTGAACTTAAAAGCACAATTTCTTTGCACATTATGTACATTCATGCTATAACATGTTGTCATCTTTTCTTTTCCCAGTGGTTGAAGACTTATTGAAGTGTCTTTACATGAACGGACACTGTCAGCATTTCTGTGACGACTCAGGAAGACAACACAAATGCTTCTGTGCTGACGGATACAAACTGGGAGCAGACGGACGACAGTGTATCGCTGACGGTACAACTACTGCATCACAACCACTTTAGTAAAACACTTATATACTCTCATTTGCTATAATAAGTGGTTTGTAAGTATGGTGGCAACATGAGTATCAAGTGTTCCTCAGTAATAGTGGTTCACTTTTACAAGAGATAATTCAGCCTGTGACCAGTAGAGGGCAGTGTACATCAGGATGTGCAGCAGACTGAGGAAAAATAAAAAATGTCCCAAAAGCAAAGGTATTCAGTTTAATGTCATAAAAATCTCAGAAAAGCTTAAAATATTTATGTTTGGACCCGAGAAAGAATGCAGAGATGGTGACGTTTTGGGCATTTTTGAGTAAAATATTATGCCAAAGATTTATTGATAATAAAATTATTGTCGACTGATTTACTGTGACTGAACAAAAAAGTCTGTAAATTCAGAATTACCTCGGGAAAGACATTTACTTCTCTGCTGGGGAAGAGTCAGCACTGGTCTGTCCCCTAGTGGACTGACAGTATCTCTGACATCTCACTCTTTGGAGTGAGTTTGGTGAAATCAGATTTGACTTTTGTTTTCTGGGCAACAGTGGAGTTTCCATGTGGTCGACTGGCTCCACAGCAAACAGACATGAACCAGAGCGCTGTGGTTCAGACCAGGCTCGTGGGATCCAACCACTGCCCCAGAGGAGAGTGTCCATGGCAGGTAAAACACTGGTGCGCTGCTGCTGTTTGTCCTGATGGCAGCACTAAGGAAACACCATGGGGCAATGACAATGAAAAGGCCCCATGGTCCCATAAATTTAAAGTAAATCCATCCTATATTTTGACTTTTAGTGTAAAATTTTGGTAGAAATGTGGCCTGAAGGTGGTGCCAGAGGGAAACCAAGGGACTCTGTCTGTCCGTCTTTATGTCTGTCTGTCTGTCTGTCCGTCTGTTGATCAGGTTCTGGTGCAGTTACATCAACACAGTCACTGTGGAGGTGTTTTAATCAATCCAGACTGGGTCATCACTGCTGCCCACTGTATCCATGGCAACAATGCCACAGACCTCACTGTGGTTGCAGGTAACTGTTTCCTGTTTGTTTCACTGTCAGATTCACTTTTACTTTGTGAGGATTTTTTTAGTTTAACTTTCAAAGTTATAAGAGTTTCGTTCTCGTAGTGTTTTTTTTCTACAGAATTTTTATACAAGTGTTACACTGAACTTTTTATTTTCATTTCATTTTTTTTTTTTTTTTAATAATTCTGTTTCCATGTCAGTTGCGAGACGATAACAATCCATACGCTTCCTTGTTAACTAACGACGAACTAGTGACGTCTCAAAAGTTTTCTTTTCCAAAAAAGTTGCCCCCTTGCAGTGTTCAGCGTTTTCTTTACGTTGCCAGGGGAACACAACTTAGACGTGGAGGAGGGCACAGAGCAGAGGATATCTATTTCCATGGCGATCGTCCATGAAGGCTTCGTCCCAGAGACAGGTGACAGCGACGTCGCCCTGCTGCGGCTGAGTCGATCCATCACATTAAACCGACTCGCTGTTCCCGTCTGCCTGCCAACCAAACACTTAGTTGAGCGGGAGCTCCTGCTGGTCCGCTACCACACCTTATCTGGCTGGGGCAAGAGAACTGTCGGGAGCAATGAAGAGCACGGAGCCGTGCCAGCCGCCCCAGTGTCCCCAGTCCTCCGTAAATTTTCCGTCCCCATCATTCAGAATTCCCAGTGCTCCCAGAGGGCCCAGTTCAACTTCACGGACAACATGCTGTGTGCAGGTTACCTGGAGGGCGGGCAGCAGAGTTGCCGTGGAGACGACGGGAGCCCTCTGGTCACGCTCTATGGCTCCACCCATTTCCTGACAGGTGTGGTCGGTTGGGGACGGGGTTGTTCTCACCCTGGGTATTATGGGGTGTACGCCAACATGGCCAACTTTGTGGAATGGGTGAAGGACGTAATGTCAACGGCCAATGAGGCGCTCAAAAAGAAACCTACAGCGTCGACTTTTTAAATGTTGAAACAGAAACTAGTTTAAATTATGATCATTTAAAAAAACAACTCTAAGTATTGATCTTTTCTGTTTTAATGATTTGATTCTTTATTATGAAACATTGTTATGATGGTGATGTTAACGAAATGACAAAAAATCAAAAGGCCTCAGGTGTTTTTTCTCATTTATTTTTGATTTTTTGGCTGAAATGTCAAGGTGTTCGATGATGTTACTGAGAAGTGATGGGTCATTTTCACATGTAGTACTTCAATGTTCTATTAAAACTACTGTAACTGTAATGATGATGATGACAGAAGTTTGCTTTTGTTGTGATATCAGACTCAGAAAAAAGACTCTATGGTTCTGAAAGAAAACAAAGTTTCCAAAGCTTTCATTCTTTAAATTATCCTGTTTCAACTTAAATAAAGTGACTGAAAACTTCTTCTTCTGCTGTTTGTGGAGATTGATGTTGATCAGCTAATCAGTGTTCCGTCTCTGAGTGAATATTGATTAGTGTGGACATCCAGCACTGATTGGCTGCTGTGCAAGAAGCAATGTTGATGATGACCCTGTTGTCCTCAGCATTGACTCATTGTTTCCAGAAAACCAGCCTCATTCCCAATTTCTTTTGACTCACTGCCAAAAGAAATCAGGAAACATTTCAGGGGCTGGATTCCTCTTCCTCTTCCTATTCAACCTTGTACCAACATGTACAAGGAGGGTCAGAGTGTGTGTGAGATCCTCCCACCATCAATATCTTTCACTTTAGAAACATCTGGTTTTGCCGTTTCACTCTGTAGTCAAATTTACATCCACATAAAGTACAGAGTTCAAATGAACTTAAAGAAATCTGCAAATCAAATTTGAATGCATGGGATTTTTTTCTGTCCACTTATGTCTGGAGGAGAAACTGCTTTCTGCTGGTCATTGTCAGGCCAGATATATGAAAATCAGTTTCAATAAAGCTCTTCTGTTTTGCAGTGTCATGGAAAATTTGCATTTTTTTTACCTTCACAATGTGGCAACACTTTAAAAAGAGGAAAAAGCATAAAGTTTATTAATGGACACATGTAGTTTCATTTTTTCTTCTTTTCTTTTCCTCGCGTTTAAGGTAAGTGATGGATAAACATACAAATTTTATGATCCTCCTCTGACCTCATCTTATTCTGAAGCTTCCTGGTCTGATGTTTCTTTCAGCACTGCACTCTGGGAATTGTGGTGGACTCCTCTGGTTGGAATTAACACTGTTGTTTTCGAATTTTTTTTTTCGTTGACTCAGCAGGAAGTCTAAGGATAAGCCCCGCCCCCCTCATCTAAACAGAGCACCCCCCCCATACAGGTCATTGCCCTCTTTACCTCCCCTACCTCTCTCTATCCCTCTCCTTCTCTCCACACTCAGATTTCGTTACCTCTACCTTCTACTCGGCACACTAAGGTTTCTCCAGCCGAGTTCATCATGTTTTGGTTCCAGCGTCTGTCCCTCGGACTCCTGTTACTCCACCTGGCTGCCGTTCACACAGGTATGTTCACTGGAATTGATTGGTCAGCTGGCATGTGACAATTGACCCTTCACCTTGTATGTGTTAAGTATGTTGTGTGTGAACAGATTACTAAGGCACCAAACCACCTGCTGGGTGGTGATTGGTCCTTTTCTTTACACTTTGAACTAGAAGATTTTCATTAATTATCCATAAGAACTTGGTTTGTCAGAGGTAAGAATTGGGAGTAGTTTGAAAATATTTTCTTTTAAACATGCATATTCTGAAAGAATTGCACTAATTTAGTCATCACTTTTGCTGACTCAAGTGACATCACTTAAGGAAATATATCTGACCCCACACAGTGCTCTCCAGAGAAACTAAAGGCTACTACTTTATTCAGAGTAAAAAACTCCACAACATCTTGGGACACAGACAGATGTGGAAAATCGGTGGAATTCACCTTTTTAGGCAGAAATGACATTTTTGAGTCAGAAAATTAAATTAGTTTCCTGTGCCCTCCAAGTACAAAATTACACCACAGTCAATCTTTTTTTCATTTGTCTCATTGCATCACTGTGACAGGTTGAAAATGGCTCAGTTTAAGGCAAAAACTTGTGATTTTTGAATATTATAGTAAAACACAAAGATCGCTGAAATATTTGCCTTCAGTCAGTGTTGAACTCCCATCATTCCACATTTCTGTTCCTTCATCAGTCTTCCTGGACGGGAGGGCAGCCAGCCAGGTGTTAACCAGGCGGAGACGAGCCAACAGCTTTTGGGAGGAGGTCAAACAAGGCAACATGGAGAGGGAGTGTGTGGAGGAGAGCTGCAGCTGGGAGGAGGCGCGAGAGATCTTCGAGAACGTAGACAAAACTGTATGAATGTCCACAGCAGAACACCACTGTCAAACCATCGCAACATAGTAAAACACTTCCAGCAGCTTCAAACCTGCCTGACTTCCTCTGGTTTTTCTATTAGAAATGAAAAAAATGTTTTACAGAAAAGTAACAAGACTGGTTTTGGAGCAATTGGCAATTGAGCTATTTTTCTTTGTGTATTTGTTGGCTTTTAGCACCAAGATCCAACACCATGAAAATTTTTTGAATGTGACTGAGGCTTCTCTGCTTTTAAATGTTGAGATTTTAGACACACTAGATTGTACCTTTAACTAAAAAATGTTCAAAAAAGCTGCATTACCTTCCTCATCAGACAAACTGATCAGATTTTTATTTGTTTTGAACTATGTGCATTCTCTGTCTTTTTTTTGCAGAATGAATTCTGGGCCAAATACATTGGTGAGACATTTAATCAACATTGTCAAAATTTCTTTTACACACTGGTTTAATTTAGAAATCTTGTAGAAACATTGAAATTTAATACAGCAACAAGAAGCTTTAAGTTAGTTAAGGTAAGGTTAAGTACCATGCTAACAAAAATGAACCCTGATTTTCATCACTTCATGTCAAAGTTTGTGCATGTTTGAGGTATTTGCTGGAAGCTGAAAGTGTAATGTCATCAGTGTAATAGAAGCAGCTCTGTCTGTCCTGCAGATGGCGACGCCTGCGAGTCAATGCCCTGTGTAAATGGAGGATTTTGCAAAGACGGCATCGGTAGCTACATCTGCTTCTGCCAGCCAGGATACCAGGGCTCCAACTGCGAGATCGGTACAGAACTGGAGCTTCAGTTTGAGCTCAGGGTCCTCAACAAAACCCCTCAGTATTCAATCACTTTAGAAACAGTCTTGGCGACTTGTTCTGGAAGAGTAGTTTTTCCTTTTCTGTAACCCAGTTTAATTTTTTCAGTCAGCCAATACAGGTAATAGCACGTCCATTTTGTAGCAAGGAAGTATGTAAGGTTTCTGTATTAAAACAGACCTGCTATTAGTGTATGTTGATAATGAATGTGATTTTTCCCTCATCTTACTGATACAGAATCTTTCATGTGTAAACAGTTTAGAAAGCCAAACTTTTAAAAACACTATTTAAAAAACAGCCATCATGGAGGGTTTTCTAGGAGTTTCCTTCAGAATCTTCCTATCTTGATATTCTTTTCTGACAATAGCACTGAGCCTCCTGGTCTGCAGTTAGAACGCCCTTTCTCGCTCCTCACAGCATTTCCTGTTTCTCTGCAGTCATTCCTGAGCTCTGTGAGAACAGAAACGGTGAATGCAAACACTTCTGCAGTGTGGTCCAAGGAAATGTTCAGTGTTCCTGCGCTGACGGATACTTCCTAGCACCAGATGACAAATCCTGCAATTCCAACGGTGAGAGAATCTCAAATCTATATGAGGCACGATATAGATAATGTCACCAAAATTAAAAATGAAAGAATTGTGAGTCCTGAAGACTCGAGCATGAAATTGACTAGATGTTGTTGACCTTTCCTTTCACACCATTTTCAGGACAAAATTTTCATTTGTACACAAGAGCAATTGGAATCCAATCAGTTTTGCCTCATTTTCAAAAATTAAACATGGTTCTTTTGGTGATTAAAGTCTCTGGTGTCCAAACTCTAACATCCTAGTTGGCCTGAACTCTTGCAGAGACCTTCAAATGCGGAGCCATCATCACTGAAAACATCCGAACTGTTTTCTGGTACGAGCGGCAGAACATGACAAAGATGATGAATGCCACTGAGCTGAACACTGACCAAAACTCCACCGAGGAGATCGGCCCACTGGATGCCATTTCTCCAGTTTCTCAGAACAGCAACAATATTACACAGCATCATGAGGTGTTCGAGGAACGCCTCACCTCTCAAATGGCCTCTATGACCCGCATTGTCAACGGAGAGGACTGTCCACCAGGGGAATGTCCTTGGCAGGTAGAGACCATTTATTCGTCCAATGAAAAAGGAGAGACAAGACGCAATCATCAATCATGACCTTTATTTACAATTATCCAATCCATTTGTAACAAAAATATGGAACAATGTAGAGGCAAAGAAAGAGAAGGCAGAGGTGTTTCAACCAACAATCCATCACTGACTCAACACAGAAATCTGAGATTTCATCACTGTGAGTTAATGTTTGTTTATTTTCTGTTAATGACCAGGTGTATTTACGTGGAGCCTGGATGTCCAAAACTGTCCAGGTTTCCATTATTGTCTAGAAGCAGATACCTGGAAATCAATTAGCATCCAGAAATTAAGCTGTTCCTTCACCTAAATAATCGGAAGGCCAGTGTGACCATAACTGTCTTCATGTTGAGACCTGGATGGCCATCGTCACCTTGACAACCTTGGAGGACCTCTGAAAGGAGTCTGTGTGATGTGAAGTGTTTTTTGTTTATCTCGTCCTTGCAGGCTCTGCTCCTGAACGAGGATGACCGAGGCTTCTGTGGAGGAACTATCCTCAATGAGTACATCATCCTGACCGCCGCTCACTGCATGAACCAATCACGTTACATCTACGTCATGCTTGGTGAGTTTGACCAATCAGCCTTACAGTTTTCATGAGGTATGGACCTTTTTGACTGATTTTTGTAGGATCATAACGTACTTTCTTATTAGTTAAAAGACACAAATGGAACCTCAGTATGGATACTGTTAGAAAATTAGGTCTCATATCTGAGTAAAAGCTTTTAATGTGACAATACGTTTGCAGTATAAAAATGTTGCTTGACATAATTTTTACATGCAGAATTACAGTAAAAAACTTTTTTTCCTTTTAGTGAATCTTTATGAGAAACATTGACTCTTGGTCTTAGTTTTCTGTTCTTTTAATTAAATTCCTAAAATGTAAAAGAGTAACATTTATTGTTTTTATTGATATTAATGAAGATTTATTCTATGAATTACTTTTTACTTTTCTGTTTTTTCAGGTGAGTTCGACGTGTTGAGAAATGAAGGAAATGAAGCTGTTCACCTCGTGGAAACTATCATCACCCACAACAAATACATGCCAGAAACCTACCACAATGACATTGCTCTCATCAAACTGGCTACACCCATCAAGTTCACCAGGTTTATTCTGCCAGCCTGCTTACCTAGGCCAGATTTTGCTGAAAAGGTGAAATTTTTAATCAGTCAAACCATTTTGGAGAGTTTGCATATTTTTGTTTATCACTGCCTGAGAATCAGAGTATTGATTTCATTCTAATGTCTGAACAGCAAATATGAAGCTGCAGTCTGCAGCTGGTTAGCTTAGCTTAGTGTCAAGACTGGAAGCAGCTAGCGGGGCTCCATTCCCAAGTAACAGTATTCACCCACCAGCACTGCAGGTTAACAACACACTGCGTCTCTGTCCTTCAATGTCAGCACCAACTTAAGAGAAAAAAGCTAAATTTTGCCATTTTACAGAGGATTCATGCTTTAGACTGGTATACAGTTGCCAGGCAACCAGCGATGACGTCAGGAAATTACTGGCTAGGTCCAAGAAAAGTCGTGTACATACTTTCTGAGCCCTAAAATGGGGAATTTTATCATTTTCACACTGAGATTTTTGTATGAGTGAAGCAAACATGATGAGTGGTGAATTTAAAAGACGCTGTAAACTTAAAAAATCAGTCAACGTAGCTGTGGCCTTCTGTCTCAAGTCTTTATGCCAAGCTAACCAAACTTTACTCTGCTCATTTAACTCAGATAGAGTGTGAAAAGGTGTTTCCCAATTGATAGCTAAAACGCTCAATCAGTTAAATTTTACCTTCCTCTCGCAGGTCCTGATGCAGCAGCCAGAGGGCATGGTCAGCGGCTTCGGTCGCATCGGCGAGGGTCGGCAGCCGTCCACCACCTTAAAGCGTCTCACGATCCCCTATGTGGATCGGTTCAACTGCAAGGAATCAACCCAACTACGCATCTCCGCCCGCATGTTCTGTGCCGGCTACGACGAAATAGCCAAGGACGCCTGCCAAGGCGACAGCGGTGGGCCGCACGTCACACGTTATGGTGAAACCTACTTTGTCACTGGCATCGTAAGCTGGGGTGAAGGCTGCGCGCGCAAAGGCAAATATGGCGTCTACACCCAGGTGTCCAAGTACATACCCTGGATCCGTGAAGGCATGAAGAGGCTGATGCCCAAAGACAATGAGAGCAGCAGGGTGAAGAGGCACCACAGTGTCATCCAGAGGCTGGTTCTGTAACACTTCATTTCCAAAGATCAGTCACGCTTCCTTCCTCTCATGCAATCATCCTGTGTAAGCTTCTTTATACGTTGGGCACAGAAGCTTTTAATCATCTAAACACTGAAACATTTAACCTCATGTATTTAAAAACGTGGAGCAGCAGGAAGAAAAATAATTTGTGTAAATCAAAAAATGTCTTTCATGTATTTTTTTCAGTGTCTGAAATGTGCTTTTTGAGCTGAATCTAAAGCAAATAAAAACATTCTTTATCAGTCTGATGCTCACAAGTGTTTAGTTACAGTTACAGTTACTAGTTACTTCTTTCAAAAGTAAATCAGTTACTTTAAGTTACTTGTTACTTTCAAGGTAACTAGTTACTAGGGAAAGTAACTTTATTTTTTT
>JAPZDV010000017.1:936918-948420 GCA_029814665.1 Acanthurus lineatus | reverse complement strand
CAACCACAAATAATCTCCAGCAAATGGGAATGTCTGGAAAACAAGGCACTTGTAGTGCAAATCTGGAATTTAGTTATTTTTTGCAGCACTTATTTACAACTGTAGCACAATGATGCCCCCTGCTGGTAGGAAATAATACAATTAAACCATTTCTAATAAGGGTTCTTTTTATGTGTGTGTGTGTGTGTGTGTGTGTGTGTGTGTGTGTGTGTGTGTGTGTGTGTGTGTGTGTGTGTGTGTGAAGGCCTCTCTGAGTGCGGAATGGCTCTCCACAGGAAGTGCATTCAACTGCTGCCGACCAATTAAGAGCTGTTTATCCCGTTCCCGTGGTTACGAGGGGGTGATGAGGTGAAGTGAGCAAAGAGAGGGACTGAAGTGGCCAATTAGAGGCGGTAGTCTCTCGCCCACTCCAATACAATACAGAGAGGGGAGATAGAGAGAGAGAGAGACAAAAGAAGAAGACACACTCTTGACATGGAGAGCCTGATAATGGACAGAAGAAGTGGAGGAAGACTGAGAGGGGAAGAAAAGGTGTGGAGAGGAGAGAGAAAAGAAGATGGATCCAAAAACATGAAGAACAGAAAAAGGCACAAAAAGAAAAAAGATCAGAGATAGAAATGTGGAGGACTGAATTGAAGGAGAAAGAGTAAAAGCAAAAATATGAGATATAAAAAGATAGAAGGAACAAGAGAACAAATAACAGAAAGAAATAAGAAAATAAAAGAATACTACAGGAAATAGCAACTAAAAGAACAACCAACTGAAGGAGTAACCTGAGTAAAATTTCTTCTCAACACGTAAACGATGACGTCATGACACACCTGTCCTCCTCCGTTGACCTTATTGGTGAGTTTGACCTTGTTGAACGTCACGGCTGCCTTCATCCAGTGAGCTCCAAAGTTTGGCGAGTCTGGGTGGATGTAGATGCCGCCGTGGCCCCGCCCCTCGCCGCGGCCCTCCGCCCGGCCGGCCGCCACCCACTCCCCGTTCACGAACTTCCAGCGGCAGCCGTCGGCTGGTACGAAGTCCAGCAAAAAGGAGTACATGGAGCTGGGGTCTAGACCGGACACGCTGACCTTCAGGACCGGAAACATCCGGCTGCACACACATGCATGGACACCGATTTTATACGTCATTCATATATTAATTAATCCTGAAAAATGAAAATTGATCAGAAATATTGTTACACTTTGGGCTTCATCACACCTTTATGGACGGCCTTCTAATGGATCCCAATGCTTTTCTTGGCGTTAAAGTCACAATGATGTTGTTACCTTTACCATAAACAGCCCAATCAACGAAGACAACCAATCGGAAGCAGAGTAGGGCGGTGAAAGCAGTGAGTTTATAGTGAGGATTCCTGCGTGTGCTGAAGATCAGTAATCATGACTGACTGAGTCAAAAAAGGGGACATGTTGAAGAGGAAGTATTCAGATCTTTTACTGCAGTACACAGTAAAAATACTCTAATCATGTAATGAAAATGTTCCTTCAGTAAAAGTATGTGAGTATAATCAGTAAATTGTACTTAAAGTAGTCAGAGTAAAAGCTGTGCTTGCAGTCAAATGTCCCCTGAGTCTGTTCTCCCCTTATCTGATCCAATTAGATTCTTGTGACTCCTACATTCATGTCAAAGCAGGATTTTCCTGTTGGAGTTCGTTTAGGTAGAGCTCATTTGGAACTATTTTGTGAAGGATTGCAATAAATTACTCTGTTCATTATGGATGATTCCTTTCTCCATCGAGCCATTAATTGCTTGCTTTGTCAAAACTCTAAAAATAGTGAGAAATGTCCAACCAAAATCCCAAACTTATCATAAATTATTATGTTTTATTTAAGAAAAAGAGCAGCAAAATCAAAGTTATTATTGTCTAAACTCATAGACAGACAGTAAGACTAGACAGACGAACAGATTCCATCAGCAATAACAGATTAAGTGGTTCTGCAGGTGTGAATGGAGTGTTTTTCCAGCGCAGGGCCCAACTGGTCACACACAGACACACACAAACACACACACAAACACAAACACACACACACACAGAGACACACACACACGCACATGGCAGCAGCAGCTATCTGTTGTTTCCTTTTGTTTCGAAGTTCTGCAAGGTGAGAGATAAAAAACTTTTTTTGTATGTTTTTGTATTTTTAGTATGAAGATATTCATTCATTCACATCTTAGCTCATCTAAACCTTCTCAAAGACGAACAACTGAACCAAAAAAGAAAAACACAGCTTTTGCTTTTCTAATGGCGTAACTACAGCATTAATACAGTTTAATCTCTTATTCTTTGTCCCCTTTCACAAACTGCATCACGATCACCGTAAAACTGATGAGGAGACAGACAGACAGCTAGCTCTTTCCACTAAAATGATAGATTTGAATGAATTTTCTCTTACAGCCTGCGACTGTCACTCAGCGGCTCAATGTACCTGAACGCACCACAAACTACAGCTACTGCTTTAAGTTCACCGACTCGTGAGATGATTTGTGGAAACTCAGGTTTTATATAGGACCTTTTTTTGGTCTGAACGAAGGGCTGAAACTAATAGAAAAAGATATTTTAACATATGTGATGTCACTCAGATGTAGAGTCAGTTAGAGGGATTTAATTTCTCTTAAGTCAGAAACAACCTGCAGGCCCAAGCTCCTCCCACACAGGTAAATTTACCTTTTCCTTGATCAGACGCCATCTAAGGACTGTCTGACATCATTATCAGTTTTATAGTGGTATTATTGCATCATGAAGTCTTCAGCCTAAACAAGGGTTTTTCTAATACTAACCCTAAAAGAAACACCTGTGTGGATCAGCACGGGGTCAACAGGGGAACCACAGACCCCAGGTGACCTCAGTGACAACATGGTATCCTAAAGTGTGAGACAGGAGGCAGTTAAACACTGACTTCAGTCCGTGAGGAGCCTGAAGGTCACTTTAAACCAAAACCACCATCTCTCTCCACCTTAAGGGTCACATGACTGAACCTCAGAGGCAGCAGCCAGTTACCGTCCATTCTTGGTGACGATCATCTCGTTGGTCACGTGTTGGAACTTCCTCCACAGCTCGGCGTCCTCCAGCGTCACCCTCAGCTCTCTCTCCGTTGGGTCGCCCTTCTCCCGGCCGGCCTGCAGCTCGCTCTCAACCGCACTCAGCAGCCGAGACATGCAGCGCTCGTCTGGGCCCGGGCTGCATGCTGCCGCCCCACTGGTACAAGAGGGGGCAGTGGAGGTCCGCTCTGCTGGAGACACAGGGGCAGACTCTCCGTCCTCCTGTGAGCCCTCCACCTTCATCTAGACACACAGAGGAAGACACTGAGGGGGCATGGCTTCAGATTGAGGTGGTGGTTTGGATAAACTGCCTGTGATCCAAACTGACTTCAAACCTTAAAAGTTATATTTTTCAGAGTTTAAGCTTTTAAACAACAAACAGGAGGAATTGTATTCATTCTGTGTTCATATGTGATAAACTTCTTTCAATTTTACCTCATTTGAGTTATAACCAAGTTTTTTCACACTGACAGACACTTCTTTGTCACAAACATGCAACCAAACATTAATAGAAACGGTCACCTGTCAAGGTGTGCACATTTAAACCACTTATTCATTCATTCATTTATTTATTTGAACCTGTTTCAGGCTGATTTAATTACAAACAGCTCACGAGTGTGTTCTACATTAAGTATCTTCAGCCTAACGTTTTCTTTACTTCCTGTAAACTTTGAATCACATTTCTGAGGATTTTACTGAAGCTCAATTTCACCAGAATCTGTAAAAGAGCTTCGATTTGTCTTTTTGTTGAGACTGTCTTTTTTCCTCATTTTTATCCAATGAGTCTGTCAAATTTAAAAGTCTGTCTGTGTTTCTAGACCAAACTTCATTTTAAACATAAACTCTGTTTCTTTCAAATCACTGCATTTGTCAAGTTCAACTCATTTCCAAAGTGGCACTCTGACTGCTGCTTTTTCTTTAGTTTTCCAGTTTTCCTCTGATAGTTTAATTTCTGTCCCTTGACTCCTATTTAAAAACATTTGAAAGACTGTAAAATTAATTATGGATACTTGACTCTACAGGAGAAATGCTCTCTGTTTTATTCTGTTTTGACTTTTTCTCGCAGATTAATTGGTGTTTAGTTACATTAAACCATGAAAATCCTGTTTTTTCATTTCTTGTTTTTTAAATAAAATGAGACCAATTCTCAGTTTTAATTTTGTGTTTTCTGTACTTTAACTCTCAATAATTTTAGTGGATCACACACAAAAAAAACATTTTGATCTTTTTGAGGCCATTTTCGGCATTATAGTCACTGTGTCTTTGTATTTAATGTTATTAAAACAGTTTGTTAAAAGCAAAACAATCAATACAATATTCATCTTAATCTTTTGTCAACTTATTAAAGTTATAGACAACATTTACTACATAATTAATTTAAAAAATGTTTTTTCTTTATAGACTTTAGTCTAAGATTAAGATTTTATTTAAACAATATAAAAAATTGGTGTTGGAAGAAAAACAAGATTGTATATGTTTCAGCATTGTGTTGAAAATGTTCTTGAAGAAAGTCTTTTTTATGTTTAACTTTCATTTTTGCATGTCCGGAATATTTTAGCTTAACCTGTTTTACTACAAAACAACAAAAACCAAGACAGATTTTATCTAATAAATTATTATATATATATATATGTTAATAAATACATTATTTCCAATTCAATGAATTTATTATTAATTCCTGCAGGCTGATGATTTAATTTCTGTGCCAAAGAAAATGCTGAACTGATGTTTGACGACATGAAGACAAGAGAGTAAGGTCATGGACATTAGAAAAGCCCTGCAGAAGCTGGAGTCCAGAGTGGCTGTGCTTGAAAAGCCCCCTGCAACATTATTGAAATTAATATAATTAAAATTATATAGTTATTTATGAATACATTAGACAAAAAAATATTTGGCAGATAACAAACAACCTCAAGTACAAAACAATCTTAGGTTTTAATAATAATAAAATAAAGAATTTTCTTACCTCAACTTTTATGAAAATAATGGCGCTACTTTAGTGAACAAATGATTTTGTGAATAAATTTAAATATCAGTTAATAAAACAAATTTAATCTGACTTACCTGTGACAAAGGGAACTGTTCTGACAGAGTAAAATAAATCCAAAACCAAACAAGACTAAATGAGATTTAAGTGTGAATCAAAATCAGTGTGATTATTCATTAAAACCAGAGTGACTGCGAAGCTGCTCATCGACTGAAAACACCAGAAACAGAGAACATCAGTGTGACTGAAGCTCACTCCTCCACTCTCTCTCTCCATCACACACACTTGCTCCACCACTCCAATTCAATCTCACTGAAGCTTTATTTGCCCATAATTATGATTTAAAATGTGGTGAAAACAGACAGAAATGCATGAAAGAGAAAGAGAAAAATAATTAGTTCCATGTATAAGAATTAAAATGACCCAAAATGTGCAAGAAGTGATTTCAAATCAGTTTATTCAAACTATCTTCATACTTCAGAGTTAAACACAAAAATCTTTTAGTTCTCCATCTGCAAAACATCTATGTTCTCCCCAATTGCTTAAGGAGGAAAATTTTGCTTTTTAACAGAAATCTCCGGAGCAGCAAATTTTGGAAAATAAAATCACATCTTTAATGTGAATGAAAGAAAACAGAAGAAGAACTTATGAAACACTGACTTCAGTGGTTTAAAATAATCTGAAAAAGTATGTTTTCTGTTTCAGTGTAAATAAGGAATATTATAGAGTCTAAAAAAATACCGATAATGGATAAAAGCAATGAAACTGGCCTCTGCTTCTGGAAGAAAGATGAGCTTTGAGCCAAAAAAAGAAAAAAAGAAAATGGTTTTCAGGGGGAAAATAATAAATAAAAGCATTAAAAAACACCTGAAGTCTGAGAACACCTGCAGCTCACACAGTTCAGTTATTCAAGTACATGGAGTCTAAGTTAAAAAAAATTTAAAACCCTTTTAAAGACCAAAAACCTGAACCCAGGTTACAATGTCACCCTCAGTCGATTTATGTGACTGATCACTGAATGAATGAAGTGATGGGGCTTATCAGTCATTCTCAGCATAAAAACAGTTGACCTGCCTCCATCTGCAGGTTCAAAGATCATGTGACTGCTGAAGAAAAACACCTTAAGCTGCTCAGATCAGCATGTCATGGAGAATAGGTCAAATCCAAATGCAGAACATCTGGAAAGTCGCTCAGAAAGCTCCGTCCATCAGTCTGCAGCGACATCTGACACCACCACTGTGGCTGCTGCCTTTAACAGAGGGTGTGTGTGTGTTTTAATCAGCAGCCAATGACAGTGGAAGATTACAGGCTTTAGAGACTTAACAGGCATAAAGACGACATGAACGCAGCAGGCAGGTAAACATGAGAAAAATACGGTAACAGCGACAGAAACCAGGGCAGAGAATACCATCTATCTGTTTTAGAGATGACAGTTTGTGTTTTCAACCATCTTCATGTAAACCAGGGTTGACTATCCATCAGGGTACAGGTCAGAAAACACCAAAACACTGAAACCTAGCAGCTAAAATTGATCTTCAGTACAAAGTTTGCATTTAGTGAGCCGGTTCTAAAATACAGACAGAAATATTTGATAAAACACATGACAACAGTCAGACACACAGTGAATACAGCGGATGTTACAGTCAGACAGAGACAGAGACAGTTCAGTTCAGTTAACATTACTTCTGAAAGACAGAAGCACAGTTTGAGACATATATTCGTAATCTGCACTTCAATGTAATTTTGTATATGTGTAATTTTCTTTATTCTGTTTCATTCTTTTTAAAATATTTTTTTCTTTTAAGCCCTTGTTAAGTCTCTTTTGTGAATCAGAAAAACTTAACATGTCTGATGTCAGTTTCTTTTAGTTCTTTTTAAAAACAAAAAGGAAAGAAATGCTGCTGACCTGGAAGTTTTACTTCATTTGGCTGAAGAGACACAGTATTTGTCCTGATTTTGCTTCGTTCTGCTGTAACTTTGTCAGACAGCTTTAGAAAAGGATCACCAATCTTCAGTAACAGTTAAAGATAACATCTCTTGCTGCTCCAAAACTGGTTCTGGATATTAAATAAAAACAGCTTCTGTGACCTATGGTCAGCGTTCAGAGCTTAAAGCTAGCCAGTCAGTCACTTTACTTTGAGATAAGCTCATATAAAGGTCATTTTACACTTGTTGAATTAAGGTTAAGTGTTATTACCGTGGTTAAAAAAAATTCACAGAAATAAATAAAATCTGTGGTTTTGTTATAAATTCAGATAAACTCTCATGTCTAAATAAAAAAAACTGAAATAATCAAATATTTGTTTAAGGATAAGCAGTGTCAGGTTGGACAGGTAACAGTCCAGGTGTAACAAAACATGACATCATACCAACAGCCAAAAGTGGCTACATGTGGGCTAACTGATCTGGTTCAGTTAAAACCAGATGTGGTTTTTAAAATTTGCAGGTTGAAATATTTAAGGCCTCGATCAGTTCAAGAGTTTCTTTGGAGTGGACACTCATTGCTGATTGGATTCACACTTTTCATAGTATCCTGCATTCTGATTGGTCAGACAATCAGAGGGACGAGACGTTTAGACACAGATAGAGAATAACTTAATGATGGCATCCCTGTAAAACAGAGAGGAGGGGTTACAACACAGATGATCAAAAAGGTGACAGTGTATTGATCAATAACTCTCATTGATTAGACTGATTCTTACATGAAACTTTCAAAAATGTTTTGTTGCAGACATAAAAATGTTTCAAGCTGAATCATTGTGATGTTACCTGGCAAAGGGGATGTATGAGAGCCCATACCTGAAACGAACAACAGCCACAGTTAGACAGGTCAAACGAATAGACGGACAGGTGTGTGTGTGCGTGTGTGTGTGTGTAATACCAGGTGAATGCCAGAAACTGCAGGACACAGAACAGCAGAGCAAGACCGTTGTTCTTCCACTGCAGAAAGAAACAGAAAAAACAAACTGAAAAACTTTAATCCAAAACTGACAAAGTGAGTTTGTGTGTTCGCGTGTCTCACCCAGAAAGCAGCACACAGCGTCAATGCCAGGCACACCTGTAGAGACAGACAGATGCACACACACACACATAGGATGGAGTGAAGACTTTGAACATTTAAATAAAAATCTAGAATTTGTATTATCCACAAATTAAGGTTAATATACTGTGGTATCAAGTCTTCAAGTCAGTTACCATCATTGTATATGTGTACATATGTGTGTGCTTGTTCTTACCAGCATGATGACTGTGGCGAATGCTCTCTCTTTAGCACACATGGTCTTCAGCTGCCTACATGGACCAATCAGGAACATGGTGCTGAAATCCCATCAAAATATTTAACTTTTGGATATACAAGCCAGTCAACTGTGTTACTGCGGTTTATTTTAATCTGCTCTCTTAGCTTTGCATGCTGGGATTTCTCATACTCAAAACATTTCTATTTTTTATCTTAATCTTTATTTAGTAGGAAGACTTTTATGGAGATTCAACATCTGTAATAATGAGTCCTCATCAAGAGATCAGCATAACAAGTTTCAAATTTAAAAACAAACAACAGACTTTAAACAGGTGAAACAGACTCCTTCACCTATTAAAAAAAAGAGCAGGTTCTGTTTTGTACTGTTCAGTGTTTTGACCAATTAACCACTTTTGGTTTTTAAGAACCAGAATCAGTAGCGGAGCTACTCTGTTGGAAAAGCCTTGTGTTTGGGATCTGAGAGCAGGTAATACTGCTTGTGCAACATCATACATCAGCAAATGTGCTAATGATGTGATGTGAGAGCTCTATCTAGAGCCAAAAGAGCTGCCTTTAAGTCAGGTGACAAAGAAGCTTACAACACTGCCAGAGCAAAACTGAAAGCTGGCATCAAGGAGGTGAAGTGAAGGCATCAGCAGAGTGTAGAGAGAGACCTCGACACCAACAACAGCAAAGACATGTGGCAGGTGGTCAAAAGTGTTACAGGCTACAAAAGCAGGAGCGCTCCCATCATGTGTGAATTAATTATTTTATTTTATTTTTTATGTAATCAATTAATCAATCAAGAGGGAACCACACTTTAATTTCATTATACAACCTGTTGTATTATGACCAACAAACTTTCTTGTATCCTTGTATCCTTGTATCCTTCATATCATTATTTTCTGGAGCGGTTGCATTTGTACAGAGGCATGCGCTAACAGGCAGAATTCAGCTATAAATTTAAATTTAGTCATTTGATAAAGGGTGACCATTTTTCTGAGAAGTATGTTTATCCTTCCTTTCCGGGAGCAGATATTTTCTCCATTGTTTCGAGTTCTATGTTCTATGAGAAGGTTCAGCCAATGGTTGACGTTGAGGGCACACTTATCTTTCCAGTTGACTAAAATTGTTTTCTTGGCGATAGCGAAAGCTGTTAGTATGGATTGGGATAGATGGTTTGAAAGGTCAGTTACAGTTAAGTTGCCAAATGTGCAGAGGTTGGGAGATAGTGGGATCCTGCAGTCTAAGATTGATGAGAGATTTCGTGTGATTGTTCACCAGAAGTGCTGTACAGGTGAGCAAAGCCAAAGGGCATGGAAATAGGTATTTGCACTGTTTGCAGTGCACTGAGTGCATATGTCAGAGTGAGAGAAGCCCATTCTATACATCTTGTGTTGAGTGGTGTGTATTCTGTGAAGTACTTTAAATTGGATAAATTGTAAATTGGTGGGGTTTTTTGTAATCTTGAAATTGTTTTTGCAAATCTGGGTCAAGAAGTTAATGTCAAAGGACAGAGACAGGTCTTTTTTCCCATTTTGGTAAATGTATAGAATTGGTGCTTGAGAGTAAACTATATATCTTAAAGAGATTTTTTAAAATCTTTTTGGAAAAAGCTTTGTGATATGTCTGACAAAATCTGACGGCTGTAAAATCCTCTGAAGTGTTGGTATTCTCTTCTTAATTGTCTTTATTACACATAGATATTGAAGGAATTTTTTTCCTTTTTTCCCATTTTTTTTTCAAATGTCCGAAGTAAGTTTGTATATGTAGTCATTCATTAGTATGTTTTCATGGTAAAGGTGATGAAGGTGGGTAATTCCTCTCTGCTCCCATGTACTGAAATTGAGAGGTTTTTTGTTATTCTCAAATTCGAGGATGTGCCTGATTGGGACAACTTCGACTTCGGGGTACAGGGTTCCAGTGTTGTGTGTAATCTCCATAGTTTTCCACCAGGCAATCAAAGTGGCAGCAATCATTGGGTTTTTGTAGCAGTGATGATGTTTGAGTGTAACAGTGATAAAAGGGAGGTCAGAGAGTTTAATATTGTTGCAGTCTAACTGCTCTAGCTCAATCCGAGAATTATGGTCGTCGTTTGGATGCAGCCATTTGGTGAGGTACTGTAACTGGTTAGCTAAGTAATAATGCATGAAGTTAGGAGCATCTTAACCCCCTTCAGATTTATGTTTCTGAAGGGTAGACAGACTTATTTTAGGTTTTTTGTTCTTAGAGTAGAATTTTGTAATAGCAGACTCTAATGTTTGGAACCATTTTGATTTGGGTTTGAATGGCATAGAGAAAATGTAGTTGATTTGGAGTAAGATTTTCATTTTAACAGTGACAAAAATGCCCCAGAAGGGAGATGGGAAGGTAGTTTCAACACCTCAGGTTGCCACAGATTTTGTCCAGATGTGGGCTGAAGTTCAGGAGGACTAGCTCCAATAGTTTTGGTGAGATATTTATGCCCAGATATTTAATGTTTCCTGCTGGGAGAGAGTAGTGTGGGTTTTGGTCTGCAGGAATCCATGAGTTCTCATTCATTGGAAGTATTGTCGATTTTGACCAGTTTATAGAATAATCAGAAAGTTGGAAGAAAAAGTAGTTATTAGGTTAAATACTTCCTGAAGTGACACTTTGGGTTCTTGTGGATAAAGTAAAATATCCTCTGCGTATAAATTAATTTTGTGTTCTGAGATGGAGGAGTGGATACCTATGATGTTGGTGTTCTGACGAACTGCTGTTGCTAGTGGCTCGATGAATATTGCAAACAGCAAGGGTGAGAGTGGACATTCTTCTTCATTCCCCTCTATAGAGTGAAACCTTGTGAAGTGAACCCATTAGTGGTGACTGTGGCCTTGGGTGAGTTATAAAAGGCTGCTATCCACTGGATAAGTGACTCTCCAAAACAAAATTTGTGGAGGACAGTGAAGAGAAAAGACCAGTTTACTTTGTAAAAAGCTTTTTCTGCATCAAGCCACAAAAATTTGCTTTTGTGTTGTGGTGCTGTGACATGCTGATCAGATTTAGAAACCTTCTGACGTTGTTATAAGATCGCCGAACTTTAAGCAAGTTCTTTAGAGATCATTTTTATGTCAGTATTAGGGCTGTTGGTCGATTAAAATTTTTAATCACGATTAATCACATTAGAGTCCTGAGATAATGCGTATGTAACGGTGTATATGTGGTAAATAATTCCACTTGCTATAAGTTGGTTTTCATTTATTTTATTGTT
>JAPZDV010000017.1:913988-936818 GCA_029814665.1 Acanthurus lineatus | reverse complement strand
CCCCCCCCCCCCCCCCCCCCCCCCCCCCCCCAAAAAACGCAGGGATGGGGCAAAAAAAAAATTAAAAACCAAGTAATATCACTTCCAATTACATCCCAATGTGCTCAATGCACGTTCACTTCCTGATTCCCTACTAAATAAGGAATCCTTTCCATATTGTGCACCTCTGTTACTTTCAACAACAACTGTTCATGGGTCTAGGGTGAGGAACTCACCAGTTGATGGTAATAGTTTTAAGAGACGCAGTCAATATGCATGCCTTTCCTACTTTTAATACCTTCTGGTATGATGCCCAGGATGGTGGTTTTAAAATCCAGCGGTAGCTCCATTTTGAATATTTTATTGATATCTCTAAAGACCTCCACTCAAATTTGGGTTAGTTTAGGGCATGTCTAGAAAATATATGTATGTTTGAATGTTTTCACCACATTTTCTCCAGCACTCACTTAGAGGGGTAGTGCCTACTTCAGTAGATAGTAAAGGAGTTTTAAAGAACCTATTAATAACCTTCCATTTTCATTCTCTCCAAGAAGTAGAATTTGTCACAATATATGCCTCTGTGCAAGCACTAATCCATTCTTCTTTGGAAATATTTTGTTGGAGTTCTGCTTCTCATTTTGTTTTTATATATCATAAATCTGACTGACATTTTAAATGCTAATTTCTTTAGCATTTAAATATCTTTTCTCCCCTTGCACAATCAAACTTTCTTCAAAAAATTTAACAGAGCTTAAATTGTAAAAACACAGTTTGATAAATAAAGCTTACTACTTTTTCTTGAATCTGCATGTGTGCACACTCACACACACACACACGTGTTAACTATAACTGAAAATTAGTCTCACAATTGGCTGTTTAAGTAGAAATCTGCATGCATTTAAATTACTGTGACATATAAAACGTTGATTCTCGTTGTTATTGTTTGTGATTAGAAATGATCAGAAGACAACATGAATGCTGACTGACTCACTTTCATCACTCTATTCTCTTAGTGGTTTGACTGAATGTTCATGATGTGATGATGTCACAGGAGGTCTCAGGAGATTCTGACAAGACAACACCCTGTTGATGACATCACAATTGACTGCTCCAGGGAGTTTTGCTGGAGTCACATTTAACTTGAAGAAGTTTTACATGAGTTTTGATGATGTTGTGTCCACTGCTAATCAAAGTTTTATTGGTTTTGATGATGTCACAGTCCAGCATTTTAGTTGGATGATGTAAGTCCAGGTGCTTTTAGGGGACTTTGACCCTGGTGGAGCTCCAGTAGACAGGCTGTGGTATGGACACCTGAACGTGACATGTAGGACAGGACTGTTTCCCCCACAGCCACTCCTCTATACACTGCAGAGAGGCAGGCAGGCAGATAGACAGCTTTCAGTTTTACGTCAACTTTGAATTTATACAACAAAAATGGCTCCAAAACATTTTTCCTCTCTAAGCTGAGTGAGAACACAGAGATATGAATAAAACTCATGATTAGAAATCTGTGATTTTATTCATGTTAGTCTGTGTTTCATTCTTTCCATTTATCAAGGCACTTACATATTGAGCAGTTTTTACAGTTATGAATGCCACATGTTGGGCTCTGCTCTGAGTGCCAACTCATAATGTTTAGGTTTAGTTTTTACAGTAAATAAAGCAAATAGTCAGTCTTTTATCCATAAATTATTCCCAAGAACAAAATCAGTTACTATAAACAAATCTCACCTAATCTATTTTAGAGACATAAAAAACAACAGTTATCTTTTACAATCTCATCACATTGTTTCAAAAGTAATTTTGGTTGTTTAAAGGCACTTATTTGTATTTGTATTCTGATTGCATGTAATCTTATTTATGTTCAGAGTGTGTGTGTATTACCTCTTTGTGGAATGTGTGTGTGCACTGCAGCTCTCTTGTGCTGCCAGTTCCTCGGTTCAAGTCATCATGACAGATCAGGCAGACGCTGTCGGCGTCATTCTGGGATACAGAGATGCCACAGTCAAAGAAAACCTCCAAACACCAGCTTACTGTGATTGGTCAACATGTCCATGAAAAGTACCTCCGATACTTTAGGTACATTATGTTAGTAACATTTATGTACTTTTAATTAACAGTTTAAACAAGGACTTTTGCTGTAGAATGTTTTTTCTATCACTGTAATATTTAATCCAACCTGATGACAGTTATTAAAGTTTGGGACATATGAGTTATAGGTGGGCGTGGTCATGTTGCCACGGTGGGAGGAGCCTCCAGTATATTACACTTAGTGTCAACAAAAAGTAAAACACATGAAAGTGATAAGACTGAATGCTTAATGTGATTTTTTCCAACTGTCTGTCATTAGATAAAACAAACATAACCAGGTGTTGTGGAACCATTAGTCCCTATGCTTTGCATATGAGTATATTTCAGAAAATAAGTAACTTTTCATTTAAAACTCTTGTTAAACTTCCAAAACTGCCTCATGTGTGAATTCCACTACATATAATTTTACTCTTAAAACATACATCTTTTGACCCACCAATGACATGACGTTGCGTCTCCTGAACATAGCCCGCCTCTCAGGAGTTGTGACCTCTGGGATTGGGGGTATGAGGGAGGGTCTTCGCTCAAAAGTGGGGGCAGCTTCCTGTGGGGATGGCATGAGGCGGCGGGAGGAGGAGCATCGCAGAAGAACCCTCGCCGTTACTGGAGCCCGAGTGGATGAGTGGAGACGAGACAGCTGCATGGCCGACAAAGTGGCCTGGACAGAAAGAGACAATTTTTGATTTCACTGGTCTACGCCTCCATTTTTAGGCCAATAGATCCAATCCCTGTAGTTTCAGTCAATAATAAATATTTATTTATAAGTGGACACATTTAGATTTTAATGTAACTTTTTAAATTTCTAGATTTTAATAGTTGCCTGCATTCTAAAATTTGCTTGAATAAAATCAGTTGGGGGTTTCAAATAATTTTGTAGGAACAAAATGTCCCACTTATCCCATCAACCTTGGCAAAAATAAACAAGACTATGAGTCTAAACTCCTCCCTAGAGCCTTTAAGCTGCCATGTTTTCCTTTAACACCCAACTGGACCAAAGTGCTATTAAACAATTAAGCTGCTGTCCTTAAAGCTTGTGCTAATACAGCTAAAAACAGATTGTGAGAAGCTCTCAAGGCCTGAACGAACAGCTAAAAGGACATTTTAAGCTCACGTGAACCTCTGTGTTCTTCAGTCTCAGTGTCTTTGATCTCTGAACACACAGACAACTGATTACATAAACTGGGACAGACTGATCAGATACACCAGAAAAAAATTAGGAAGCAGAAAATGTGGTAGTTGGTGCACTGTCATGGCATGTTGAATCGATGGTAGTGATTAGAAATGAGGTTCTCTCTTTTGTACAACTCAACATGCTGATATGCTTGCAGAGTTGGTCATGTGAGGGTTTGTGCATGTTGCATAAAAACAGAACTACACAGTAATGTGCACATGGCAGCTGCAAGCTATGACTTTCATGAGTAAATACACCAGGTTTCACTGCTTGGTCATCATCAGCACAGACGTTTCACATGTTTTTGCGACAGCTGGTTTGTGGTCTTACCCTCACTCCTGAACTAGAACCTCGAGACACTTAAAACCCACCTGGGGCAGTAGGTTGAGCCCAACTTGAAGGAAGGAAATGACTCGTGGTTTTTCAGAGAACCGAGGCCTTAAACCTGGCATTGCAGACTGTAAACACCAACGTACATACTATCCATCAGCAAACTGGTTCAAAAATACAAGAGGCAGCTGTCAATCATTTATCCTCCTCTGGAGTCAATGACTCATAGCATCTCTCAGCTGACAATGCATGCATTTGTGCATGTTGAATTAGTGCCAGTACAAGGGAGAATCATCTGTTAGTGCAAAAACATGCGAGTCAAATGCTGATGTCATGTTGATAGCATATGGGAGTTACAATGATAACAATTTGCAATTCTTTCTTAGACTTGAGAATTTGATTTCTTTTAAAGCTTCAAGAAAGTAAACAAAGTTAAGGCTACTGAGCCCAACTATAACTGATAAAATTAAATATAATCACTACACAGTGAATTTCAGGCCTCTCAGAACAAACCCTACAGTCATTCAGGCAGCTTCAAGCTCTGTAGTTTTCTTACTGGACACGGCAACGATGCTCGCCGGTCAGTCCTCACTCGCAGTGGCAGCTCCATGCTGCACCTGCTTTCAGGTCTTCTCTCCTCTGTTCCTCTTTCACCCTCCTTGTCTTCTTCGATTCTTTCCCTTCGTTCCCCGCCTCTATAGCACTGCATCCAGGCATTGAAGATCCTAGCATCCTCTTCCTCATCCTCTTCCTCCTCTTCTTCCTCCCCTTCCTCCTCCCCGTCCTCCTCTTCCTCCTCTTCTCTCACTGGGTTCAGGTCTTCTGTGTCCACAAACACCTCAGCTTCTTCTCTGTCTGGATCCATTGCCAAGATATTATGCTTTAATTATAAATTATTATCAAGCTTGGTTTCACCTTTGCTGAGTTATTTGCAGGCCAACTCAACTTACAGCCAGGCTTTGCTAGTGAGGCTAAAATAATTTTAACCCAATATAGTAGGCCAGGATAGAACCAGGCTAAATCACAGCAGGGCTGATTTAATTTAGACTCAGCTACAGCCAAGTTGACATGGCAGAAAGTGCTACAGCCAGGCTATTTTAGAGCAAGGCTAAACCAATTGCACTCCCAGCCATGATCATTTGCAAGTAAGCTAATTTACAGCCGAGCTAAAATGTCACCTACACAACTACATTCACGTTTTTTTGGGCTAAATTTTAGCCAGCTACAGTAGATTATAATGAGGCTGCAGTTAGGCAAACTCACAACAAGATTTAATTCCAAAAAATTAAACTGACATAAAGTCAAACCAAATTTCTTTCAGGTTTATTTCCAACCAGGTGAAATAACGGCTTGGCAAAAGACATCCAGGCTTGATGAGAATCGGGATGGGTAATGTGACAGTCTGACTAAACTTACATCTAGGCTAAGTTAAAGATAGCTAATATATCCAGACTGAGGCTCAGACTATAATAGATGAGTTAAAAATGGGCTAAATTGCATTAATGCCTACTTAGAGTTAAGTGAGGAGCAGTTCAGTGAAGAGTCGACAGCCTGATGGTTTGAGAGGAGGAAAGCAAGGACCCAAGGAGGGATGGATGTCTGGATGGATGGATGAAGAAGCTATGGATGGATGGACGGATGGCCTCTGGGAACAACAGATCCATGAAGGCAGTGTTGACTGTCGATCTTTCTCTGCTCCCCTTGGATCCATTCAGACTCAAAAGTAAAATCTGTCTTCTGATGTGGCCTCCAGCTCCTTCACACGTCCACTACTTCCTTTCCCCTCCTTAATATTATAACGCAGATTTTTCCTGTTTCTTTCCTGCGGCTACTGTCTTGCTTTCTGTGCTGCTGTCAAATTAACTCTGATAATCCCTTTACTAAACCACAGAGGGAAGGAGGGAGATTAACTGGCTTACTGTATCTGTGTCAAACCAGGTGAGAGGTGAGAGAGAAATGAGTCATTTAAATTGTTCAGGTAAGAGGGTGGTTGATTGATTAGCTGCATCAAAGATCTTCTAAATCTTGGATTGTCTGACACATTTACAAAGTTAATGGTTAACAAGAAATAATTAATCACCAGTGTCTCTTGAACTAAAATAACAATTCTTTATTCTTATTCTTAGTACGATCGTATTCTTTTTATTTACTAGTGATATTCTGTGTTTTGTAAGTAGTAGGTAACCTTTCTTACTTAATTTTTAATATGTTGTTTTTCTTCACCTGAAGCATGTCCACTGCTCATCTTTGCAGACCTAAAACGGATGTTGTGTTTTTACTTCTACAAAGTCAGTGTCTTGTTCAAACTTCAATCCAAAAGATATTTCAGCCAGGCCAAAAAAGCACTTAATTTTAGCTTATTTTTATGTAATGGTTCAAAATTTGGTCAATTAGTAAGATGAACATATAGCAGGAAAATAGCAAAAATGTTGCCGAAACAGACTGTCTTTCACAGACCACTGACAGTTTTAATTTTTGCACTATCATAGATGCTGCTTACAGCCCAGTTATCTTAAATCAAATGCTATAACACACAGGTCAAAATGTTGGGTTAAAGTAAAAAATCAGATGACACACAGTTATTGTTTTTTTTTTTTAATGATAAATATTGATATCAGCCTTACTATTATGGTATTAGCAAGGCTCCAATTTAACTTTACATTTGCTATACTTTGGCACTATTAAAGAAACCTTATAAACTTTGAAAATATGTTTTGATGCCAGAGATTGTTACTGCAGCAGATGGGAGGATAATTTCTCCTCTCACGTGAACATAATTAGCTCTAAGCCCCCTACCTGCATAAGAGGCTTTAATAAACCTTGGTCATGTGTCGCACATCAGGAAGTGTTTCATGTGCTTCCGGTGTAAAAGCTGCCGCAAGCAGGATTGGCTGTAAACACCAGTTAGCTCACCCAGCTAACGTGGTTAGAGTGTTAAAACGCGATCTAGTAGTGTACGACAACAGAAGCAGGATGGGTACGTGTTGACGATAAGACGAACCAGGTTTCTGTAGTTTGGTATAAAATTTGTTGGGCTGACTAGAAAACGTTAGCCAGCTATCCTTTAATGTTTTGTGGATCGTTCAAGACTCTATGCAAATAATTGTAATTTTTAACATACTTTGAATTATGAAAAGTAATGTCGTAAGAGATAATTTCACAATTGCTATTATGAGTCGACTGTAGCTGAAGCCTAATTCGGAGTATGTGTAGAACACAAAACGATTATTAATTTATTTTTAAATAAGGATTCTGATATGTCAAGTCGTTTTGGGGTTTATGAGCTAGCATAATTTTGTAGCGCTACACATCGTCTGTAATAAGTAATATACCAATATACTTCTATGGGTTAAGTATTTGTGGGCACATATGCGGGACACTTTGCCGAATTTAGGACGGGTTTTAACTCATTTGGAAACCAACAAAAATACTGTTTTGTTAAGTTTTTTTCATACCGCAAATATGAAACGAAAGACTTTGAACTCGGGATTATTATGGAGTTTGGCCTGAAGTGGATATAAGATCAAATTAATGCTCAGGAATCCACATGATCACTTCACTAAGCAGACCAGACGACATTCAAAATTCAATTTTTGACAAAAACACTTTATTATTGGCAGGAGTAAGTAAACCAACTAACTGCTACTAAGTTATGTACTTATATTTATATCGTCTATTGCCATAAATGAGCCATATAACTTAGTTCCCTCTCTACTTTCTGTGCTATGACGTTTTGAGATGTCCATTGTGTGAAAGCTCTGAAAGAAAATAATAATACAGATGTATCCTCTTTCTGACAAGAGATTTTCCTCACAATCACATCACACTTAAACTAAAAGCTGTATGAGGATAATATAAGTGTTTTTATTGGCAGAGATATTTTGACTTGTCACAGTAAAAGCAGCACAACTTACTAATAACATTTACACAACAGATTTACACGGTAGATCTATAAGAGTGTGACAACAGGAGAAACAAGAGGAACTCAGAAACTGAAGCATCTTAACAAATTTTAGCCATCATTGATATTGTATTGCCTGTGTTTTCCTCACTGTTATGTGTCAACATGTCCTTCTCTCAGCCCCAGCGCCCCCCCTCTCCTCCCTGCACCTCCTCGTCCCTCCTCTCCGCCTGCTGACGGCAGTGATGTGGCAGGTCACACGCCAGCAAAGCTTGAGGCATTATGGGATGCTGGAGGACTTTGTTTCCCTGGTAACTGAGACTGTCCCACAGCTGCTGACAGACAGACAGAAGAATCTGCTGCTGCTTGCACTGAGAGCAAAGGTGAATGATTGAACACGAGAGACTTGTCAATTATTATTTAACTATGTGCGAGGATTATAAAATTAAAAAAAAAAAAAAAAACTTTGACGGACAATATCGTCTGTTTTCACCTGAATGTAAACATCTCAGTGGCATAAACATCCACTTAAATATCACAACTAACAATAGCTGTGTTTGAAAAGACATCTTTACTCTGTTCTTGCTTCAGGTGACCCTCTATGACCCCGACCCAGAGGCCCTGCACACCCGCCTGGACACACTTCACTTTTTTACTGATGCAACGGTGAGACAGGAGGGCTCTGTCTCTCAAACATGCTCCTCCTCACCAGACTCTCCTCCACCTCTGCTGAAGTCACACATGACAAGCTGGTGTTTCTTTGAACAGCAGACAGAAACTGTTTCAGCAAAATCTTCTTTTATTTATGCAAAGTAAGAACCAGAGAGCACATTGCAGAAATGGTAAGCTTTTTTTGCTTTAATGAAATCAGTGGATACGAAATATTTTGAGCTTTTGTTGTTTGGACAAAACACGATGGGAAGGCATCAGCTCAAGCTCAGACAGAATTACACTGAGTACTATTTTACCTTAGCTCACTTCACTCTATTAATCAAGAAAGAGACCAGAAATTCAACTAGCAATCAAACAAGAAATTTAGTTTCTCTGAGCTTTCTGAATGGGGAAGTCAAGTCAGTTTTTGTGACTAAATGATACATTTTTCTCTCTGAGATTTACAGTCTGTAAGCACATGCTGAAAAAGTCATCATTCTTGAAATGTTTGTGTTTTGTTCAGCAACCAGAAGAAGAGGTACATGAATGGTGTTTTGCTCTGTCGACTCTGGCCGATAAACTGACAGAAAGTCCAGCAGACAGACAGCGCCTCCTGGAGGTCAGAGCTGCAACAACAGCATTATCCATGAGTGAAGTGGGTCCAGATTTGTTGTTTATTAGACACTGTTTTAGACACTGTTCTCTCCGTTTGTTTCAGGAAGTCTTCAACCAGAGTTTTGAGTCTGCCCTCCAGTCTCTAATATCTGACTTTCTGTCGAGGATCGAGCAGATGTTTCCTGTTCCCGACTTCAAACAGGTCAGGGAATCTGTCCCATCATGCACCAAAAACCAGCATGTGTCAGTTGTAAAATATAAATGAAAATTTCTCCAGTGTGTTTTTAGCTTGCTAACATTAACTGTTTAGCAGTAAAAACAAAGTACAGCTGAGCTGTTGGGAATGTCATTAAAATTGCAGGTACACATAAGAATTTGACCTGATGATGGCACCACTGAGTTATAGCTACAGATGAGAAGTCACCAACATGATCACAGTTCATCCTGATGAGAACATGAGTATAACATTTTTATCTCTCAGGCTGCTTCCTGGCTTAGTGCTGCCCCAGGTGGTCTGGAAGACTGCATGCAGGAAGCAGACAGGGAAGGTCTAAAGGAGCTACTGACTCAGAGCTGTCTACAAGGACGAGCAACGACGACAGGTGCTAAACAAGAAAAATTGCAGTATGCAGGAACAGAATTTAAAGCTGTGATCGTCTCTGGTACACAAACAACAGTTTAACCATGTTTACTGTTGTGAAGGAAAAATCTGTTCAAAGATGAACTGAAGGAAATGAGGTCAGGAGACAGTAGATGTCTTACGCAGAGGCATTAATTGCAGAACTAAACGTCAAGGAGATCAATATTAGCAACATCTACAAGTAATCATGAGTATTGCCACCGCCCATCTAAGGATGTCCTGGGAGTAAGATTTATTTAAATTTTGCGTCCTCACAAGTCACCAGTCCCTAAACTACATATCCAAATAAGGTCAAGCTGTACACTTTACATAACTACTCTTGCTCTTGGTTACTATAGTAAGGGCAGATGGGGAGAGTCTGCTCAAATAACTGTAAGACACAACATTGATCATAAAAAAGGGACTGTGTGACCCAGACATCAACTTTGCTCAACTTAAGTGCAAAGAAGCATAGTGGCAGATGAAGAGGTGAAAAGGCTTAGGGGGTGAGAGAAATTCCTTCATAGCTGTTGTTGTTTAATGTTTGTCTACCATATTTTCTTTTCAGTGGGGCATGAAACCGAAAAGATCCTTCTCTCTGCTTGGTCCCACCCTCTCCTCACCAAACAGACCAATCATGACCCTCCTCCCACCAATGCAGAGGCCCAATCAGATCTTCTGCCTGACATGGTCAGTCCCTCCCCGTTGGATGTGGAGCTGGTAAAAGTGGAGGTAGTGGTGATGACAGAGGACGAGCAAGAGGAGGTCGAAGAGACTGCGATTGGTCAGACAATGGAGCAGGAGGTGCCCAGTGAGAGTTCAGTGGTGGGCGGGGATGAAGGTGCTGTCACACCTGTGGTCCTGGAAGTGGACAGGTGAGATGCTTCCTGCTGTTTTTTTTCTTTTTGAGATATAAACTGTGACTGAGCTGATGTTCTGAATCCACCATCCACCTTGTCTCCTGTTAGACCAAAAGACTCACCTGGAAACTTTGTGGACCAATCAGAAAACATAGGTAAAGTACACAGACGCACAGAGTAACTGAAGAACTGGACAGACACACTGAGTGTCTTTTCTTACTCCCCCTGTCTCCTCAGTTGACCAATCAGATCATTGCTGCTCTGTGGTCACAGCCAATGCTCTGTACAGCATTTCCCATAATTCTCAGCGGGTGGCTCACAAGTGTCCTCAGTGTGGCAAATGTTTCATCTACCGTTCTCAGGTCAGTGTGTCCATCAGAACTAGCCATCCAATCAATGGAGGAGAGTAACTATATACATTTACTTGAATGATGTGCAATTCAGAGGTTTCTTGTTCTTCAGTGAATATTTCATTTTATGTAACTTTCATCCTTTTCTTTTGACTTTACATGATAACATCAATCAGGATTTCTTCCTTTAACACTGCTGTTTAAAGGTAATTCGTCATCTGCGCACCAACAAGTCCTGTGGTTTGGCTTTAACATCAACTGAAGCTGTAAACCCGCAGAATCAACCTAGTCGTGATGAGGAAGAACCCCGCACCCTGAAGCCCCGCTCCTCCAGGAGCCACTCCTGTTTCCAGTGCAACACCATCTTCAAGAGCAAAGCTGAGCTCCTGTTGCACCAGCGCAGCCACCGGGCCCGCCCTGTCTACCAGTGCAGCCAGTGTGACAAAGTGTTCCACCACCTGTCCAGTCTATCCAATCACAAGCAGACCCATCTGGACAAAGGAGGGTTCACCTGTAGCCGATGTGAAAAAGCGTTTGAGTCAGCGAAGGAGAGAGATGCCCACCGGCTGCAGCACCGGATGCCGGACCTCACCTGCACTGTGTGCAACCAGACATTCAGCTCACAGTCTCAGCTGCTGCGACACATGCAGACTCACTCTGTTGAGGGCGCAGAGCCCCGCTACAACTGCCGCTTCTGCGACCAGACTTTCTCAGGTAACTGACCACAGATATATCACATCATGACCTAGAAGAGATCTGAGCTTGACATCACAGACTGGACTCACAGGGGCCACTTACTAGCTTTTTCTGCACAGATACTAATTGATGAGCTTCACAGTGACATTAACCTGCTGAAACTGAGCTCAAATCAAATCTCAGTTTGAATGCAGGACTTTTACTTGTTTCATGAGACAGTAATTGATGTGCTTCCTCCATGACTTTTGAAAGCTCTAAACTAGATAGGATGTCATAAATCCTGCGGGTAAGTCCAGGTGTTAAATGTACTGTGTTAAGTAAAAGTATGTGTGCATTAGTGTTCAGGCTAAATGGCCTGTCAGTAACTACAGCAGTCACACTAATGTTTAAATCATCATAAAACATGTATTTGTGCAGGAGTTTCTCAGATATTGAGCCTGACCCCAGTCTGCTGATTAGGACCGTGTGATTCAGTTGAAAGCTCCAGAACAGAACAATGAGTGGAGGTCTACAGGTGAGATATATATATTTTTTAAATCATTAACAAACTGTTATATTTGTTGCTCCTCTGCAGGAGTGACGCAGCTCCGCATCCACCAGCGCACACACACCTGCCGCTCATACCAGTGCGACCAGTGCACCAAGACGTACGGCTCCCTGACCGGCCTGCACTCGCACCGGGCGAGCCACAGCACGGAGAGCCGCTTCCTGTGTCCGCAGTGTGGCAAGCGCTTCAAGACCCGCGATGGACTGGAGGGCCACCTGAGGACGCACACCGGGGAGCGCCCCTACCGCTGCCCCTATTGCCCTAAAGACTTTACTGCGCTCGCTGGCCTCAACGTGCACGTGCGACGGCACACTGGGGAGCGGCCATATGTGTGCACAGTGTGCGGGAAGGGCTGGCCATCCGGAGGAGACCTGCAGAAACACATGAGGACTCACACAGGCGAGAGGCCATATGTCTGCCAGGAGTGCGGAAAGGCCTTCTCCATTTCATGTCATCTGACAGAACACCGCAGGATACACACGGGTAAGCTCAGCATGAGGGCGCCATCAGGGGGCTGTTTCAGGCACTAGGTAAATGTTTTACACTCATTAGTACCCAATCATTTTCTTCAGACAGCCATGTTTGTTTTCTGTTACCTTGGAAACAAACGCCTTCTTTCTGAGGCTGGAACAACTCTTTCCAGATGTGGTAAAACCTAAAGATCATATCCTGCTCATTTTGACACAAATATAGGCCTACTCAAGCCCTCATGTTACTGAGTTAATATTGGACTTAAAATAACAATTTCTTCATTTCCTCAATCTGATGTTGAAATCTCCCTTTGTTTCTGTCATTCTCACTAAACAGTTTCCTTAAAAGAAATAACTGAAGGACACAAATGACTGAAATGAGTTCACATAGTTACGAAGTCTCTAGTTTTCATTATTAGCAAGTTCAGGAACTTTTTATCCTGAAATTACCAAAGATGCTTTAATGGTTGTGTGCATTCCCTGTTGTTGCTTAGTTAAACCAATGTTGTCTGTCTCTTTCTGTCTGACTGTCTCCAGGAGAGAAGCCCTTCTCATGTCCAGAATGTGGTAAATGTTTGAGGAGGAAGTTTGATCTAAAGAAACACATGTTGTCTCACAGCAGCGTTCGTCCATACGCCTGTGCTTACTGTCCTAAGAGCTACACCCGCAAAACTCACCTGAATAGACACCTGATGACGCACCGGACTGCTGATGGCGAGGCGGCAGTGGAGACGACTGACGAGGCCTGAGATTTACTAAGTCTGCTTTCTCCTGCTGTGCTGTCTGGTTATCAAACCTGTTCTCTGAGTTTTTGGTCTTGTCCAGCAGGGATCTGAAGATGAGCTGTGTCATTTTAATGTGTCTGTTTGTGTTTCAGCTGCTGCACTAATGACAGGAGCTGCTGCCTAAAACCTCTCAGAGCTACAAATGAACAAAAAGGCAACTGCTGTTTTCTTGTTTTTGTCAGTCAAGACTGATAGAAATCTCTTGCCAAACTGATAATTACCAGGTGATCAAGCTGCCTCTATGAAAATTGAACATCCAGTGGGAAACTTGTTGCCATGGAGATTTTGTACCTGTGCTTTGCTTATATAAAAGCTGCTGTGTTTAATGTGCCAACTTTTCATGTATTTATTTATCACCATGTCAGTGTGCCTGTAATCAGAGCAGAGGTCAGGCAGGATATGAACAAACTTTATTGCCATCACGTGGCTCAACAGACAGAACAGGAAGTGTTTAGTCATCGTCATCTTGTCCTGCCTTGTCGATAACTTTCCTCATCCACCTTCTCATCCTGAACAGGTGAGTGTAGAAGCCATACTTTCCGTCACGATCGCACCCTTCGCCCCATGACACAATGCCGATCTGATACCAGCGGTTCTCTGCCGGGTACTGCACAGAAAAATCAGGATTCATAAAATCTTAAGAGCATTTACTAGAGAGGTTCCTCTGGGACACTGTTATCAACTTACAGAGAGGCAGCATCACCTCCAACATCACATAAACACTTCTTGTCACCATCTTACAAACCAGATATATGTTTACATATACATCACAGATAAAGTGATGTTTTTCTGTCTGTCAGTATGTTTCTCACCTTCATCACAAACGGTCCACCGCTATCTCCCTCACAGGCATCTCCACGCTGAGTATCTTCTGGTTTATAACCTGCACACAGTATGAGTTCAAAATTTCAAACAAAACAAAATAACACAATAAAAGTACACAGGGAAAAGTTACAAATTCCTGTTTATGTTTGGGAGCCATATACCAGGTTTGCATTGTAACAATGGGTAACAAAACAGGTTGGTTTTTTTTGGTTTTTTTGCCTCATGACCAAAATGTTAATATCTGTCCCTCACGGGGAAAGAGACTCTTCCGTAGGAGTTGTGCCAGCAGCCCTGAGAGGCTGCACAGAGATACTGTGGTGCTTTGAGCTAAATGCTAAAATGCACAGATATGATTACTATGCTCACCATCTTTGTTTAGCATTAACATGGTAACATTTGCTAACTTTACTGCTAATGTTAAAGTGAGGTTAAAAATGTATTTATATTTATATTAATTTTCTGAAACTGAAAAAAAGTTATGAAATACATGTAGTGACGTACAGTATAGAGATGCCAAATTAGAATTTTTGGGGCCGATTACTTTTAATGGGATTAAAATAAACCAAGTTGCTAAGGTTTAAACAGTTAACACTACAGCATTGTTTGGTGGATAACAATGCTAAAAAATATCAATGGCCTCTAGAGGCCACCCAATGACTGGCAAGAGGATCCAGCTCAGAGTTTAATCAGTACAAAACCATTTTTAATTAGCAGGCTGACACCACAAAACAACTTTTCACAGAAACAATGGGCCCAACAAATAAAGCCTGTTCTCCACCAACAAAATACCCCAAGGGTTGTTTTTCAAATGGCTTTTTAGGACCCATATTTATGTTTTGAATGTCAGACAAGCTCTAGCATCCCTGTAATTAACAACAATATGGAGTATGAAGTTATAACCTTTATGTCCTTTAGCTTTATAACTGGGTGAAAAAAGGCTTATGTCACTGTTTTACCTTTAGTCTTACCCTAACCCAGACCTCACTATCCAAATGAGACTGTCTTCCAGTAGAAAAGGACCCCAAGTGTGAAAATGATCTGCGTAGTGTGCTGTTGTGGGTGGGGGCGCTATTTTTGGAGGCGCTGATCTGAGTCGTAAATTCAGGCACAGGCAGCAAAAGGTCGTTTTGATTGTGTTCCTTGTTCAGGTGGCTGATTAAATTTAATGTGTTGAAACTTTTTGTACTTGTCCCTCGAGGTATTTAAGTCTTGCATACACTGCAGATGGCTTGGGATATGTCTGTCTCATTTACTTCAAAGTTACTTCAAAGCAGGTACCTTAGTGGGCGGTATTCAATTTGGGCAACTGGGAGCACCTGGCCAGTCTCCCTGATCCCTTAAGTCACAGCCCTCAACCCCCTCTCTCGCCCCGACTTCGATCCCACGGGAGTCATGTGTTGCTTTGTTGGCGTCAGCCTTAAACTCTATGATTTAAATAAATGTGGTTAAACCTACAACAAACCTGTGTCTCGACATTTTTTGTCGTGGCCTATGAGCCAGGTCGTGACAGGTCATAAACTGAAGTGTTTAAGTACACTGCAACTATGACCTAATGATGGTGCCAGTGGACAAGTCGCTAGGATTCAGCCTCTCAGGAGCATGAACTCTGGGCAGAATTTCAGAGCTGTTTGTTAAGATGTTTCAGTGTGGACAACAGACATAGAAACAGAAACATTACCAGCACAGAACATATTGTCTGTGATCCTGATGTTTGTAGAGGCACGGCAGATGTCCTGATCCACAATTGGTAGATGGATCTGCTGGAGGACTGTGGGTAAATTTCTTACTGCTGGGTTCCAGCTTTCCTTCAGGCCTCCCCAACCAGTAACACGACCCTTAAAGCCTTCATTCATCAGCCTGTCGGAGGAAACCAGAACACCAGAACCAGAATGACATGACTAACAAGGGCCATTCAGAGACCAGTATGACACAGGAAGCTGATTCAGAGGGTATGTGTGTGTGTGTGACTGTGTCTTACGTCCTTGCAACCTTCTTGCTGGGCAGACAGATGGGGTGGATCTCATTGGTGAAGGTGATTGGCCGTCTCATGTGCAGGAGAGCGATGTCACGGTTCAGATTGACCTTCCAGTCATACTTCGGATGGACGATGATTTCATCGATCGCCACAATCCTCTCAGTACCACGCTCAAACCTGGACAGTTTCATAAACATTCTCATCAGTTTTGCTTTAATCTAAGAAACAGCTGAGTCTATTAACACGAGTAGACAGGAAATCCTACTGGGCCCTGTTGTATTTTCCCAGGCGGACAAGTATGTCACTGGTGGTGAAGTTCTTGTTCCAGGGTGGGTAGAGGATGCAGTGAGCTGCAGTGAGGATCCATTCACTACTGATCAGACTGGCTCCACACAGCAGCTCCTGTGGGCTGCGCTTGTACAGCATCACCTGCCTGCAAACAGCAATCTGTTCAGTTTGTAACAGGAGGGAAACATTACAATGGTGACCACTCACAGCTTTAAGCATGGTTACCATGGTGCAGAGGCCACCTCGGCGTCATCCCCTCCAACGATACGTTTTTCCCGATATGACTCCAACAATTCCGCCTCCTTTGCATCCTGTTTGTTTAGCTTTTCAAACAGGGGGCGCTCTCCACACACTGAAACACATCCAGTTGGTAAATCAGTCATAAAACCACTCAACCAGACTATAAACCAGTTAACTGGCCAGTCAGTAAACCAGTTTTCTGTTCTTCTCAGTGAAACTCTGCATCAACACTCTTCTATTAAACATTTAGTCAACCTGGCTAATAACCATTTAGTCAGTTAAGTTGTCTATTGACCAGTTGTTTATCAGTCAGGTGTTGTTAAACTACAGGCTATAACTCACCACTCTCTCCTTCTCCAAAGCTGCGAGGATTGAAAAACTGTTTCCTGGTAGGTCCAAGCACAGAACGCTCCCTTTCTTCTGTCTCTGAAGTCAACACATCAGCAAGCAGAGGATCCTCTGGGAGACAGAGAGTTAACTAACCACCAATAACAAACTGTGGTCGTATTAGTACTCATAGTGGATTAGTACTTGCAGTATTTTACCACAAAGCTCGAGGTTACAGTAGTCAACTGTCACATTTCCAGAAACCTCTACGTAGCACCAGGGACCCTCAGGGTCATTGTCAGGGTTACGGCACTTGTTGCCCTGCAGAGTGACCTCAGGGATAAACTCCTTTTCTCGGCTGAGGGCCTTTGCCTGCGATGATGACCACTGCAAACAGGTGTGGCCTCCCATGGAAACAGCCAGGTCTCCAACATAGTCAATGCCATAATTAGCTAAACATTCCCCAGATTTGGCAGGTTCAGGGGTCATAGTGGTTGGGACAAAGTCCTCTCCTTAAAAGAGGAAGAGAAAGAAAGTGTGTTAAACCTTCACATGCATCTTGTTTTTTATTTAAGTTTAGAAATCAGGAATAATGAAAAAATACAACAACTAAAAACAAAAATGGAGCCTCAGATAAATGAAGAGGGTCTGATCTCTGCTCTGCAGGAAGTTGTTTTTAGTACTTCAGTATTATTAAAATGAGCTCGCTGCCATCTGAAGTGGGCCAGACATTCACTGCACCTAACACAGTGATGTTCATGTGAGCCAAGATGTTAAAGAGTCTGTTTCCACCTGTTTTTTAAATCTGTCCTGAGTGATCCACTCACAAGCGGACAGCGCTAATTGCGTGTTCCCACCTGGTATCAACATGCATCTCCAAATGCGTCTCCGGTGACCACTTGTGAGCGGATCTCACTCCCCTTCTCTATATGCAAATAAACATAGACATCATTTAGCAATCAACTCTGTTGTTGTTTTTTACCTGTGGGAGGCAGCAGTGCACTAAACCGTGCCTATCTGACTGGAAAAATGAGGAAGAAAAAGCTCTTCCTGTCTGCAGAATATTAAAAGCAGAGGAAGAACTTAGTGGGCAAATAAAACAACACAGTTGACAAAGATTTGAGGTGAAGACGTTCGAGGTATTCGTTGTATATCATCATGGGCTCCATGGGCTGTTCTCACTGCTGAAAGAATGTGGTCACATGTGGCTTGGACCACCGCCACATGTGGTTTGAGTGATCTGATCTTAAATGCGTTTTCAATGGTTCTTGGGTGCATTCCCACCTATACTTAACGCTGTCCACTTGTGATTGGATCACTCAGGATGGATTTTAGAACTAGGTGAGAACAGGGCCAAAGACGGCAGGTTTGAACTTGTGTACATGGAATACTTGGGGTTGCAGTTGTAGTGCTCGATTATTAGT
Source organism: Acanthurus lineatus (assembly GCA_029814665.1). NCBI lineage: Eukaryota > Metazoa > Chordata > Actinopteri > Acanthuriformes > Acanthuridae > Acanthurus > Acanthurus lineatus. Next base: position 918,674 of record JAPZDV010000017.1, on the reverse strand, counting down.
TTTAGCAGATACTCACCACATGTGGGGACCCTGCAGGCCTCCTTCTGGACTGTCGGGTCTCTGGTGAAACACCATGGGCCCTCCGGACGGTTGTCCGGGTTCCTACAAAAGTTCTCCTGCAGGTTGCTGTTTGGCTCAGATGCATTAAACTCCCTACAGACAGACAGACGGACAGACGGACAGACAGACAGACAGACAGACAAGCAGACAGATGGGTAGTTAATTTCTGATTAATGAATTTCTTCATAGGTTGTGGTTTATCCCAGTTAGTTTGTGTTAGTTTAGGTTTTTAACATGGGTAGTTGAACTTCAACTATTTAAGTTTTCTAGTTCATCAGCTTGCTTGTTTTTACATGATCAGATTTGTGGTAAGTTCATCTGTTTTACTTTACTTTTAGCTATTTGTGTTGCTAGTTGTACTGTTTTGTTATGTTAAGTTAATGGATCATTTAGTTAGTTACCTTATGATGGGATGTGGGAAGCTGGAACTCCAGTATTGACATTGTTTCCCTGATATTGTGATATTGATGTTTCCTTCATAGTTTACCCCTGTACCAGAAATACACTGACCTGAAAACAAACACACACATAGTGTTTATAAATATACATTTCACAAGATTACATTTTGTACATCAGTATATTGAATTGTTGTTTATTTACCGTCTATACACTGTCTAATGATGTTGATGTTGTCTTGAGTCCTTGTCATTTGAGTTCCTTTACAGTCTGACAGACAGACAGGCAGATGGACAGACAGGTTGTTAAATGTTTGCTTACTCAGCCTTGCGTGTGTTTGTGTGTGTTTGGTTGTTATGGACTTTGTTCATGTTTGCAGTGAGGCAAACAGCAAATTCAAATTCACAACGACATGAAAATAATAAAACTCTTCATCAACTCAAATAAACATCTTAAAATAAGATCAGAATGAGTGAAGACTTTCAGAAACAGCAAGATTAGACTAAATCAACCTAGAGGGTAATTTGTACAATCTGGAGTTTAACATAAAATATTATTATTTCTATCTTTTTTACAGCTCTTTCATGGAATTGTGTGCAGTGAAGCTGTGGTACTTACCCAGGTACTTTGTCCAGAACTTTTCCTGAAGGACAGAGTTTCAGGTTAGACTGTGAACTAATCACTTATTGCAAGTATTGTGACAACAAGAACTGTGACTAGAGTACTGTTGTAACTTTTTCTGTGATTAGAGCACAGTACAGAGTATGTGAAATCAAAATAAAGTAGAGTCGTACTGTTTTGTCCGTCTGTTCAAAAACCTCTCTGGCTTCTTCGTGGTCACAGATTTCTTCGACACACTCTCTCTCCAGGTTTCCTTGATGTAATTATCACACACATTAATAATAGTACACAAAAATATGTGCCAGTGCAGAGGCTTGCAATCTGGGGTTAAGAGCCCTTTAAGGTTCCAGAGGATGAAGAAGCACTCAGATATATTACCTAAGAGGAAGTAATACCATTGCAAAAATACAAGATGTGAGTAAAAGTCCTTCAATTCAAATTTAAGAAAGGCAAAAGTACTCAGAAAGGCTCATTCATCACTTTAATGATGCAGCCAGAGAAGACAGAGTTTATTTTAATGACTTAATATGCCGCTTGGTAGCTTTAATAATTACCATTTGTTGGTTCATTATATTTTCTATATAACCTCAGAATCTGCAAAAAATCTCAAACTTCATTCAGTGAAGTCAAACCTATAATGTTTCCCTTTGGTAAAGTAGAAGAAAAAAAACTACAAGAAAACAATTCAAGTATAAATACCTTAATACTGGCTTCTAAAAATGAGAAACATTTTTTTAATTTTTTAGTTTACTTGATGAAATAAATCAACTGCAGATGCAACTATGTTTAATTATGAAAACGTATTCATTTTAGTAAAGAGGTGCAGCTGTTGTAATACATGGTATTAACACAGTACTGAATAAAGAGTTCATGTGTTCATCATTCATGCAGCTCATTTAGTTACCTGGTTTCACCTCCTCAAAGATCTGATTGGCCCGACGGCTCCTGACCAACATCTGTGAGGCTAGCTGACCATTGAGGAAAACTGCAGACAGAAAGATCAAATCACTGCTCTCTGCATGACTTGAGGTCTCTCTGAAAAGTTTTAACCAGTGCACACACTCAGTTTACGGGCATCACCTGAACCTGCAGTAACGGCTGTGTTCCGGACTTTAGTTGCCTGTTTTGAAGGGGTTACTTTAACTTTATCCACCCTGCTCATTTAACACTCCTCTAAACATTTTTTACCAAAAAATTGAAAGTAATGAAAACACTCAAGCAAAGTCACAATGCAGTCACTACTTACCCACAACTATATCTTACTACCAGTATTATTACCTCGACTTTGACTTTTTCCTGTACTTTTCATCTACGCTTCCATTACCATGAGTAGCAGCAGTAAAAATAGGTATGGAGGGAGGTGAGGTACCATGGTCTGCCAGGCAGCTGTGCAGCAGGAACAGCAGGAGAACAGCAGCTGGTTTAAATGCTGGTTCCACCATGATCCAGACGTCCAAGCAGAACTTCAGAAGCAAATCCAGCAGAGTCTGTCTTCACTACGTCTGTCTGTCCGTCTGTCTCAGCCTCTTAGCGTGTATGTGTGTGTGTGGGTGTGTTGAGGGGTTATTGACCAAAAGGTCAAAAGTATGAACTGAGTGATGAGGCGCACTTGTTGTGTATGGATCCTCTTCATATTTACTTTGACTCAACCAGCTGAACAGAGGACAACCAACAGACTGCTGCACTTTGATGAAGGACAACGTGTACTGACATTTAAATGTTTGCCATATTTCTCTGTAATTAAGATAACAGAGAAACTATTTCTTGAACATATTTTGGGAACAATAGTAAATATAAGATACTTTTGTACATTATACTGATGGATTGCCACCAGCTGTGATTCAAAAGTCTCCATCTGTATTTTAAACGTTCTTGAAACCTAGAAAATGTGTTTGGGACAGACAAGTGGGGAGGGAACTTAAACAACCAACTGACCTGAACTGTCCTCCTGCTGTTACATTGGTCACGATAGCTCAGTATTTGCTCAGTTTCAGACTAAATGTTATCAAAAATATCCAATTCTGAAATGTTCCCCTTAAAATCCAAAAGGACATAAGAACAAACTCACTATTAACGTGAGACAAACCCTAAACTCAGAAGGAAAGCTATTTAGCTGTTAGGTATACAGCGGTGCGTTTAGCTAGAACTAGTTAAAGGAGGTAACAGCTCAATGAGATAATACTGCTTACTGCTGAGCTACAAGATTAAAAAAAAACCTTGGCTCACCTTAGCTTAACGTTACTTCTTATAAACTAGTTAAATATTGCACCTCATATTTTTAAACATACTGCACGAACAAATCATTCACTCTATATCAAGACACATCAACAATATGAAAAGAGATCAGCTTACATGCTGTCATCGATGACGCTATAGTTAGCAGCACTATAAGAGGCTAATGTGGCTAGATCACTTGCCCTAATGGTAATTAAACCTCTGTACTTTACAATAAGCCGAACTATTGTATCACAAACAGTTTCCTGAGCATGTACAAACATTTAGCCAACACACAGGCTAACATAAACACACAATGGGAGCAGCTCGTACCTATAAAGAGGAGTATTTTAGCAAAAGACCAAAGGAAACAGAGTTTCTTAAATCCCATGTCTAAAGACTTAAGGAAAGAGGCTGTCCTATGTGCTCCCAGTGCTGGACATCTATGGTAACTACTACTTGGACTACTGTGGGGATTGTAGCGACATTTTAATGATAAAACATGATTAATCACAAAATATTGGACTGTAACTGTTAAAGCTGATGGTATCATTATAATCATAACATAAACTCATTTATCAGAAGGAGGACAATACCAACTATGAGGCTTTCAAATATAAACCTCCTTTTTGATCCGATGAAAGCACACCACTCTATCTGCCAAATGATGTTGACCAGAATATGCTGAAGTGCTGTAGCAGCCAATAATATCTAATATTATGTCAGTCCTCACTTTCCTGTTTGATTTTACCTGATGGTGGCGCCAGATGAGTCAGAAATGTCAATGAAAATTGTAAATGTGGCTGTTTTTTTCTTACAGCCTCAGCTAGAGGAGTTGGGAGAAACATGACAGTCAGTGTTGTCACCATGACGTTGGCAGCGACAGTTGGATGTTTTGCTCCTGATCTGTTTGGATTGACACTACCTGAGTTGGTGTTCAGATCTGTCACCTCCTAAAACTCACACTTTTCAAATTTTACAACAATTTATAAGCAAAAAGGGCAAAAAGGAAGAGGGATCTGAAAGAATCATGAAGCTAGACACATATACTGAAGTTCCTCCTTCTCCACTCAGTATCTGCCTGACTCAGCACAACTCACGGCAAATATTTATCCAGTGATAATAGGGTGAAAGTCTCTCAGCGGAAAGTTAAACTACCTACAGTCTAGCTTATAAACAGTGATGGGAGAGTCTCACACCTGTTAAAGTAATAATACCACAGTGTGTAAATCAACTCGAATTCAAAAGTATCAACATCATAATATGTACCACTAAAAGTAGCCCTCTGAAAGTATAATTATGCAGAATGGCCCAATCATCAATCAATCAATCAATCAATCAATCAATCAATCAATCAATCAATCAATCAATCAATCAATCTATCTATCTATCTAT
>JAPZDV010000017.1:875108-913888 GCA_029814665.1 Acanthurus lineatus | reverse complement strand
AGCTACCACACATAAAAGAGGAACAGAAAGAACTGTGGAGCAGTCAGGAGAGAGGGCAGCTTCAGAGGGTGGAGGAGGCTGACATCACCAAGGTCACATTCACTCCTGTTTCTCTGAAGAGTGAAGAAGATCAAGAGAAACCTCAGTCCTCACTGCTTCATCAAAGACAAACTCAGCAAATAAAAACAGAGGCAGATGGAGAGGACTGTCAAGGACCAGAACCAGCCAAGAACTTAAATTTAGATAGTCATTTACAACCAGCTACTCATAAGCAGAAGCACCCTCTGAACCTGTGACTGATGGCAGTTGTGACTGGGAGGAGACCAGGGAACCTCAGACAGGTTTCAGCCCTCTACAAGACAATGAAGAACCTGTAAGTGATATGAAATATAACATTGGAAAAACCTCTGAATGTGCTACAAACAAGAGACGGAATAGAAAAGAAGGAAAACGTTTCAGTTGCTCAGTTTGTGAAAAAAACTTTCAAAGTCAGGGAGACCTTGTAAGGCACATGAGAGTCCACACAAGGGAGAAACCTTTCTGTTGTGATGTCTGTGAAAAAAGATTCTCACAGAGCAGTACTTTGATCACTCACTTAAGAATCCATACAAGAGAAAGACCTTTCATCTGCTCCACTAGTAAAAGAAGTTTTAGTTCCAGAGAGACAATGGTAAAACACATGATGACCCACATAAGGGAGAAGCCCTTCAGTTGTTCTTTATGTGACATGAAATATGCAGCAAGGGACTGCTTGAACTTCATATGAGAGGCAACACAGGGGAGAAACCATTTGGTTGTTCTGTTTGTGGAATGAGATTCAGAATAAGGGGTTGTCTGGAAAAGCACAATAGAATTCACACAGGGGAGAAACCATTCAGTTGCTCTGTCTTTGGAAAAGGGTTCACACAAAGCGCGCATGTGACTACACACCTAAGGGTTCATACAGGAGAAAAAACTTTCAGCTACTCAGTATGTAAAAAAGGTTTCAGTTCAAGATCCTATATGTTTTCACACATGAGAACCCACAAAGGAGAGAAACAATTAAGCTGTTTTCTTTAAAATGTGTGGTGATGTGTGGTGATGTGAGCAACTGCAGAGATGCTTGCTGAGCCAATTCCTTCCAGCAGAATTAAAGCACTGATATGGTTCACCATAATCAAGACTTGGTTCAACATGATCAGTTCAGAACTATGATCCAAACTCTAAATTAAGACTCGCCTCACTTTTCTGCATTGGTTTTATTTGTTTCTTATTTCATTGTTTTTATTTTCTTTAAAGCTGGATTTGGTAATCCAGGAAAGCTAGCAACACTTGCACATAGCATAGCTTCAGGGCTAAATTCCCACTTAAAATGAAATCTCTTTGATCTCTTAGAAAAAAAACATCAGTTTCTCTCTGTGCACTCCGTGACCGATACTTGTTCTTTGTTATACTGTTTATGCTCCTAATGTGCTGACATGTTGCTAAAAATACAATAAAAATGAAAGCACAAGGAATTTTTTGTATTGTATTTGTGCTGGGCTGCGGCTTCATATCATATCGCAATCTATTTGACTGATAGTAGAATTACAGCAGTTAATGGCTACTTCCTCTTGTGAGAGGAGCAGGAAACCTTTTTACCAAACCTTTTTAGACTGAGTTTGGGAGCAAACACCACGTCCATGGATGATTTGCTTATGAATTCAGTGATCTGCTGCTGCATTTAAGTTATTAAATGCAATTATTAAGTTACCAAAAATAGTAGGGAGGAATTCAGGGAGGGGGACATGGAAATTTAACTGCTCTGTAGAACTTCACACCACAAACCAGCTCAAAGTTTTGGTAGAAACACGTTCAGAAGACCCACCAGAATCCGGCACCAGCGCAGAATCCAAGGGACGAGCCTACAATGAACGTGCATTTGCTCCGCCGTTTGGACGGGGGCTGGGCAGGCGGAAACAGATCCTCAAAGTGTTTGATACGACACTGGAAATAAAGCCGAAGAAGAAGAAGAACAGACGCTAACAATGGCAGCTCCCACGGAGTTACGGATGGATCACCTCCCTTCAGACCCACTGCTTCATATTTTATCCTTCCTGGGATTCCGAGACCTGATTCAGTAAGTATCAGACACCCGGTCCTATCAGAACGGACAACATAGTAAACATTAACGTTATTCATTTAAAAACAGGAGTAAACAAGCTGCAAAGCGCGAGCAGGCTCGGCTGCTTAACTTAGCTAACAGGCGGCCAACAACAACATGAACACATCCCAGTAGTGAAAGTAAGAGAGGCTGAAACTGAGGTTGACAGCTGAAAACATAATTAAATTTCACGCTCAAAATATAAATAAAGTCACCTTCGGTGACCAAACTAAAACTAGTGTCAAAAAACTGCCGTTACTACCAAAAGGATATAAATGTCACGCGACTTCAAGCATCGAGTTAGCCTAGAGATAGAGATCTTGTGTACAGTTAGCTGCCTGCTAGTTGCGGCCAACTGTTTACATTTGTACGCTTATTCTGGTTGAGAGACGACTCAATTATATTTGCAGAAGTAGTAGTTCCGGAATATTATTAACATTATGTAGTAAAAGCACCGGTTGTTTTGAAAAATGCATCAGATGGTTCATATTGATGCATCGACGTTAGAGGAGGTTGTTACTTCTGTAGCTGCTGCATGTTGAGACACTTCAAACTATTACTATTTACAGTAATAGATCGCGAAGTCGGGCCCCTGCTCAGTGTCAAAAATTCATATGAGAGATCGTGAAATTATCAATGGGAGAAGAAAAAAAAGAAACAAAGTTTTGTTTTCAGATATTCGACTTCTCTCATATGTGTGATTTCTACGGAAATATTAAATACTGTTAGCAGTTTTAGAGGTAAACTTTCTGTTGATGTTTGTTCTCCTTATTTTTTTCAGTTGTAGTTTCGTCAGCAGGAGGTTGAATGAGTTGTCCAAACACAACCCGCTGTGGAAAATCCTCTGCTCCAAACACTGGCTATTAACAGAGTGAGTCCTCTAAAAAACAACAAGGAATATTTCCTCATGTTGGAATATGCACGATTCTTTTGTCTTCCTCTTTGAGAGTACTTAACTATGACTGTTATTTATATGCAGCATGTTGTCAGAATCCAAATAGCCATGGCGAAAGGCAGAGCAAAATGAAGTGTCACATCCTTCTGTTTTTATTTACATTTCCAATTAGAGCTCATAAACAGATTGGAAACTTAGAGAATTAGCTCCACCTGCTTTAGTGTATTTAAGATAACAGTTTGTTTGTGTGTTCAGTGTGGACCGGCTGCAGAGTGGTGTGACCTGGTACTGTTTGTTCAAGCAGTACTACAGAGACTTGGGCCGATACATGCAGTACTACCCGGACCTGAAGAGAGCCTGGGAGCAGCTGAAAAGCTTCCTGCAGCAGAGGTGTCCACGCATGATTGCATCACTCAAAGGTGACAACAAACAACATAAACATCAGTTTAACAGCCATAATGAATTGTGTCACCAATATATATTGATTACTCAGCATCTCCTTAATATCAGAGACACCCTTCTGGTAGTAATAAATAAAAACTGTCAAATTAAAAATGTGATCTCACGCTGCTGCTGAGGTGAAAACATAATGGATATTTATCAGCTCTTGTGATGCTGTATCATCATACAGATTTTCAGTGTTCAGTGCTGTCTTTGTTTTCCTTAACAGATGGTGCCACAGAGGTGGAGCTCAACGACATTGAGGCTCAGATTGGCTGCAGACTTCCAGACGATTACCGCTGCTCGTACCGCATCCACAATGGACAGAAGTTGGTGATCCCAGGGTGGGTGTCTGTCTGATAGAGTTGCCCTGACTTCTGTCTGTGGATCTGTCTAACCACCTGTCTGTCTGTCTGTCTGTCTGTGTGCATGTGTGTGGGTCCTCAGGCTGATGGGCAGCATGTCCCTGTCCAACCACTACCGGTCGGAGGTGCTGCTGGATGTGGAAACAGCAGCCGGAGGCTTTCAGCAGAGGAAGGGTATGAGACGCTGCCTGCCACTCACCTTCTGCTTCCATACCGGACTGAGCCAGTACATGGCCCTGGAGCCTGCCGAGGGACGCAGGATATGCGAGAGCTTCTACCCCTGCCCTGTCTGTAACCTTCCTGTCTGCCTCGCCTTCAGAATAAATGTCATTATGCTTTACAGAGTGAAAAAATTCTTTACAATATTAGACCACAACAGAAGTTTATATTCTGGTTGGGGCTTTGTGGCTTGTGAAGGATGTATTTATTTATTTACAATTATAATCTGTGAGTTTTTTAGTGCTTTTGATGCTGAATTTGCATCTTCCAATCTAGTTTGTGACAAAATAATTTCAAAAAAGTGTGTGCAAAGTGAAGTCTAATGTATGTTTATTGTCTTTCTGTTTCAGGATCAGACGGCTCAGGATCCTTCAGCCATTGACATGTTCATTACAGGTTCATTTATTCATCTCTGTGACATAAACAGATATGAGGAACATATTTTTAGATTTAGACTGTCCTGTGATATCTTTACCTCTGAGGGGTGTACTACGAAGCAAGATTAATGGGTAAGTGTGGTATGTTGAGTCTAAAGCCAGAGTTTTCTGTGTTATGAACCTGGCTAGATCAGGGAATATGTCATATAAGCAAAGCTGCTTATCATAGCCACTGAACGAAACTCTGCAGATACAGCGGTGCTTACTGTTTGTGACAGATTACTTATTTTTTCACCACAAGAACCAATATCAGTGAGGCAGAAAATCTGTTGGTACCCTGGTCTATACAATCATTCCTACTTTGTCCAAAAGCTGACCTTATTTCCACATATCCTTCATTGCGGGACAGAATGAGACCTAAACGCAGTACTTGAGTATGATGTTTGAATTTGCTGCATCTAGTTAAAAGTTTTAAGAGTTCAATAAAGCAACACTGTTGGAGTGTGCAGATTGATGTATTTAAGTAAGAATTTGCTTAAATTGTCATTTTTAGCAAGTATTTATTTATTTATTTATTTATTATTTTTTTATTTTTAGTTATTTTTAGTTTTAGTTACTTAAGTAGGCAGCACAATTGATTAATTCAGCCTGATAGTAGGATCACATGACGCATCGCACACCCCTCTTTAATGGGAACATGCACAGATCCTTAAGAGAGCCGAGGATAACAAATTAAGTTGATAACCGAGGTAGTGATAACCATTATCTCTGACTGGGGCTTTAGGTTTTGTGGAGCCAGCTCACACAAAGAAAGCCTGGCTCTGTTGAACTTGCTTCGTAGTATACTCTCCTCATGTCCACTGTGAATAAACATCCATAAATCCTGAGAGTCAATTGGTTTGAATCAGTATCAATTATTACATGATCCTGCAGAGCAAATATATTTGGAGTTTTGGGGCAAACTATGTATTTTTATGTGTGTTCAGGTTCCTGTTTCTTGGAGTGGTTCACGACTTACGTCCACAACGTCGTAACAGGAGAATATCCAATCATCAGAGACCAGATCTTCAGGTATAACAAGGTTCATCATCACAATCCACTCTCCATGTTATTATAAAACGAACCTACTTTTTTCATCTTAACCCCAAAAAGGTTCAATACAAAAGATTTAATTAATTAAATTAAATTAAGTCTTTACTCTTTCAACATAGTTGTTTAGAGTTCTCCTTAAAACACAGCCTATTCACATAATGCTTACACAATGAGCCAACAAAAAATCAAGAGTCCTTCTATATCTGAAGCTGACATTCATTCAAGATCAAAAACAAAAAAACCCAGTTCATGGAGTACAAAGAATCATCTAACAACCTTGACAGTAGTGACTTCTGTTGTGAAAAATTTCCACCTCATTGGTGAGGAATTGAAATAAGGATCCCATGAGTCGACAGCTATTGTAGTATCTTTTCATGTTGCAAGAGGCAAAAGAAAGTTCTCACTGTCAATGAAGTCTTTGGTCAAAGCAGACACTACTGCAAAAATGCAAGAATTTCAAAAGTTTAACTTAAGACAGGTTAACTACTACTTTTACAAGAAAACACTGTAGAGTGGCCTTCTCTGTAGCTATAAGATAAGAGAGGACAGCAAAGCTATCATTAGCAAGAGGGCGTAGTCTATGACAACCTGTTTCAGTCTGACGTCCTCACATAACTAGACAACTCAATTAATCTGAAGCAAACATAATTACCCAGAGTACATTTATATTGCAATATGTGGTTACATTGGCAAGTGTAGTAACAACTAGTTTTGATAAATTAATGCAAAAACTTCAAATCTCAGGGTTTGAATGTACAAACAGATGTGCACATAGACAGCTGTGGACATGACAGACATGAAACATTTCTGTTTGTACCGCTGACCTGTTTGTCACATGCAGTTGATTTGTATTTCTTTTCTATTTGATACATTTCTGAAACTCTGGACAAATATTCATTGCTCTCTGTTATAAGTATAAAAACTTTACAATGTCTCTCATAACTTTTTACATAGATGAGATTTTGTTGCTTAAATGCACATTTACCTTCTTGTGTCTGCAGGTATGTACATGATAAGGGTTGTGTGGCCACCACCGGTGACATCACTGTTTCTGTTTCTACTTCTTTCCTGCCGGAGCTCTCCTCCGTCCATCCACCACACTTCTTCTTCACCTACCGCATCAGGTACCTGTCTGTCTGTCTGTCTGTCTATCTGTCTCTGTCTGCCCGCTTGCCTGCCGGCCTGCCTGCCTGCCTGATCATTCAGTCCTTGTGACTCCTGGGCTTGACCGAGTGTGTGTTTTCAGGATAGAGATGTCGAGCAGCGCATCACCTGAAGCTGCCTGTCAGCTGGACAGCCGCTACTGGAAGATCACCACCTCTGATGGCAACGTGGAGGAAGTTCAGGGGCCTGGTGTGGTTGGTACGCTTCTCGCATCACATGACTTCTTGCACAGCTCTGCCGAGAACAGCTGAGGTTGCCTGCTGAATGTGTGTCTGTGTGTGTGTGCAGGAGAGTTTCCAGTCATGACACCTGGAAAAGTCCATGAGTACGCCAGCTGCACCACCTTCTCCACCCCATCAGAGTACATGGAGGGTCACTACACCTTCCACAGACTGGGTAACTTCTCCCACACCTTGTTGTCATGCTGTCACTCAATTCAAAACACTTACAGTCGTATGTTGTTGTTCTCTTGTAGCCAATAAAGAGGAAGTTTTCCATGTGGCCATCCCTCGCTTTCACATGGTCTGCCCCCCCTTCAGGGAGCCAGTAGTCCGGACGGTAAAGTCAGAAGTTACTACACAAACAGTATTACTACTACATACACAAGTACTCATTACTCCTACACAAACTATCAGAGTTGATTAAGATTCAATGTTGTGTTCACACATCCAAAGTTGTCTCACCTATTTAAGAGAACATTTGTGTCTTTGATTATTTCTTATTCACTTTAGTTTCTGAAATTATCAATCAGTACATTAAACCTTTAAGTGAAGCTCTTTTAAAAAACACCACTCAAGTTTACCCTGTAAAACCTAAAAATTATTCATACTTGATGTTACTGATGGTGTCTGATGCCTCTCCAGCAAAAAGCATCAACCAGCTACATGACTCGCTTCGATGACCACGACGATGATGGTGAGTACTGCGACGGAGACGGTGATGACTTTGGTGACCTGAGAGGAATCAACATGGCTGCCTTGGAGGGAGCGTGGTGCCCTCGACACATCTAATCTCTTACTTACCAACATCTGGACTGCAGGGTTGTTGAGGAAACCAGGCAGACTGTCAGTTATTCAGATCTTAAGACACTAAAACCTCCTCGATGGTCTGAATGAGTGGCAGACAGCGGAGCATTCTGGGACAGGTGGTACCAACCAGAGCCATACACTGGACAGAATCACATTGACTTCCAGCTGTCAATCAAAGAAATGAAACAAAAATGTGAATGAAGTTTTATAGAAAATTTTGTTTAAATGTTATTTGTTACAAAAAGAAACTGTTTGATAAGCTCAGACAATGATGTCTGGCTGAGTGACACATCAGGGACACAAAACCTTTCTGGTTTTTTTTGTGTGTTCTTTTTTTTAGAGTTTAAGATTGGCAGTCGTTCTTTAAGAGCCAGGGTTCCCTCATCCAAAGGTTCCAAGCTCCTTAAGTGATATTATAGGACTTTTCCACTGCGAGAACCTAATGAGCCATGAAACAAGGCTGTTTCCTCTGTGTTTCTCAAGCCATGACAATTCAGACGGCCTTAAAGGAACCGTTTAATATTTTGATCACTGCAGCTTCACATTGAACACACAGAACTGACCAGAACACTAGTATTTAAGAACTGACTGTCGGTTTTTTTGCTGGTTGGTGGCAGAGTGTAGGTGACAGACAGAGCTCATTGTTATTGAATTTCTCTATGATATAATCTGAATCAACACTAGGTCTTTTAGAGTTTGAGTTTTTCTCTCTCTGTGTCAGCCATGTGCAGCCTGAGAAGCGCAGATGCTGCTCAGAACATTACTTTCACTTTGTTTTCATTGTAAAAATTATTTCATTCATGTTGTTAGCTGCTAACAGCTCATCCCTCAGTCCATCTGTTTGGTCTACACAAAAATACCTGGAAATACCCGGAAACCTAATTATGATGGTTGTCCTGGTCGATAAGGATACAAGTGTAAAATGTGATTACTGTTGTTGCGATGTTACATCTGCTCAGCCAATCACAATTGACAGCCACTGAAACACTGGATAGAGATCAGTGGAACCAAAAGTAGTAACAAAGACAAAGGCTATGTGTTCTTTAAATTTCCTGCAGTGTAAAGGGGTATATGGTGGTGGTATTCTTCACATTGTACCCAGTAATTACAGATCATGTATACTCTTAATTCTGCAGAGCATTTTTCTTTACATGGCGGGCATGTGTGGCTGTTGATGAGGTCAGAGGACAAGGAGGTGGTCATGTTTTGCGCTTGGTGCTTCATGTTGTTTTCTGAAACTTGAGTTAATCACAGGAAGCAGATTTTTTTCCTTCTGCGTTGAAGGACAAATCCTCTGATTTGCTTGGTCATTTTTTGAATGTTTTGGCTAAATAAATAACTGATATTCATTGCTGCAGACTCACTGTTTACTCACTGTTTACACATGATCACTTCACTGCACGAGTCAGGTGCACTCACATATACATATGCAATAATAATTAAGGTGCATATATTTTCATTCAAAACATTTGCACTTTTACTGAAGACTTATACTTGTATGAGAGTATTTCTTCACTCTGGTACTGTGTTCTTAGAGTACTTATCAAACCAACAAAATAAATATAATTCAAATAAATAAATAAAACATAAATACTAGAAAATCCTGAACACATCAGTACTGCCTCTTTAAAACAAGATATGTTTATCATATCTGCTAAAAACACAGGCTGTACATCTGTGTGTGTATTTAGGTGAACAGTGAAACTTTTCACAAGCAATCAATTTTTTTAGCTGTGCTCTGTATACCATTCACAAATCAATACTTTTAATGCTACAGTTTTATTGCTACAACTTAATGTTCTTAATGTTCTCTCGCAGTTGTAATACTAAAACTATCAGCAGAAGTCAAAGTAAAGTTTACATCAGTCATTCTAACGTCTGAAGAATTAAACAAAAACTTAGAAAAGGCTAAGATAATCTCCTTTGTAAAATAATGAATAAATAATCAAAAGTATTGTGACTTTAAAAGAAAATATCATTCAGAAGAAAATAATTACAGGGTCTTTATAACAAGACAAGCACTGAACAGGACATTTTAACAAATAGAGCATTCAAAAGGCTAGATTATTAAAAAAGACCTTTATTTACTTTTTATTAGAATAAAGACAGATTTTCTCTTAGTCTGATATTAAAGAAGAAACACTGACATCAAAGTGAAAGACATAAAAATGACTCAAGAAGAAAAAATTCAATCTATAAACTCTCCCAAACAGAAATTACAAAACGATAACATCCAAACAAATGTGTCCCTCTCATGCATCATCATCTTCATCATCTTCTTCCTCCTTTATCACCTTCTCTGATCTATTCCTCCCTGCTCTTGTCTCCTTCCTCTCCTCTTCCTCAGCTTCCTCCTCCTCATTCTCTTCCTCCTCACCTTCCCCTCCTGCTCCTCCCTCGCCCTCTTCTGCCCGGGCATTGCAGCGGCTGCAGTGCCTCCTGAAGCCTCCCAGGAAGTGCGACCTGAAGCAGCAAAAGGGGCAGGCGTAACGTCCGGGTCGGTGAGCTGTGCTGACGTGCTGCTGCAGCCGGCTGGGTAGAAAGAAGGAACGCTCACAGTCTTTACAGCGGTACGGACGCTCCACGTCGTGGCAGCGCACCACATGACTGATGGCAAAACCTGCAAGAACACACAAAGGGAGAGATGAGACCATAGGAACTCTCCCTTTAAATAGGTATTGGTCTCACAGAAAAGAGGATCAAGTGACAAGATCAGGGTTAAAAACGTGTCATGTCTTTGGTCTGCTCTGTTACACAAAAACATCACTATTGCATTTTGGGTAATGTAGACACCAGGTTTTGACAAAGGAATAATGTGTGGAAAGGCTGATATCTGTTGTTCTGCCGCATTTATTTTAATGCTTTTTTATCTGATCATCGGAGGAGAGCTCAGTCAAAGTTCGTGAAGTTTTTAACTTATAAATTAAAAGAGCTCCACTCCTGGGAGGTTTTGGTGGTGTTTGATACAAAACCACAATGTTCGGGGCAAATGATGTGGTTCACTGAAAACCATAACCAGTGTAACTACCTTTGAGTTTGGTCTTCCAGCCGCAGATCAAACAAACAAAGCGGTTGGAGATGAAGCGGACCACTTTGGCCGTGGCCTCCATTTCCTCCTTCAGCAGCTCTCCGCTCAGCCCAGCCACCTCCTCCTCCTCTGTCCCACTGCTCTGCATCTGTCTGTGGTCAGGCGTGTCCCGTTTAATGGCCTGGCCAGCACACGCTTTGGGTATGTCATGTTTCCGCACCACATGGTTGATCGCTGCACCTTTCAATTTGTTCTTACAGTTACAGATAAGACAGCGGTAACTGGCGTTGTCGAACACCAGAAGACGTTCCTCTCTTTCTGCTTTAATTGACTGTGGCCTCTGGGAGGTGCCATCTTCATCATGTCCCTCCCCACCCTCCTCCTCCTCCTCAGCCTCACTGCTTCTCTTTCTTTTATGAGTGCCTTTCCCTCCCTCCTTGTCCTCGTCCTCCTCCCTCTCACTGCCGTCGTTCCCTCCTCCTACCTCCCTCTCATCCATGCAGTGTTTGGAGATGATGTGCTTGTACAGCTTGGTGAAGTCTCGGCTGGTGTAGAAGCAGTAGGAGCAGTGGAACAGCTGGGCCGTGCTCTGGTACATCACAATGTTGCCAAGGCGGCCAACTGCCATGTTGTCCAGGCAAGTGGGGTGAGAGGTCGCCATGTGGGTCAACTGGTGGGCGTGGCTCTTGGAGAAATGGCCACAGATGGGGCACTGGAGGTGAGCTGCGACGCCACCGCCCACTTCACCACGAGTTTGTATAATGACAGACATGGTGGCTTGTAGAGAAGCTGTGCAGAGACGAATAAAGTTTGACACATTCAAAAACAGCATGAAAGCCAGATATAACATAACAGCATGAGATGAAAGGTGTTAGAAGGTGAACTGTTGCAAAATGTGATTAGCGCTGCCTTTAATAATGAACTCAAGGTCAAATGTGTTTTTTTATTTGGACCATCAGAAAAAACCCCCAGAGATATTCACATTCACAATCATATATGACAAAGAAATGTAGGTAAAACCATTTTAGTCATTACCCAGTTACAAAACAGGATTTTACCACCTTTTATTTTAGCCACACGAGAGTCAATATCATGGTAGTCAAAGTGAGAAGCTGTATTGTAATTACTTTGCAGATAAACTTATAACAGAAATAATTATTTCAAAGTGGAGACTTATTATGTTGGAGAGAATTTTCAGACACAAGGAGGACATGACTTTAGCCCTGTAAATTATTAGTTGGTGGTTGCTGTCTTTAATTAGCTCACTGCAGATGTTACAAGGACATTATCTGATCTGTTCAGCTTTTTTTAAGTGGGCAAAATAAATGATTTCCTAACGAGGTGATTACTGTGAGGCATTTTAAGTTTAAATGCACAGGATTAGATGATGACAGTGTATCAGAACGAATGAATGTTTAAACACCACCACTGTGTCAGTTTGATCCCTGTAAAAATACATTTATTGGAAAGCATTTTCTACAAAAACAAAGTGTTACAGTTAACTGCAGATTTTAAAGAGCTGGCTAACAGAACCAGTAACTCTAAAGGTGTATTCTTATGATTTAACTTATCATTGGTGCCATATAAATCCACACAAACAATCATTTTTTGCTAAGTATGAGCAGCAAGGTAATGAAGGCCCTCGCATGTATTCTGGGTATAAACATTAATCAAACATTAAAATGTAATGTTCTGTTTAACAATATCATCAAATATTACTCAAGGTTCATCAGATTCAGCTTTCTTACAATTATCATTGGCCTTCTCCTCAACATCATGAACAACAAGTTTATTGTCTTTATTGTCCCAATCTTCCTCATCTTTAGCAGCCTTGTGCCTGTTCTCTGAGCTCTGCAGGCAGAGCTGACGGAGAGCCTCCCTTCCGGCAGCATAGGGCTGTCCCTCCCTGAAGCAGAGAATGAGGTCATCCTCGCTCCCGTCAGTTTTACAGATAGTCCACAACCTCTGAAAGACTCCTTAATCAAATCCTTGTCCAGTTTGTCCCAGGCTGTAACCACCCAATCCACTAGCAGGTAGCAGGCGGGGACCTTTAAGTAACCTGTGGCTGTGTATTCCTTATCTGCATCCCCGGCCATCTACTGATTGTAGGCATCATGTAGACTCTGTTTAAATGGCTGGTTCCACATCACATCAGCTGCTTGGATGTATTTAGGGCAGCCTCCAGGAATCACCACTGTTGTGATATTGTATTTCGGTTCAGTTTGAATGGCATCACCAGTATGACAATGGTATGCATCCCACACCAGGAGCCGTGGGGTCGGGTTGAATTTTCCCACTACAGACTGCAACCAATCAGCAGTGAGAGCGTCAGTCATTAAGCCATTTGCAGAAGTGGTGATCACTACACTGGTGATCTGCTGCTGCATTGTCCTCACCTCATCAACTGCCCCCCTAAAAATGATGTAAGGCCTGAGTTTGGTGCCGTCTGCTTTTGCGGCAAGAACAACAGTGAGATGACTTTCCTTGTGATTCCTGGTCTTCAGAGCCTCACACCTCTCATGTGGTGGATCACCTCTATTGGAGTAAACTATGTCGAAGCCAATTACAGTCTCATCCATTGCAATGATATCTTCCTCTTGAATCCCTTTGGAGCTGACGGCTTTGCCAACATGGTCAACAAAGAGGACAAGTTTGTCTGTGAGTAGATCTGGTTCTTTTTGGGTCATGGTGATGTGATGTCGAAGTAAAGGGTCGTTACGTTGCAAAAATCTTTGAAGCCAGCCTGTGCTAGCCACAAAAGTCTTGCTTTCACTCCCCACTAAAGGGTAGATCTCCAAGGCTTTCTTTTTTATCATGTTTCTTGATACTCACTTATGTTTAACCCGCATTGAGTAAATCCACTTTGACAGCCTTTTCTCAAGCTCCAAGCTAACTTTCTTCCTCACGCCTCCAGCAAGCCGTGCTCTCCCCCTGTCAGCTAACAGCAGCTCCTCCCTCTGTTTTCTCCAGTACCTGATTCTTTTTGAGACAATATTTAAGTGCCTTGCAGTTTTCTCTCCTGAATTTTCCTCTGCAAACTGCAAAACTCTCTCTTTGAATTAAAAATCAAATTTCAGTCTGGGTGCCATGCCTCTCAAGTGCGCCCTCCACGGTATGCTGGAAAATTCAGTGACTTGCACTTTGTGCGTGTGATGCTTCAAATGTTGCTATTGCTATCTTGTGGCACCCGCAGTGACTGAAAAAGGACAATAACACTTACACCAAAGTGTTGCTGAATGACATAATTATATTATTGAATTTGTTAAAGTGGTGACAATGCACACTAAGTTTAGTTGGCATGTTATTATGTAAAAGGTGCCAGAAGTTTATTTACCTTTATTTTACCCATGGGCCAGTATGGAAGAGTGAGCGGTATTACTCAAATACTGGCTGCGGCCCTAGACGGAGTGACGACATCATTCACTGTTTTCTTATATTTAAAAAAATAATAATTTATTTGAAAAAACACAATTATAAGGATTATTGTGGGGAACTCTTCTGGGTCCAAAAACAACCGTCAACCAGACTCCATTTTTATATATATACATACGCTACATTCCTCAGCGAAATTGGCTTGTGCAAACGATAGAATTGTATTACAACGGAGATTTGTCTCGACAATAAGGTGAGTGTATTACACATCATTCCGGGACTGTGATTAATGTAAAACTAGAGAACAGACCGGCTGATTTTTCCCGCATTCGAACAATGATATAACGGAGAGCGGCTAATAGGGTAACTCCCCGGCTAACAAGGTTTAAACCACGTTTTAAATCCTCCAAATTCGACCCAAATGTTCTACCACTGGACATGTCTGTCTGTAGTGAAGTCCCTAAACCTGAACTGGCAGGAAAATTATGGCGCAGAGTAATCATTGTATTAATTCTTTGTGTTAGGACCCGACTCACCTACTAGCTCCACCCATCTCAAGCGCCAACACTCATTTCCTTGTTTACCTCCGGCACAGCCAATCAGATCGTTTCACCATTCTTGCGACTGACCAATCGTATCGATACTGTTGACAAACTCTCGCCCCTACCACACCTATCGCGGGATCTCATTTCAATATGGAATCCGCAGTGAATTTTCGTTGTTATTCATTCTAGATGCAAAGAACGATCAAAAGGTCACTGTTATTAAAACATATGAATAAGAACAACCAGCAACACTTTGAATGTCTTTAAAATTTTAGTTTGACCTATACTCAATTATTTCAGAAATGTAGAGATTTTAAAGCAGTGAGTTTGTTTCCAGCTGTCACAGCCAAACAGCTGAAGAACTGCAAATAAAATCTGTAATCTAATGTAACAAATTTACAGAGCCTTTAATGCAGACAGAATCTATTTATAGGTGAATCATTTGCTGCTGAGCAACTATATTGTGCTTTGTCTGTGTTTGTGTGTGTGTGTGTGTGTGTCCAGGTAGTGCTAAGGTGATTAATAAAGCTATTTTTGTCCTACGGTGTGAATACCTGCTGTGGGGAGCAGCAAGAGCAGAGACTACTTCTCCCATCACCCATTTCAGCATGACATTATCATCCAGTCAGGTGTGAGTTTTCTTGTTTGTCATGCAGCTGTCTAATTTTGAGTATTTTCATGTAATGCATCTGCCTGCGTCTATACCATAACTTCTAAGGGGTAAAAATTGTACCACTACATTTGTCTGATACAGCTACTCAGATTATAGTTTTTCATGCCCTCCCTGTCAAACTCTGTATCTCCAGATCTGTTTATGTTGAATGTTTGTGATAAAAAAAAGAAGGATATAGTAAGTGGAGAAGTGACCATCGTACTGCACAATGATCGTTTTTTACTAATCGTATTTTAAACACATTTTGCAAATAATACTGACATACTTTTACTACAGTGAGGTCTCTAAATATATATCAATACTAGGGGGATGAAGGGGGAGAGGTAGTTCAATTCAGTTCAATTCAATTCAATTTTATTTATATAGCGTCAAATCACAACAAAGTTGTCTCAAGACACTTTACATATAGAGGAGGTCTAGACCACACTCTATAAATACAAATCAGAGCAATATGAAGGCAGAGCTGAGCTAGGATTGGTTTGAGAGTAAGGAGGGAGGGGGCTTTTAATGTGGTAGATCGAGGCAGAGGGAGAGAGGGAGGAATCTGTGTTTTAACTTGTGTTTCAGCCTTCAACCCCGCACACACATACACACACACACACACACACACACACACACACACACACACACACACATACACTGAAGACAGGGGAAGCAAGGACGGCATGCTTTGCATAAAAGGTGAGAAAGGTAGAGGATGCATTAAGGTGAAGATGACAACGTTTGTAGTAAAGCTGCATATAACCGAGTGTGTGAACATTTCTGCTGAAAAACTTTGGCAAGCAGCTGAAAACTCTGCAACTCTGTGTGTGTGTGTCTCTGTGTTATGCATGTGCATGTATGTACTCAGATGTAAATTTTTTTCACTAGTTGTTAGTACTCTGTTGACAACCATGCACTGCTATCTCCAGAACCTTTTCCTTTTGTGTGTGTGTTGTTAACAAGGAAAAGGGTCAAGCCAGCTTTAGTTTTAGCAGAGAGAGAGATTTGTTGCGGGAACACGTTAACTAGCTGATGTATTTTCCAGCTAGCTGTGTGCTCATCTGTTGTAACTTTTACTATGGTTACTGCTACTCCTCTTTCTAGTAGACTACTTGTGGTACTTTTACTGCTGTTGTGGCTGAAAATGTCTTCTGTGATATTTTATGTTAAAGATGAATCTTTGTGGCTTATGGCACAAATGTACGTTTTGGGTCAGGAGACGTGAGGCATTCTTAAGTTTGACATGTGCGACTGTGTGTGCGTGTGTGTGTAATCACTGCTGGCCTGTTGAGGCAAGCTGAAACATCCTATTCAGTTTCCAAAACACAGCTGTTTTTTTAAACAAATGCACACACTAATGTTAACTGAGTAGATCAACTTCTTAATCAGGAGCTTCATGAATTACTTACTGTTGAAGAAAACAGCTGCAGACACATGGGAGCTGCATATTTAATATCACAATAATTTGAAATTATTGAAAGTGATTAATTGCTGTTTTTTTCCTTTTTTATTTAATGTTTTTTCAGCTTTCATTCACTTTATTTGCAACAGTTATTCATGTTTTCCTTGTGCCGAAGCCTGTTTTTATTTACACCCAAGCATAACTTTTTATTAGTTTTAAATATGTTAAACACTCTTTACACAGTTCAATTCAATTCAATTCAATTCAATTTTATGTATATAGTGCCAAATCACAACAAAGTTGTCTCAAGACACTTTACATATAGAGCAGGTCTAGACCACACTCTATAAATTTATAAATTAACAACAGTTAACAACAGTTGTATTTTTCAGGTAATTGTAGAAGCTCAAAGTATTTGTACTAAGGAATAGCAGTGTTTTCTTTTTTCTTTCTTTGTGTTTTTGT
The DNA here is from genome assembly GCA_029814665.1 of Acanthurus lineatus. Taxonomy (NCBI): domain Eukaryota; kingdom Metazoa; phylum Chordata; class Actinopteri; order Acanthuriformes; family Acanthuridae; genus Acanthurus; species Acanthurus lineatus. Next base: position 896,718 of record JAPZDV010000017.1, on the reverse strand, counting down.
CAGACAGTAAGTTGACAAATGATGGTGAAGACAGGAAGTGAAGATCAGTGGGTCTTTTTCTCTTTCTGTGGTTGCATGTGACCCTCTGTAATGAAACCAATGAGCCAATTATTGGATCAATATGACCAAGACACAATCAGAAAACTCCACTTCTGTTCAAAAGCATATTTTCATCACTCTTGTCTCAAATATTGATGGTTTTTAACACTCAAATATTTTTTTAACATTTCTTTGGCTTAGAAGTGAAGCTGTAGAGAACAAGTGTATTGTTGTTTCTTCCACTGTTTCTGCAGATCATTTTTTACGTGAAACTATAGAAGCAGTCTCAGGATCAGGTTCAGCGTGAAAACGTGAAGAAAGTCTTTGTTTAACACTGACCTTGTCTGATTCTGCGACCCAAGTATAGAATTAGCCAGTCTGACACAGTAATACAGTATCAAGCAACATGTGGTGTGTTGAGGTAAATACCTGTCCCTCACAGGCCATCTGCAGACCTGGATAATCCCTGTTAGAAGATTAGAGACGGAGAGAGGAGAGGAAACACAGCAGCACACAGTCAACACTTGTGAAGAAATATCATGTTTACTGTTGAGATGGCTTCGGACCGTGAGTGTTTTTGGACTTGTGGATGTTGTTTAGCTTCATTGTTTGCTGGTAACAAGTCAGAGAATTTTACTTTGAAACGATAAAAAGTTGGTGCATGAGTTGTGATTGTGGCTGATTGAAAATACTTTGGAAATATCAGTGTTTTGAAGCTGTTATGGAGATTTTAAGAAAAATCAAGTCAAAATCAAGTCTCTTTGCTGTGAAACATTTTGAGCTTTTGTTGTAAAAGATGGACTTTTAACAGAAGTTTTGTTTATGACAGACCTAGCACATTCTGGAAAGATATGAAACATTTTTGAGATCTTAAACTTTCTACATCCTTTTATTATAAAGGCTGTAAATATTGATGTGAACAATTGTATTTTTTTAGACTTATTTTGAAGTCATCTTAGATTATAACAAACTCAGTGTATACTTTAGTCATTAAATTAAGTTTAAAAAACACATTTTTAATATGAATAATGGAAACATTTAGTTTTTTGAGCTTTTTTCAAACTTATTTTATCAAGGTCTCTGGGCTTTTTTTTATGAGGTCCTCACTCAATGTTGCTCCTTTACAGATAAGAACTGAAATATCCACTCTGGATTGAATGATTGTTTCTTATTTATCAAGTTTGGTCAAAAAGTTTAAACAGACTGACACAAAAGGCTTTTATGACAGGTTGGGAGATTTTTTAGGCTTTTATTTTGAAAAGATGGTTTCCAAGGAAATTGTTTTTGTTGTGGCCATCATCTGATCTGTCCTGAGGGCAAAAATAAAGAGTTCAGCTGCCACGTCAGGATGATTTCATATGTAGATTGTCTTGGCGGTGAGGGGCCAGGGCCTGGTGTGGCATCCCGCTGTTGGAACTCTGGTCCTGATGAAGAGCTAGATGAGCTACTTCCACGCAAGATGGCTGCCCTGCAGCCGAAGACAGAGGGCAGCCTGCGGCGGCGCCTTCTCAGCGCCAAAATCCACCAGCACCAGGATGCCATCTTTGGGCTTAACACTGGTGGTGCAGGCAGGTTTGGGATGCCCTCAGGAGACAACAAGCCCCTCCCACCCCATCACCAGTATCCAGTCAACAGCCCTTGGTACCACCGCCAGCACCTCCCACCTCGTCCTCACGCCCACCCTTCTCTTGCCCCAGAGGCTCATACGAAACTTTTCCCCACTCCAGAGGCTTATGGGAAACCCAACTTGCAACCTCCATCCCTTCAGCTACCCCGCTCATCTTACCCGGTCCTCACCCAGCGGAGCCGAACTGGTTCATGCCCCCCTACCCTAGAGCCCCGCCCTGGTTACACCCTGCCACCCTCCCCTCTCAGTGTCCCACCCTCCTTCAGGGAGCCGGAGGTGCCACCGCAGTACCGCTACCAGCCCAGCAGGAGGCACAGAGCCAGCTTCCTCTGCTTCAGACCACGCCGAGGGAGGAGCTCTAAACTAGAAGCAACACAAACCACACCCCTCCTGCATAAAGGTACTGCTAGAAATTCTGGATTGTAGGGTTATTTGTTTGTGTGAACTTAATTCATATATCACAACCCCTAGAACTTCTGATAGATTACTTATTTCTATCGGTCCTAAATGGTCACACATAATTAAATTCTGATTTGCCCTAATTTGTCCAAAGTTGTCAAAGTTTGATTCTGTTTTATCATGACTGGTTGTAATTGGCATCCTTGGCTGTGTGTGTTATCATTTACCCTGGTTTGGCTCTTGTTGTTCTCAAAAGATCCCCCTTAGCCTGGTGTTGGTCCCAGTTAGCCCACTTAACTTTATTTGGTGCTGAATGGGTTGAGCTTGCCTGGCAGATCCTGTTTGGTTCCAAATGTCCTCAGTTCTGTTGGGTCTTGAATGGTGCTAGCTAGCTTGTTTGGCTTTGTTCTAACCTTTGATTGATTGGTTGTTCTCTATAAATGGGAAGGTTTCAACTTACCCTGATTTGGTCCTTTTTGGCTCTTAATGGCCTCAGTGCACCTATATTGGCTCCCCAGTGATTATAGCTTTGGTTCTGAAAATTTTTTGCTGCACACTGGGTCCAGTTTGGTTCTAAATAGGTTCAGATGACCTGGCGTGGCTCTGTTTGTTCATGAATGTTCCCAGCTTTGTCTTTGTTTGGCCTGTTTATTTCTGAATAATCATTTTTCTGGATTTGGGTCTGCATGCTCCATGATGGTTTTAGCAGACAATTTTACTGCAAATATATTTTTTTATAATAGGAAACTGGTTACATTAATGATAGTTATATAGTAATCAAGTTATTGATAATATTATATGTTATAGCTGTGCTCAGTTTTGCTCCACGGGTCCAAATATCTGCTGGGAAACAGGTCTGTTAACCTGTTTTGAACAAATCTTTTGCTTTCAGATTTTTTCCTCTGTGAATCAAACCCTACAAAGTCCCTCTCATAGCTCCAACACACTCTCGCACACTGTATGTTACTGCCTGATCAATAATGCATCACAGCTCCACTCTGATATTATTCAGAGACCATGCAAAACACACAGTTTCACAAACTCACACACACACAGCCTCAAACCCAAACACACTGGCTCTTTATGTTCTCTTTATGTTCCCTTGATCAACTCACCTGCGTGTGTAATCTGTGCGTGTGTGTTTCTGTGCGCTTGCTGCATACCGATGACCAGAACAATTGAGGACATTTTTGGAAATTGAGGACATTTGGCCGGTCCTCACGGTTCAGTTGGCTTTTGGTGGGTTAAGACTTGGTTTAAAATGTGTGTGAGCAGGGATTAGCTGCAGCTCCATATGCTAGGCTAATGGCTAATTCCTGTAATAACAGATGAACAGGCTTTACAATGCAACGTCTGCTACCTGTTAGCTTCATCTGTTGGTGTTTGACTTGATGCATAAATGACAGAAATCCCTTTAAAAGCTGAAGAAAAGATTGATGATCTGGCCACACAGGAAGTCCCGCCTCTCCCCTCCTCTGATTGGATGGTAGAGAAACAGACCTTTTGCCTGCTCAGAGTTCAGAGTTGAATGTTGTTGAACTATAAATACAGGCTGTGATATAATGACAGTGTGGCCTACTTACTGTCTAATTAATTAAACTAATTAAAACAGTTGAGAAGTGACAACAGGCTGACAGACGGACCGACAACCAGGCTGTCAGGCTGTCAGGCATGAAGACAGAGGTAATTAGCTGCTCCACTGGCCCAGATAGTTGGCACACTTACAAACTGGAGCTGTCCCAGTTTGGGACTGGTGATGAAGGTGAGGATGAAGGTGATCCTCCATTACAATTGTGCATTTAAATAAATATTACTTTTGATACTGGAGGTGTAGGTGTAGTATTTGCAGGTAATGTTTATGTCTTGTTTGCATTTGAAAACATATTGTAAATACACATACATGAACTTTTCCTGGCTCCTTCAATCGAAGTTTAATCATCTAAATCTGTCTCAAAATATTTGATTTACGATTTTGACAGGTCTTAGTTGTATATCATACAAATATTTCTGTGAATCTCCAACATGGAAGCAGTCTTGGTTAGGCTTTTGATGCAGGTTTTTTTGGTCAACATGACTGACCATTTTTCCTCTAGGTGACTGTGACTCCACTCTTTTGCTCATTTTTCCATCAACTTTAGGACTATTTGCAAAAAATGACACAAAAAATTCTTTATTAAGAATATTGAAATAACCAAACTTAACCCAGGCTCAAATTTTTATGTGGCTTAACAGCCAAAAGTCACCAAGGATCACATGCTGAACTTCAACGGGGCCTTGATACTTCTAAAGGACCTATAACACCTCTTCAAGGACCCAATGGAGCTCATCCAGAACCACTAAGGCCAACCATCTATTCTTTAAGGACCTCTGGTAACCCATTGTGTACCAATAGAACCACCACAAGGCTGAAGGATCCCGAAGCACCTAAGGACGTCCTCAAAGACCTTTGCTACCTTCTCAAGTACCCACTCAAAGACCCTCCTCATCTTCTATTCTGTGCCTGACTTTCGTCCTGGTCTGACAAGCAGCTGTTTAAAATGTCCCCACTTAGTATAGTACTCAAAAAGATTCAAGAGAAACACAGCAGAGACAGTAAGCATACGGAATAAGAGATGAACAGCATACACACACACACACACACACACACGCACATACATTTCAAATTCTCTTTCTTCATATCCCTTCATCTACAAAGCCTCATGTTTTGTGTGTGTGTGTGTGTGTGTGTCTGTGTCTGTTAATGCAGTATTTGTGGGTAACCTTCATCACCTGGTGACACACATGAAGGACACACGTGTGCTGGCTGGCTTACTGCCAAAATGGTGTGTGTGTTAATGTGTGTGTGTGAAAGAAAGAAAAAGAGAGCCGGAAATGGGCGAGCAAGAGACGGAGAGAGAGAGGGGTGGGAGGAGAGTCGAGCTGCATTACTGCCGTTGCTCTGTCTGCTGCAGCCTCAGGAGTGTGTGTCCAGTGTGTGTGTGTGTGTGGCGTCATTATGGTTCTGATAGGAGCCGCAATCAAATCCGTCCTCAAATATCTCAACAAGACCAGAGGTGAGTGTATGACTGTGTGTGTTTTCATGCTCTTGTTGTGTGTCTGTGAAGATGAATAGCTTTAATGGTTGTGCTGCTGGGCGAGTGAGCATCACTTGTGTGCACAGAGATAGTATTATACTTCTTTTAAGATGACCTCATGACATGTAGCTCTCTGATTGGTTGTCAGCTGCTAAAATCAGTCTTTGTTTAGGTCATCTGCTTTTATAAATCAGACCTCAGGGTGTTTTAAACTGCAGGTAACCATGGCAACAATCGATAACTGACTAAAGAACCACTAGAACCTTCTCAGCACCTCCAGGAACTTCTTTAAGGGCCTAGAGGTCCCCCTTGTGACCTCTAGAACCTCCTCAAGGAACATTTAAGCCTCTTCAAAGAACTGGAATTTCTCAAGGATCATTTGACTCTATTCTATTCAGTTCAGGTACCAATTAGACCTCCTTAAGAACATCTGTTACATATTCCAACAAGGACATGTTGTGCCTCTGGTGGTTCTCAAGAACCTCAGGAACCACACCTACAACCTGTCAAGGGACTCAAGAATCTCCTTAAAGACACATTGGACCTCCTCTCAGATGCCTCCTGTGGTCTCAGTCTTGAAATCCCTCCAGAGGACCTTTGGAGAATATCAGAGGATCAAGGATCTCTTAAGCTTTCCCAGAATATGCACAAGCTATTATTAACACATAAACAAAATAAACTCTGGCAACAGAAAACCCTGCTCTCTGATTGGCTAGTACATGTCACTTACTATTTCACACAGCATGATTATCTCAAAATTCATCGTGTGGGAACAAGAAGAAACAAAACTGTGCAGTTTGAGTGTGAATAGTGTGGAGTGATTTTTTCTTATGATTCAATTGGTTGTGAAAATTCCAAAAACCTGCGATAAATTTCTACAACAAATAACAAGGAGAAAATCATTGAAAAATGAATCAAATCCTCCTGTTGGATCCATATTACTTCTTTATACTAATGAACTTCAAAAAGGTAACAAGACTTTTATTCTAATTGGGTAAAATCATCTTTTAGACAGCACAGATTCTGCTTAACTGCTTTACATTTTCCTCCATATTTCTGATCTTTATATTTAGTTTGTAATTTGTCTGATCTGAAACCTCAAAAATAGTCTTGAGTTCTGACACATTTTCACTTTTGATGCATAATTGAAAAATCAAAACACCCATGAAGTTCTTCTTTCTCTTTTTGCAACATGACTGAAGATTTTTGTATTGAAAAGGCCAAAAGTCTATTTGACTCTCACGTTATCTGAACTCTCATGTTCACATATCATTTGTTTTTGTCCAAAACAGCCAGTGTTTTTTTTTTTAATATATTATAGATGAAATTTAATTAAGGAAAGAAGGTGATATTAAAATATTGGAAATGTTTCAACAACATATTGGTTCAAAAAGACATATCTTTGTCTGAATAGGATTAATTAAACATGATGTTGTCTTGCATGGTCTGCTGGGGTTGTCTGTTTTTCATAATCTCTCTCTTAAGTGTAATTTTGTTTCAGTATCTCTGACTCGACTGTCTTCACTTAATGTTTTAAAACCATTTGGGGCAGCTTTTTTCTCTAACTGGTGTCTCTGCAGAGCAAGACATTAGTCTGACTGTGATAACTACTGTAGCTAATGGATATGCATGAAGCTGCTTGGCCTTAGGATGACACATATGTTTCTGAACGGTTATTGAATTTAATCTTCGGCTGCTTCTTTCTTCATAACCTGGGATTAAAATGTGGTCTCTTTAAATGAAATACTGCAGTCCACACACGGGCCTGTCCTTGAGAACACACTGAATCACAGATTTTTCTTCTAATGTAGGGAAAAATGGGACGAATGTGTCTCCCAGATGAATGCTGTACTGCTTCCTGACTGACTGTCACCGAGAGGCTGTTCTGGTTTGTCTAAAGAAAGAAATAATCCAGAGTTTAAGCTGTTGAAAACTAAGACTTTAACTTCACATCCGTTCAAATACCTCATATAATCAGTCTGCTGCTCCAAAATAAAAGCCCTCCGGCACTGTGCGTCTCTGAGGTCACCTTGAGGAGTGTAGAGTGCTGCGACACTGATCATCACTGTGTGTGTGTGTGTTTGTGTGTGTGTGAGTGTGTGTGTGTGTGTGTGTCACTCCGTGTGTGTGTGTAAAAGAGAGAGAAAGAGAGAGTGTATGACACTGTTGAAACACAAATAAAAAGCAGAAACCAGCCATATACACTGAACTGTGCTGCACTCTTTGTCTCTCTCTGCAGCTGGAGACAGAGACAGGAAGTGGTCTGTTCACTACACCACCCAGAAGCCCCAGCAGGGTCTGATCTTTATTCCTGGAAAAAGACAATCGGGCAGTGCTGATGACCTGCAAGGTCAGAGGTCAACACAGAGCAACACATCTGCTTATACACCAAGGAACACACACTCTCAATCTACATCTCCACCCTAAAACAGTGGCTTTTACTTGTAACAGAGTACTTCACTGTGGTACTTTTACTTGAGTAAAAAGTTTGAGTACTTCCTTTACCTCTAAAAACCCCATTTCTAGGTTACCGCAGCTTCTGCTTCTTTTGTTCAGGGATTTGAGTCATGTTTGGCTCTTTATGCTTGTGAAACAGTGATTGCAAAGCTCTTTTTTCGGTAAGTTTAGCATTTTATTCAGCAGCTCTAAAGGAGGAATTCAGTATTAAATGAAGACAGCAGATTGCAGGAAGCTGCAGGACACACACACACACAGATGCACTCTCACACTCAAACACACACAGTGCTGCAGACTGCATCACAGCTGCAGTGCTACATGTCAACCCCCTGAATTCACAGACAAAGAGCTCCTTTGTTCTCAGCTGAATCAATTGAAGCTCATGATTTGTACATGATTAATTGATTGATGGATTAATTGATTGATTTAAAGGAAACAGCATCATAACCTCACATCTTATCAGTTTTTTACTAATTTAACATCATGATCATGTTCTTATATTTAGATACCTTTGACCCAAAATAATTATTAGGTTGCTTGGATTATCATTTGATTGATTAATTGAGAACTTCAAATTTCATGTTTTATTGATTTTAAGTTGAATAAAAATTACCCTGCTCCTGGTTTCTCATATATGTTTGAATGTGTATGTGTGTGTAGTGTGTAAGGGGCTGACTCAGCATGGCTACAGTAAACCTGGCAGCTCTCAGCCCCTCCCACCAAGCCCGTCCTCCACTGGGCTCAACCAATCAGAAGGCAGCAGGACACGCAGACGGTGGAAGGACAAAAGCAGAAGGATGGTTAGTGACGCACACACACACACACACACACACACACGGTGACGCACACATGATATTTATATGGATGTTGAGTTTTCTCATTAATATTAATAGGCCTGAAGAGACTGCAGCAAATACAAACACCTTCAAACAGTGACAAGCAAACACACTAAATAATTAAAGTATGGCTCTTTTCATACTCTTGTTTACATGAGATAATACTGTGTTCATGTCAGTTATGCACCAATCTGTAAGCAAAGTTTTGTTTTAGTTTGTCTTTGATTTTTACTCTTGCAGTGAGAATGTTCAATTTACCTGGTTTTAATTGAAATGTTAAAAAAGGTTTTGAGTCATGAAACGAAGTTCATCACAGAAAATCTGAGTCAGTTAGTTTGCATAAAAGCAGGATCAAATTTTCCAGATATTTACTCAATAAAACTTTATAAATATTCATCTGCTCTGTGGAAACCACGTATCAGACTGTTTTTAGTTTCATGACAGTTAATTCATCATCTAATCCATGATTAGAGGATTTTATGCTGCTTTATCTAGCTTGAAAAGATGAGTTTTTGAGCTGAAAAGTTGGGCAGGCTTTAGCTCATAGCAGATCATCTACTGATTGAAAGGTTGGTGGTTTGGTCCCTGGCTCCTAAGATCTTCATGTTGAAGCATCCTTGGGCAAGATACTGGAACCCAAATAGCTCTTGGTGTGTGCATGAGTTCCTAATGGACTTGCAAAGAAGCTGTCAGGCATTACTGTGTGAAAATGTGTGTGAATAAGTGAATGCTGACCATTGTAAAAGCACTTTGAGTAATCTTAAGATTAGAAAAGTGCAATATAAGTAAAGTCCATTAAAAGTAATACTTTAGAACAAGTACCAAAGATTTCCAGACAGTAAGGTATTTAAGTAAAGTAGTCACATCCCTTCACTAATCACAGCTGTCTTTTCAATACAAAGACATGTTCAAACCCCACAGGTTTCATTTTGACACACTCTGATTCAGCTGGATGTTGCTTGATCTGCTTTGATCCAGTTCTGGCCTGGTTTTAACTGCCTGCATCAGTAGGGAATCGTTCTGTTCTGCTGCCATCTGCTGGTCAAACTTAAATACTGACATTGATGAAGCCCTTAATCTGTGTTTTTCTTTTGTTTACTCATTTACTCTTCTTTCTTTCTTTCCCTCTGTTTCTCATCCCTCTACTCTTCCTCCTTCTTCTCAGAGGTCCAGACTCCTGAACTTTATCTCTCAGTCATGCTTTTCAGTTTGTTTCAAGTTTTCAGTTTGGAGGAGGAAGGTAAACATGTATCAACTAGATGAGACTAAAAAGTAGATGAGACTAGAAACAAGTAGATTAACTAGAGTTCTGTCCTTGATGCACCCAATCCAGCTTCACTGGACTCTGCTGAAGTAAAACTTCCCTCAACCAAGATAAATTATAGTGGAGCACAACTAGACTCTACTAAACTAATCCAGACTCTGCTGGGTTTAATTGAATCCTTCAGCCTAAACAACACTCTGATGGGGTTAAACAACAGTTTATTGGGTTAATTTTGAATTAACCACATACCAAAAGATGCAAATGGGTCAAACTAGAATCAGCATAACTCGGGAATTAAACTTGGCTAGTTTGAAGTTTAACTAAAAGGCTGAACAAGAATTCAAGTACATGAGGGTTACAGTCGACTGGGGTAAAAAAGACACAGCAAAACCAGATAATTTTAGGGTTAAATTAACCAACTGCACCCAAGTTTAACTTAACCGCAAAATGTCGACTCTGGAGAGTTGAAACCTGGCTGCTTCACTTCAATTTATACTCAGCTGAAGTGTATTTTAGATTCTGTTTCAGTTATTTTGGGCTATATGTGTGACTCTACAGTTTTAAACTACAGGCCACACTTAAGTAAAACTGGACTTTGTGCTCTCAGTCCTCAGCTTTCTCTGATGAAGATGACAGATTCATCTTGAACAACACACGACCTCTGACCCCGTTGGTCCTCAACCCTGTCCGAAGCACCTCTTGTTGGGATGCCTTTTCCCCTGTCTACGAGCCAACAATTGATGTGGAAATGGAGCCGAAGCCGCGGCTTCCAACACCGGAGGAGAGGATGAGGCAGCAGGCTGAGGCTGTCGCAGCTGATATAGTCCCCATTAACATAACAGGTAAGCTACCTGAGTCACAATCTGGATTCAGATTTATCCTTTAGTTTAAGTAAACTTGCCATGTATTTTACACTTTGATCAGAATCTTAATTTGAATCTGAGCTCTAAATCATTCATATTTGACTCTGGTTCAGGAACTGAAACATGTTGATGGATACTCTTAAGATTCTTTAACTCAGAGGAGTTACTTGTGGTTTTCCCTGTTTGTTGTGCTCTGTTTCATGTGCATCCTTCAGGAGAGAGTTTTGATCGTCAGGCCAGTTTTCGGAGGGTGGCTTCCAACACTGACTCGTTATCTCGGCAACCTCGTAATCTGAGCCGCCGCAAGACGGTGACAGGGATACCTAATGACGTCAGCCAGAAGCTGGGTACAAGCTCTGCCTTTTCATCACCTAATTCATCTGTACATAACTTTGTCTCTCATTAATCCACTTCTCTTTTGTTCTTTTTTCTTCCTCTGACTGTTCTGTTCTTTACTTCTGTCCCTCCAGATTTGCCTTCGGCCTCAGTGGTTCTTTCCAATCAGTTCTCTACCATGGGCCGACCTGCCTCTGGCACCTCCACCCACCAACAGAGGAACACATGGGAGGAGACAGAGGACATAGAGAAAGGAGTAGAGAGACAGGAGGGACAGACATCAACCCGGAGGATCCGAGCCCCAAGAGGAGACGGGATGTCCAGCCTCATGGCCTCCCTGACCTCCTCCCCACCTGTCAGCTGCTCCACCTCCTGCTCCTCCTTAGAGGTCCACAGCCTTCTGCGAATGGCAACAAATTCCTCTCTGAACTCTGAGGCCAGCTGTAACAGCACTCCATACAGGACACTCAGTGCCTCCTCATCTTGTTGCCAGGTGAGTGTGTAAAAAGTCTTTGTCCCATGTGTCCCTCACAAGCAAAGACAAATTGAAAATATTCTCTCTCTTGTTTTTATTTCCAGTCACAGGACATGATGGGTTTCCCCAGCGACCTCCAACCTCTTCTGCCCTTTGACCCCACTGCCAGAGTCATTCCCCAGTCTCCTTCTTCCTCTTCCTCTTCCTCTTCTTTTCCTTCCTCCCCCATCACCTCCACCCTTCCCAGCACTCCCTGTCATGAATTCCAGTCAGAGTGGTCTTACCCCAGTGACAATCCCCTAAATAATGCTGCCCAAACTCACAATTCCCCTTCCTCCTCCCACCACCTCTCCTCTTCCTCCATTGCTGACTCAGTGTCTCAGTTAAGTTACCAGGCTCTGGATGACCAGAACTCCACCCGACAGGACTCCCAGGTCCCCTACAGTGGGCAGACGTGGGGATATCAGTCCCTCTCACCCAGCTCCAGTGTCCTCAGCAGCCAGTCAGGAGCTGACTGGAACGGCACTACCTACAGGATGAAATGTGTTTCTGTGGAAGGTTGGAGCTGTGATCCCCTGCTCTCCTCTGGACGCTCCACCCCTTCTCACACTGACACCAACTCTTTGTGCTCAGAGAAACTGACTTCCTCTCCCTCACTTAAGTGGGAGAGAGGGAAGAACAGCATCTCCTCCTCCTCCTACTCTCGCACTGTCACCCGCAGCATCTCCCTCCGCAAGTCAAAGCGCCCACCTCCTCTACCCCTGCGCTCTGACTCTCTGAGACGCCGTCCTGGTCATAGCAAACCTTTCAGCTCCTCCTCCAGTCCTCGACGGAGTCCCTGCCTGGAGCAGAACACTCAGCAAACCCCCACATCATCTCCCAAGACCTTCCATGATCCCTGGGTTCCCAGGAGCAACACAAGGAGACGCCAGATTGGGTTTAACTGCGGCACTGTCACAACCTTTGAACCTTTAAGTAAGGACTGCCAGGTGACAACCTCGGATGATTGTCCTCCTTCTGAGCACCTGTCATCAAGCCCTGGACATCCCCATGCCCCTGGGTCTCCAGCCTCAGAGGAAGAGGCACTCAGATTAACTCTTAACCCCCAACCGGCTGCCTCCTCCATGGCTGGGCTGCAGCGCCTTGCTTCGCCCTCCAGCGGCTACTCTAGCCAGTCTAACACTCCCACACCTGGTACACCTGTGTCTTCCCCCCTCACCCCATCCTCCCCCCTCACAACAAGCCCCGGAGCGTTCTCCCTCCCTCAAACCTCCCCCTTTAACGCTTTACACACACCTTTCTTCCCCCTGTCCACTGCCACCTCCTCCCTGCCCAGGATGATGTCTCCGGGCAAAGGGAGGCCAAAGCCACCAGTGCCAGAAAGGAAGTCATCACTATTCTCCTCCCACTCCTCCTCATTTTCCTCCCTCTCCTCCTGCATCTCCACAGACTCTTCAGCCAAGCATCCACTTCTCCCTGCTCCTCCTCCTCCTCCTCCACCAGAATGTTCTTCTCCTCTGCCTTCTGTCTTCTACTCTCCCATTCACCAGTCTGTTCCTCCTGCTCCTTCTCCTTTCACCAAACTCTCTGCTGCTCCTCCTCCTCCTCCACCTTCCTCACTCCCTCCTCCACCTCTCCCACCTCCCCCACCTCCCCCTCCTCCTTTCCCCCCTTCATGCCTCCCCACTCCTCCTCCTCTTCCTCCCTCCTTTCGGCCTCCTCCTCCCCCCTATTCCTACGCCATCAGGCAGAGCTCACGTCAGACTCTGGTGTCCTGCATGTCATCATCAAACAACCGTTCTCCTTGTTCAGCTACCCAACCTCCTCCTCCATCTCCTCCTCCTCCTCCTTCTTTTTCCTCAGAACTCCCAGAAACGCCAGTAGCTGACCTTCCTCCTCTGTCTTCACCTCCTGCCACCCCAGTTCTGCCGCCAGACCCTGGTAACTCTTCAAACTGCTGTGTTAAAGTGGCCATGCCCCCTCGCCACCTGGTCACTTCCCAAGCTTTGCAGAGCATCAAACTTCGCTCCATCAAGACCTATGAAGGCATCATGGCAACTGATGTTGAATCTGCTGTTCATAGTCTGCCAAGCAGAGACACTTCTTCAGGCAGTGCTGCGTCAGCTAACGCTGATCTTGAAGGCCAGGCCACTTCTGATGCTCAATCAGATGGAGCTGCATCACAAATTGCTGCATTAAATCCAGGTAGCAGTGAATATAACATATTTAGTCCTCTATTGGCTGATGTTTGCCTTCAAAGCCCAGTCAAGACAAATGTAAAGGAACTTGAATGCAAATTAGATCATGATTCCTACAACTTAACAAAACATGACATGAGTGAACACAGCGATGGCTCATTATATGCTAGTCTTCAAAGCCTACAAGACACTGCTGCTAGCCCAGCTCACCAGAGACACTCTGGGTCTAAACTGACAAATGGTGAAACTTCTAAAGATGCCCAGTACAATGAAGGTGAGGAGGAAGACTCAGACGTGACCGCCATACTGCCAAACACTCCTGTCTCCAGTCTTGATGGTCCCTGGGTCAAGACACCACTTTTTATTGACAAAAACCACATTAACACAAAAATCCAGTATCCTTCGTGGCAACAACAGCAGGTCACAGACACAATATCAGCTGATGCTTCTTTAACTGAACCTGCAGAGAAACTTGAAAACACTGAAGAGGTGCAGCTCACAGGTTCTTCATACTGGATGCTTTCTGCAACAAAACAAGAGTCTGACTGCAGAAAAACATGCTCAGAGAGCAAAGATGAAGCAGGGAGAAACAACAAAAAGAATTCAATTCACCACAGTGCAGCTGATGGAGATTTACAAGAATTCAGTGAATCAAAACAGAGTATTATGGTCTGTAAGCAGGATAGCCTGGTGAAGCTCCGCCCCAAAGAGAAGCCTATCCTGCCGAAGAAGCCTGACCTTTGCATTCTGGGTCTCATGGCACCACCTGAAGCCAGACAGGGATCAGGTGAGCGGAAGAGCAATGGACACACCACCACTACTTCACCTGAGCTCGACAGCCAATCACAGGTGCCTGTTGATTCCTTCTGCATGCCTCTGCACACACATCTGACCCATAATAAATCTTCACTGAAGCACTTCACAGACAACACTGCTGACAAAATGACAGTTTCTGACAAAACTTTAAGTGCACAATCGATTAATGTTGCCTCTCTGCCAGAAAACAAAACACCTACTGACATTGGACATTGGCTGACACCTGCCTGTTACACAACTGCACAGCAACCTCTCAGCTCCCCTCAGAGGCAGAAGCCACTAACTGTGCACAAAAAGCCCGATGTCTCATTGACATCACCCAAATTAACCAAACCACTGCATACATTCAGAAATGCAGCAGAGGCATCCAGATGTTCCTCTAAGACCCGTGAGTCCCTGCAGATTTCTAGTGCCTCACTTAGAACCAGCAGCACTTCAGAGACCATGGACTCCTCTGGAATGATGGATACTAAAAGGGCTGAGAACACTTTAAATGGGGCTGTGGGAACCTTAGAGAACTGTGGTGACTCAGGAACACGGGGGACCTCAGAGACCTGCAGCACTTTGAGGAACACAGGGGCAGGAACCGCCCGACCTAAAGCAACAGACCACTGTAATAGTGGGATAATCAGGACAAGACTTTATAATGATGATGAACAAACATTTCAAAAGAGGATGATGAGGTCATCACTGGCTGATGATGAAGAAGAGGAAGAAGAGAAGGTGGAACAAAGGGGGATGAAGATGATGATAATGGCGCCCACCTCAAGGAAAAAAGACAAAGCAAAGACAAAGAGGAAGAGGAGAGCAGGCAGGCAGCTGCTCATGATGTCATCAATCATGGAGCCCTCCCCCTCTTCCTCTTCTTCATCATCATCCTCATCTTCATCATCATCTTCATCCTCATCTGGTGATGAACAAGATGTGGTGAAAGACGGAGGAGCTAAAACAGTTGAGAGGGTGAGGATGATGAAAGTAAGTGATGTAGACACAAGTGACTCTGAAAGCTCCTTCACTCTGATTGGCCAGAGCAAGTACTCCCTCAGTAGTGCACTGTCCACTGACAGCCTGCGGGGGGAGCTGTCAATTTCAGACCTCCAGATACAAGAACCAGAGGAAGAGGAGGAAGAGAGGAGCAAAGAAGGAGCAGACAGAAGGCAGGAGCTGAGGGAGGCTGGAGGACGTCCTGATGGTAAGTTGGGACTATTGAAACAACCTGCTGTGTGCTTTAGTGACAAATGTCACTACTTAATTACTCAGCCTCAGTTAGCATTAGCTGCCCTGAGCCAAGCAGAGAGAGGCAGCTCTGCCACATGATTGGCTGTTATAATTGACTTGACTTTGTTGCAAAATAAAGTAATTTAACGAAATATAGTGTCAGTAAATAGAATAAGAACTGTGCACTTGGACTGTTGCGTCTTTACTGAAGTAGGTTTTCTGTAGTGACCATAAAAACATTTCTCTTCTGTCTACACTGAGTGTATGAATCAGGTCAATACTTCCCCAGAGAGAGTACCAACATGCACCACTTCTGACCAACTTCCCACCAAAACATAGTACTCAGTGCAGCCGTTGTAATAAAAAAAATTACTTGACACGCAGCTTTTTAATGTGCGTTGAAGCACTTTTTAATAAAAGTCAGTCAGCAGCTTAAATAACAGTGATGAGGCAATGTTTGGTTATGCAAAGTATCGTGTGTTGTTGTTCAGTCAGAAAGCTGCTGAATTAAGAGTTTAGACTCCTTCTTTTCCCTCCAAAATCACAGGCCCCCGATTCAAACTCCTGTGACTAAAAGTAAAATACTGACTCAGTTTTCTCTTTGTTTCTGCATACAGCAGACCTCTTCATCAGTGTTTCAGCAGATCAGATTTTTATCTCTGGTCAACCGCGAACCACATAGGATTTATTCACTGTCATCCACAGGTAAAAACCTACAAACACACACAAACTGATACTGTCACAGCCAGTTCACCACAGTCTCACGTGTGTGCTTTATTTTGCCCTCTGCCTCTGTGGAGCAGCGCAGTATGGGAAGGCACAGCGTGAATGCCCCCTGGTAGGTGGGGTTTGGCTGCAGGTAAAGCGTGTGATTAGTCACAGAATGTGTAGTCTTTGATTCAGAGTGGGTTTAGCTAGTTAAATAACACCAGTATATGGTGAGTTTTCCTTGTTTATAAATTTTTATCTAGCAACCAACTTTTCCTCGTTCTATTTTTACCTTAACTAGAAGCTTATTTATTCCCTGTTCCCTAAATAGAAGCTTGCTGTTCTTTCATGCTCACCAAACTTGTGTTTTTCCTCCTTTTTTATCTGAAACTTTGCTAAGGTCTCCCAGTAGTTTTGTTTTGTTGACTCTGACGCAGAATGCAGGCTGGTTTTGAAGCCTCAAAGGCAAATGTTCATCAGACGGAACAGAAAATTGCAGTTACAAGTCTTTTTCTGTATGTTTCAGGTCTAAGAGGAAGATGTTAGGAAGAAGGGATTCGGAAAACGATAGATGTCGTGTCTCATCTCCCTCCCCCTCCCCTCCTGTCAATCTAGCTGACCCCCCGCTGAGCTCAAAGCGACCTGCAGCTCTCAAGATTCAAAGATCAACAAGGAGTGAAAGCTTCAAGGCTCTCTTGCTGAGGAAGGGCAGTCGATCAGAATTGTCCTCTCGAATCTCTGCTGTTGAGAGGCTTTGCGTAGTTGGTGCTTCTAAAGTCGCTGCTGACCTCCAGGGTGCGCTGTCACCACCTGCAGACCAACCGCAGGTCCAGCCCACTGTGGATGCCTGTGATGCTGATGCTCACCTGACAGTGGGGGCACCAGTGTCTTCCATGACTCTGTGCAGTCAGAACTTCTCCATGATGTTTAACCTGAGTCAGAGGGATCTGATGTGTAATGACCTTCTCCCTGCCTCCTTCTCGCCTTTCTTCTTCTTCTCCTCCCCCTCTATTCGGCCTCGCCCCCTCACTCCTCCCTGCTCCTCCAGCCGACGTTTCTCCGCCCGCTGCCGCCTCTACGCTGCTCCCATGACTGCTATCTTTGAAGTGGGAAGTGAGGAGGAGGAAGAAGAGGAAGACAAGGAGGTTTTTGTTAAGTCTCCAGGATCTGAAAGAGACATGAGCCGCAGATTGGTTGAGATTTGTTGATGGACAGGTGAGGTTTATAGGTGCAGCTGCAGCTCGGATTAAATTGTTGGAAGGAAGCTCTTCGATTCTTCCCCCAGTTTAGTTTTAGGAGATCACAGCAGCTCTAATGTGAATGTGACAGCACCTCCTGCAGACTGTCATCAGGTTTCGTGTTGATTTAAATGTTTTTTAAATGTACTGAGGCACATGTGACTCTCTGATGAAGGACAACAGAAAACTACAGAAGCCTGAAGAAGACAGTGATATTTCTCATGTGTTTCTCACTGAGTCACTGCTGCAGGAAAAAAAAACTGCTCAGAGACTCAATGATGTTTTGACTTCAAGAAAAACTTTACCCATTAGCTCCAGTTAAAGTGCATACATTTAAACTTTCTTGAAGTTTTGTCTTTTGCTTGATATATATTTGTTTTTTTCTACTTGCATATATACTCGATATATACTTCTGTTTTTTGTATAAAATGTGATTAATTGTTTTGCAATAACAAGAAAAAGTTTTGACAAAGACATGAAATAACTGTAATTATTACAATGATTTGATTTGAAATCTTGACAGAAAAAGTCTGCTTTACATGAGTTAACAGAGGAAATATTTTAAGTGTAATGTAATATAAACTTATTAATTAAAAAACAGACATCGAACAATTCTACTTATATTAAATTAGTTAATCTATCATTTTTGGCTGTTTAATTAAATAAAATCATTGAACTTCTGATTCTTTGAACTCAGTGACTGAGTTACTGAGTTCAAATTATTTGTGTGGAAACAGATAATTAGGTTTTTTTTAAATCAACCGAGGCTGAAAACACACTTTTTTCAAAGTGTTTCAGACGCACATGAAAACCTTCATTTTACATGACTGTCAGCTTCTTTACATCAGCCATCAAGTCTACACTGAAACAAATTAAAACTGGAGGAACTGAAATAAAAACCATCTCCACATTGTTATGGTTGCAATGTCCCTCAAATCTGATGATTTTCAAAACTCCTGACAACCTGAAATGGATTTGATGTATTTTTATTTCATTTTAACCCTGTTTTTTTAAATATGAAAAAAAGTGTTGTTTGTCAGCTTCTTTGTCTCTGTTGACATGTTTTATTTTCCTACATCAACATTAACTCAAGTGATTTGTGCTTGACTGTAAATATTCTTGCTTCATCTTTTTCTCTCATCCTGTTTTTGTTTGTTATTCTGCTGCTGGATCTTTGTTCTTGTTCCAGCAGCAGTTTTTCAGCCTCCGTGTTCATCTAAAGGACTCGAGGACTTTCAAGCATCAGAGTTTTGTTTCTTAAAGTAGCAGATAGTAAGGCAGCGTAACAGAAGATGATGTAAGTTTTTAGGGTGGAGACTGCGGTTAGAAACTTAATAATCTTCTCTATGTGAATGTAAGAGCTTCAGATTTACTCTAATAACCCTGAAATGAATTTAGTCTAACTGGAAATCTGGAGCAAAGACATTAGAGGAGAAAATGAAAGAAAGTGAGTTTGTATGTGAAGTAAAGATGGAAACTTTCTTTAATGTAAATATGAGAAACTAAATGTGCAGATTGAAGCAATAAAGGAAAAACTGATGATTTGATTTCCTGTCTTTTTATTTTGAAATGGTTGTGAACAAAAAAAGAACATGCAATATTGGAACCAAACACCACTAGATTTTCCATTGAAACTTTGTTTGTCAAACAGGGTGTTATTGTGAGGTGGCCCCTGCTGATGACTCATCCTTTATGGTGGGAATACAGGCTGGTTCTCCTAATAGGGAACCTGGAGGGAAATGGTTCAAGCACCAGAGCTGATGTGTAAAAACATGCAGTAATGGAGGTTCCAGCAGTATTTTTCTGACTGTTCACACAAGATGTCCCTGTTCTTATGATCCAGAGGGATTGGTTCTCAGATGAGTTTTGGGTTCTTTCAGTAGTTTTGTCTTGAATGAACCACCATAAGACTCCCTATCACACCGTCCCAACCAAGATCTCTGAGAAAACAAACAAGGGTTTGTTCCTCCATTTGCCAGCAGCTGTGCATATGTGTGTTTTTGGGTAGACGAGGTCAGATGAAGCAGTCAGACAAATGTGTGTATTGTCAGGATGATGCAGCAGTGTGTCTATCCTGGAGGAACAACAGAATATCATTGGTTGTTATTGATATTATTACGTTTAAATTGCTAGGAAGCAAGACACAAGACATTTTATTTATGAGGCATTTACTCATGTAGGCCCAATCAAGGCAGAAACCAGGACATGTGTTGCTGCAGGGCGCAGAGCAGCTGCATGCTGGATAGTGTGCTGTTCAAGTGTCTGAACTGAGAACATAGTTAAATAACATAGAGCAGAAAGATCCAGGGCCTGAACTACAATGCAAGAGCTGAGTTCGGGTTAAACTCTGGGTTTCAGAGTTTAACCCAGTGCATTTACGAGCACCAACTTCTGATCGGCTGTGGAAAATGGTATCAGGATCATATAGGATCCCATTGAGCACTCACACTCTATGCTCTGAGTTACCATAAAGGTTGGAACATTGAGTGTGAGAGGATCTGTAACAAGGACAACAGGGTTCAAAGAGCCGTAGACCTCGAACTTTGTTTTAGAGAGCCTGACTAAAGAGCTTAAGCCTGGTTCTTGTTATCTACTTGTTGCTTTAAATTATATTTCATATACTTATATATATTCTCTCTCTATATGTGTGTTTGTGTATTGCCTCATATGGGTAACATGAAAAGCTCATCATTTTGCGGGGTGAATGTTTCTTAAATGTTGTGCTGAATTGTACCCTTCCAAAGAGTCTCCATGACTTCATAGTATACCATGACCCAGTCTGACTTTTGACCCCTGTGTGTGCTTAATCTTTGTCATTTGGGCGTCTTGTTGGCTTTAATTGTCTGATTGTTGGGCCAAAAACATCAGGGTTTTGTTTTTTGTCTATTCTTTTTCCTTCTGTCGTTCTTTCCTGCTTTCCTGCTCCCTGCTTCACTGTCAACTTTTTGCAAGTTTAAGTTTCAGTCTGTGATGTCCAACAGGTTCATTAAAGAGGGAATTAGTTAATGTCAAGGTCACACACAGATCAAATGATCACATGACCACATGTTTCAGACCTGCACACACCTGCTGCTGTTTTTGGCTCTTCAGTTAATCACATGTGTGGTTAAGAATTCGGGTAAATGCTGCGTGTGTGTACTTTTCTGTTGTCTTGGTAACAGTTTGCCGACAGCAGATGTGTGTGTGTGTGTGTGTGTGTGCGTGTGTGTGTGTGTGTGTGGAATGATAACACTCAGTGAACCTGGCAGAACGGAACGCTTACAGTCAGTGTATGTTTAGTTTTTCTTATGTCTTTCATCGTGATCAAACTGCACCCTTAACATGCTTTTCTCCCCTTTATTCTGTTAACAAATGTGCTTTCTTACTATCTTTCTTCATTTCTTTCTTTTATCCTTTCTTTTTCTCTGTCTGAAGGTTTTAGCTGATTTCAAACAAACTCACAGGTTTGTCAAAATGTTTGAAACCTTTTTCTGAAGACAAAGAATATTTTCTTAGGCTGAAGTTTTTTTCTTTCTTTCATGCCACTTACAGAAGGAAATGTACTTTTTACTTTATTACATTAAAGTTGCTAGTTACTTCTTACACTGAGAGGAGGCCCTTAATGAAAGAGGCTAAAGTTATAACCAATGATTTGCAGAAGAGCCTTTGAAGTTCTGGGGATAAAAGTATTTTCATGTTTTGCAAAACAAGACACAAGAATCCAGTATTCATTCCTAAAAATCCTTTTTCAGGCCCTCAGGGCTCTTTAACCCTCTGACAAGAACCATTCCACATAATCAGAGCTTTAATCTGTATATTTTAGGCAAATTTGGCTCAGGCAGTGTTTTGAATGCCAGTTTTTACACGCTGCTTTCATGTTAGTTAAAGGTCTGAGTTGTGAACGGATTGTCTTGTTTAAGCAACGAGTTTCTTCTGCAGATCAATCATGTCGTCATGGCTTCCATGTGGCATCTTGTGAACTGCAGCTGAACATCTGGCTGCTGTGCTGATCATCTTCTTTGCAGTTTTCCTCAGATTTATGCAGTCTGTGAAGTTTAAGGCATCTGAAGGTAGGTTCTCAAG
>JAPZDV010000017.1:789586-865835 GCA_029814665.1 Acanthurus lineatus | reverse complement strand
ATAACAATTGCTCTGAGCATCAAGCAGAGCCACGGCAGAAGGCCCAGCTAAGATCAGCAATCCCGGTGCAACCTCAGCCCATGGGAATCTGCGAGATGAGAAATCACAGAAATCTTTGCAGCGCTCACTTCACTCAACAATAGCAGTTTACATTAGCTACATTTAGTTTGCTTTTAGCTTTCAATGTGAATTCATATATTGAAGTAAAACAACATCTCATGACTTGCGGTGTATTCCATAAATAAGAACACATATTAAATACCTATCCATGGGGAAAAGGGCTAACTCAGAATCAGTTTTTGACTCTTTGATTTCTCTTTGTTTTTGCTCGTGCCCTATCTCTGTCCCATTCTGGTCTTCAGTTTTTTCTTTTCTTTTTTCTTTGCCGGTGCTGCTTCAGTATCAGCCACAATCTCATAGGTTAACTAAATATTAGAAAAGATAAAATCTTCTTCTGCATCTTGATAACTGGCACTCACTCGCAAAACACTTCTTCTAAACAGAGGTACTTCCGCTCCATGTGCTTACAAATGTGATGTCTGACTTCTGGTGGTCCCAACCTGGTCAAGGCAGAGATGATCAACCATTTAGATAAAGCCTGTTTTATCACTGTAGGGCTCAACTCATTAAGAAAAATGTTTTACCATATATGATAAAATGTTGCAGCTGGTGACTTTAAGTCTTTAAGTCCAGTCAACACAAGCAGACTCACCTCAGCTGTGCTCTGCTGCTTTTCTCCTTGACTCAACTCTGCTGAGCTCCACATTGACAGGAAACCAGCCTTTATCCTCCCACATTCAGACCCACAAAGCTTGGATGTTCTTCTATTGTTTGAGGTGATTCTGCTGGTTCCTGATGAAGCTACAGGACTTTTTCTGGAAAACCGTGAGCTGGATCGCTCTGGAAACAAATGCAGGTCTCAACAGAAACTTTCATCTTGAACTGAACGTCCTGTCTTGTTCTTACAGGAAATTAATGTTATGATTTTTGTGTTTTAGAGATAATGGAAACAGGCTAAAAATGTATGTTTTTGAGGCCTTCAGGGGAAAAGAACTGACAAGTCCTCTGACTGGACATCAGCTAAATGACGAAATGTATAAGTCTTGTGTTCCATCATCCTTTGCAGAAAGATTCTGAATGTGTTTTATGATGCATATTAATATTTCAGCATATTTATATTGTTTAAGCTGAGGCTCAGTGTGCAATATGTACATTCTGTTGGAGGAATAAAGACACATGTTTGATATATATTTTTCCCAAAACATGGCTTTTTAATTTGTTTTTTGTTCCTGTGATGGTGTAATTCTCAAGTAACCTGACATAACAGACACTGACTGTGCTGCTTTTACCACAGACAGTGAACTAACCACAGACACTGACTGTCCTGCTGTTACCACAGACAGCGTGGATTGAGGTCCTCCTCTGTGTCAAGCTGCGGTGTGTTCAGGGACAGGCGCTGCTCCTGCATGCAGCAGTGTGTTTCCGACAGGGTGAACCACATAGCAGCTTTGTTGACTTTGGCTGCTGCTCAGTTTCACATTGAAGGTGCAGGACTCCTGTGTGCTATGAAGACAAAAAGCTAAACTTCGTTTTTGCTTTTAAAACTTCACTTTCATTTCTCAGATAGGACACTTTATGTGTAATGTGGGTAAAATGTTGCCTCAATATTTCCCTTTGCATGATGGTTCAACCATAAAAAAAGCTTTGATGTCATAGGTAAATATGTCACACATTTACTTAATCAGTTTTAAGTAAATTTTTGTATGAAAAAGGGTAAAAAATTTGGCTTTTTGTTTCTTTTTAGAGAAGTTCAACTTTTACTCAACTACTGCTGCAATAACCTGCAGAGTTCCAATACACTGTTTTACTGCGAACAGTCGTGACATAATTTCTCAGAATTCTTTTAACAAGGTAGTGATCTGTCTGTCTGACTGTCTGACTGACTATCTGTCTGACTGTCTCTGGCTGTGCACAAAATATCGCTTACAGTCATTTTAAAGCAATTAAGCAACCTGTCAAAAGGTGTGTGTGTGTGTGTGTGTGTGAGTGAGTGATTAAATGAATGTAAGCTGATGCCAAATCTGCTGCAGAGCTGGTTGGACTGCAAACACACACACACACACACACACACACACACACACACACACACACACACACACCAATATCGTTTGTTGAGGTAAATTAAATCGACTTTGGCACATCTGCAGTTTTATTACCAAAGTGCAGTTGTGACAGAGTCACATTTTTTCAGTAAATCTGACCTGCAACATGTTTGTCAGTCTACTCTGTGAGCAAAAAGTCATCCACACGCAGACAAAAACTGACCGTGCCACCCTCAGTCAAAGGTCCAGTACAGATTTGGTGGCATCCTCCCCTTCTAGGTGTGTTGGAGAACTTGCACTGGGTTGAAAAAGGCTGTACATTACATTCTATAGTGTTTGGTTTGTCCTCCCAGGGCTTTGGTAGAAAGGAAAAAGAGCTGCTCCTTCTGCAGATTGTAAAACACTCATTCTTAACTGACTAAAATATGATTATTTTTTCATGCAAAGAAGTGAAGTGATGCACCAACAGTAGCAGTAAAAAGATGATTCTTTGCATATTTTAGACCTGCAGAAGTAAAAATACCAAAGTCTCATTTCTGCATCTGCACAGACATAAACAGGAGATTTATTCTTCATTTTTGTGCTTCTATGTGACAGAGTTCAGCAGAGGTTTGGGAATCAAACCGGTCTGCTTTCACATGATATCAGAGGAATAAACCCTGACTTCCCACAGTCCACATGATCACACAGAGGGCAGATTCCTTTCCTTGTAACCCATTATCTTTTCAGTGTTTTTCCTATTTTTATCTCCTACTCCTCAATTGGACCCTTTTCTATTTCCAGTTAACTTTTCTTTTAGAGGAAATTTACAATAATAAACAATGTTGAAGGATTACTTGAGTTAAATTAATCACAATTGATTGACATTTGGCATCAGACACTAACAATCACTAAGGAAAATTCAGGAATGTGGATTTCAGCGCTGCAGGATGTGATATGGATGAAATATAAAACTTTAGCTAATGTTAACATAGGGAAAAAAAATGCTGTCTCATGTCTCTGTACTTATCAAGGTGATTCTGATTTATTTAAAGGTGCACACAGCTGTTCGTTACAGCCCCTGGTGCTGGAACATAAAGTACAGTTTCATAAAGTGACAGTAGAAACAAAAGGAACCAATGAGTAGGAGGAGAGCAGTGAGGTGACTAACAGAAGTGGCAGGTAATGACTAATCTGTGATGAATTACACATGAACCTCAGCCAGGTCTCAAATGCTACTGTCTATATCCCAACACACACACACACACACGTGCGTGGTGTGCACATGCATGCACTCACACATGCACACGCGCGCACACACACACACACACACACACACACACACACACACACACACTTTCTCATGCACTCACAAAATAAACACATTGTTGTTCTTGTTCTTATTGCTCTCACACACAAGGACACACAATGCGTGTCTAACATACCTGGGAGGGAATGTTTGATTGACAGCTCAGGGGCAGGGCCAGTATGATGCAGACTGGAGCAATGACAGAAAACGATGTGGTTTGTGTGTGAGATGGAGTCGTTAACAGTCTGTCACTAATGGCCATGGATGCCAGATGTTGACAGCAGCTGTTTCCTGATTTGCACCCAGTCTCTTTCCTTTTTCTGACCTTTTTTTTTTACTGTAAAGTAAAACAGGAAGCAAGATGAGTTGATGGCAGCAAGACTACCTGAAGGATAATTCATTTGGACCAGGAGAGAGGGGGGAGTCAGTGACTTGAGATGTGGACTCCAGGGAAGGTAGAAGGCTAGGAGCAGGACTTGTAGAGGACTGGTAAAATGATGTACATAGAACTAGGAGCAGTGTTCGGATGAACATTAACAACATGAAGGAGGATTTATAAAAAAGGCATCGAAGAGGACTTGAAGGTTTTGTGGGTAACTAGAGGATGTGAACAGAGACTAGAGAACTGAATGGCTTGGACAAGACTTGTAGAGGACCTGAAGGACAGAGGAACTAGAGAAATAGGACCAGGATTCTTGTGACTTGTGATGGATTTAATGGCTGGCAGGAGAATTTGTATGGAAGTAAGTGACTTGAGAGTAGACTTGTTTGGGAAAGCGGGATGCACAAAAGGACAAGAGTGGCAAAAGATGACAGTGAGAAAGACTTGTATGAGACTAGAGAAGAGAGAGGAGGACTCCTGCAGAAAAGAAGGATGAGGAGCTCAGAGGAGACGAAGGAGAATGAATCCTGCATGGATGATTTACAGTGAACTGAATCCACAGAACTTTCTGATTTATGACTCTCATTTTGAAGCCGATTTAAAGTGAACTGGAGAACTTGAACAGGGGCTTGAAGGAGGTTTATTTCGGGACTAGAACCGGGGTGGCCTGACACACACACACACACACACACACACAGTAGAAACAAATTAAGAAGATGAATGGCTGCAGTGAGAATGATGTTTATCCAGTGAGCTATTTAAAGATATGGAGGGGGATTAATGTGAGAAATGATTTAAAGAAATGATAAAGACATGAGAGGAAGAAAAGAACAGAGAGGAAGAGAAGAAAGGTAGGGAAAACAAAAGGAATGATGAAGATCAAGAGGGATTAAACAAAAAGGACAACAAAGAGCATTAAACTGGTTAAAATAGTTGTCTTTTCTTTTCCCTCCCTTTTCTTTCTTTCATCCCACATTTACTTAAGTGGTTTTCTTAAAGTACTTTTACTTTACTAAAATATTTCCATCTTATGCTATTTTACACTTTTACTCTGCTGCATTTGCCTCCAAGCTGATCTTTTTTTATACATAAAAATAAAGGAAAAATATGATCCATTTATATAAAACACAAGTTGCATCAGAAAATAATGATTTCTCACTTAGAATAAACTGTAGACTTAAACTTTAGACTGCATGTGAGTCCATAAGGTCCCATCCTGTATTTTATATTTTTGGAGCCTTGCAGGTCTGAAATTGATACATTTGGTTATATTTGGAGTTTTTTTCTTGAAATTATGAAATTTAGTTTGAGGGAAACTTTTGGAGGATCAAGGGCTTCTCTGCTATCTGACTATTAGAAAATAATCAATCAAAATAAAGTTCATTTTCACTGATGTGTCCTTTATTAATGATCAAAACAAGTAATTTGTTATTCTAATGAGGAATGTAACTTAGTACATTTTTTAAAATCTCCTCTTGCATCAAACATCAAACACATTAATTCTTTTTCCTGATTTTTTAGTTCATGTTTCATGTTTGGAGGATGTTTTGGAGCTTTGTTTCATGTAATTGCATCGCTCCTTCTTCACTCACCTGATTTAATGAGTCCATAAACTGGTCTTCAGTTGTGTGTTTAGTTTCTCCCACGACTCCTTGCTCTCATGTCAGCACCCTCACATGAAAACGACCTTACATCATCATCAGTGAGACTGAATGTAAAAGGTTTTTAAAACACTGTGCAGCCATTATTGCTATTACTGTTATTATTTTCATCATTTAAACCTTAATTATGTGAGGTTTGATTGTGCGTAAAGAAACAAATAGATGTGTTGTTTAAAATTTCTCTGCTATTATTAAAGAGTCTCGTTCCCTCGACTCTCCCAGAGGAGAGATGCTTATTTCCCTACAGAGGAATAAGGATAAAATGTAAAATCACATCGACTGTGAGAAAAAGGATGGTGGTCGTGACTTTGGCCAAACATGGGAAAGTTTTTCAGCCTGTCTGTGCAGAGATGGAGATTTGAGTGGAGTTCAGTCCTAAACTCCTGGAAAACAGGAACAAACTCAGGAAAGCCATTAACTAAAATGTTATTTTACAGATGTAAAAAAATCATTAGTAGAAAAACTGTAAGAATTTTGACAAAAAATCATGAATAAAAACACAAGTGAATATACAAAGGTGAGTAACACTGTTGCTCCCATGTTTATCCAGATATAAAATGTGTCAAAACTTAATTTCATTTTAGAGACAGAATCATAAAAAGGGTCAAAAATTCTGAGAAAATCATCATTTTGTGAATAAATGGTTTATTTGTATAAAAATTAAAATGCCTTCATCCTGCACGAGACTCCTACCTGCCTGACAGACTGAGCTCAGGTAAAACAGAGCTCAAGTTACAGACGCGCCCAGCTGTTCGACCACTCTCCCTAGGAGTTGTCCGTTTGCCGTCCGTCTCGCTGACAACACCACACAGTCATGACTTTCGTTGTATTGGTGTCTTCATGACGCCAGAGGATCATCACCTACCTGCTCTTACCTGCTCTACGCGAGCTACCTGAAGCTATGTTTGATGGTTTATGTTCACGTGACGTGTCAGCGGTTTCCGGGAGCTGCGGGGCTGTCCAGAAAGTCAGGTGAGGCGGAAGTGAAGAGAGGGAGAGCCTCGCGCAGTTCACCTGTCCGCTGGTTTAACAAGCAGACGGACAGACAGAAGAAAAGAGGGGGAAATAAAAGTAAGTTTACTGAAAAAAGAGTAATCTGTTATTAGCAGGAGTTTCTGCTGGTACCTGTCTCTCTCTCTTTCTCTCTCTCCGTCTGTCTCTCTCTTTCCATCCGTGTTCTAGAATCCACCTGTTCTAGCGTGTTCGTCCTGAGCAGTGTATCACTGTGAAGAACACTTCGATGAAGGGCTGTTCAAGTTGGAGACCATGTTCTGATCTAAAGGTTGTTCTCCAAAAGGAGGTTCTTGGTGTTTTTAAAAGGGTTACTTTGGTGTTTCAGATTCTGGAGGTCAAAGGGGGAGGTTCCTGGGTGTTCTGATTATCTTTGCATAAATTCTAGCAGGCTTTTAGGTTCTAAGAACAGTTTCTACAGGTGATCAAGGAGGTTGTGTGGTCCTCAAAGGTGTCCCAGTCATTCATGAGTGTTAAAATGGTTCCAAAGGAGGAGTTTTGAGTCCTTGTCAGTTCTAGTCATTTCTGACAATTGACGATCATCTACAGTATGAACCTCTGACATGTCAGGTTGACCAGTTCTTTTCTGGTCAATATAGGTTCCAGGCCTGTGATTGGTTAATTAGATAACTAGTATGTAATTGACAGGATAAAGTTGTGAGGCATTGTTGTGGCGACAGATGATGCCACATGCTGCAGTGCATTCAGAACTGCTGTTTGATCATTTCTGTGTGGATAATCTTTCATTCAGATGTTTAATGTCTTTATGAAAATGTTGATGAAACACAGACCTTCATCAATTTTCAGTGAACTCATTGGTTCCTGATGGCCAAAATCCTCAGTAATGATGAGATTCTTGAAGACCCCTGAACCCCCTGAAAGTGAGAATCTCCTCAACCCTCTGATACAGCACCTACTCAGTCACTAGAACCAGAGAAGAAGTGAAAGTACCTTCTGTTAGACACCTGCAGCCTCTAAATATAAGAACCTCTATGTGACGACTGTAACCTCCTCAGAGATGAGTAAGACATCCTTAGATTGATTAAATTGATCACTCAAATTCAAGACCAGCAGAACCTCCTCAGCTAGTGGAAGCAAACTGGAGATGACCAGAACCTCTTCATAAAACATTAGAACCCCCTTGTCACCAAATTAAAGATGGCTACAAAGAAATCAAAGAAGACTAGTGGTTGAGTCTGAACTGATACAGATGTTTTCTGCATGATGGCTGCTGAAAACATCAAATCCTGGTTTATTTGACCTGTGGTCTTGTTGTAGTTCAGTCCATTTTTCTCTAGCCCCAGTATGTGGTTCACATTTCTAGTTTTAGGTGAAACATATCTTATTGGATGGATTGTCATGAAATGAGATTCATGTTCTCCTCAGGATGAATTGTTTATGTAATTTTTTGGTGATATTTGACCTTCATGTGACACCACCATCAGGTCAACCTTTTAATTGTTCATGATTATCTGGCAAAACTACTGACATTACCATCAGCTTCAGCTGTACCTCCTGTTATTGTGCTTATTAGCAAATGCTAGCATGCCAACACCTTAAACTAAAACAGTGAACTTAGAAGTCATTACATTTGCTAATCATTAGCATGTTAGCATTGTGATTGTAAGCAAGCTGAAGATCGCATGAAGCTAAAAACCCAACTGTGTGTGCTGCTTGCATGCCTCGGGTTTCTAAGAAACAAACAGATGGAGCTAAAAACTGGAGCCCTTTAAAGGAGCCAATAAGTAGTGGTTAGTAACTGGTGATTTGGTCCCTCAGCATCCGGTTCTTTCTGTCAGCTGCTCTGAACAGTGACAGCTTAGACCGGTCTGCCAACATGCCGCCTGCTGTGACCAGCACATTCCTAACACATGATGACACAAACATACAGCTCCCCTTCATGAAAATGTCCAGGACCCCACGACACCCTGTAGCTATGACACCAAGGCCATAGCAGATGGATATTATTTTTCTACTGTTATATTTTATAAACTAAATCATCAATCAGGATAAATCTGTATTTTAAAAACAAAAAGTTCCTTGTCAAGTCAGAGAAACTGTGTGTTTTACCAATAAAAACCCACGTAGGCAGTATTTTATCACGTTTATTCAGATGGAGATAAAGTAGAATAAACTCATTCAATGATAGGTTCAACCCTTTGTGGCACAAGAGTTCTCGACAGTTTTATCTGTTGCTAAAAAATTCCAAGAAAGTTCTAAAAACTGAATATTTTTATTTTTGCAGTGAATAACCCCATCCCATCCAATCTGAGATCAGAGGCGAAGAAAGCCGCCAAGATCCTGAGGGAGTTCACGGAAATATCCAACAGGAATGGACCAGACAAACTCATCCCTGGTACTCAACTGTCCAATCTTTAATTTTACTGTCTGTGCGTGAGGAAGAGAATGGAATTAAGGGAAGAAAGAAGAAGGATAAACTGTGAATTGGCATAACCTAACCCCTTTAAGTAAACTGGTTTCTTGTGAGCATTAAAATATTGTATATTGAAAATATAGAAATTTAGCACCATCATCAGGTCAACATTATAATTTGTAAAGTACTGTTGGTTTATGACCAAATAGCCTCAGAAGTCAGGACATTCCCATCAGCCTCAGCTGTCCTGCGTCCTGTTTTCTTTTCTTTTGAAAGTTTCAACCTGTTCAGATCCAACAGACTGATGTTGATCCACTTCAGCTTTTTTACAGCTGACAAAGATTTTTATGTTTGAATTTTTGTCTTTTTTGAACATGCTTATATCATTCATTACATTTGATTATCTGCTAATGAATCCATAGACTCAAACATGCATGTTACAAACTTTTCCTGGTTACTCAAAAAAGGCCCAAAAATTTAATTGTTTTTGTTTTGTCATGCTTTTATATAAAAAAAAAAACAGGCTATTGTTTTTCACAATGAGGAACAGTAGTAAAAAAACAGAGATGTTTAAGAAATGCATGTTTTGACATGTGTTGCAGCTCATGTGATAGCAAAGGCAGAGGGTCTGGCTGTCATCTCAGTCATCAAGGCTGGCTTCATGCTCACAGCCAGAGGAGGCAGCGGCATTGTTATCGCCCGGCTGGCGGACAGACGTAAGACAAAACACCAAAAGCAACTTTTCGGTCCTTTTTCCTCCTGTTGTGTCTGCAAAAATGGTACAGGTACACCTGCTTTTTCACAGTGAGGCAGATGTTTAGTGTCTTGGTAAGGTCTGTGCTGCTCAGAAGAGTCCTGCTAGGGTGTTCCCTGCTTAGGTGCATCCCAATCTGGAGTGTTCTGCTCAGGTGTGTTATGCTTTGGTGTATCCTGCTCAGGTGTGTCCTTGCTCAAGTGTTACCTACTGAGATATGTCCTGCTGAGATGCATCCTTGCTTAATTCAATTTTTTTATATAGCGTCAAATCACAACAAAATTGTCTCAAGACACTTTACATATAGAACATGTCAAGACCACACTCTATAATTACATTTATATTTTAAATTTATAGGAACCCAACAATTGAAAGCAATTCCCACATGAGCAAGCACTTGGCGACAGTAGCGAGGAAAAACTTCCTTTTAACAGGCAGAAACCTCGGCCAGATCCAGACTCAGAGGTGGCCGGGATCTGACGGCATATCAAAATGGAAGGTTTTAAGCCTACTCTTAAATGTGGAGAGGGTGTCTGCCTCCCGGACTGAAATTGGAAGATGGTTCCACAGGAGAGGAGCTTGATAACTGAAGGCTCTGGCTCCTAATCTACTTTTAGAGGTGTTACCTGCTCAGATGCTGTTGTTCAGGTGTATCCTGGTCAGGTGTATATTGTTCAGGTGTGTCTTGCACAGCTACGTTTTGTTCTGCACAGGTGTTACCTGTTCAGGTGTGTCTTAATATGGTGTGTTCTGCTCAGGTTTTACATGCTTAGGTGTGTCCTGCTCAGGTGCATCCTGGTCAGGTGTTACCTGCTCAGATGCCTTCTTGTCAGGTGTGTTCAGGTCAGATGTGTCCTACTCAGGTGTCTCTGCCATGTTTTTTCTATTGAGCTTCTGTTAATGTTTTGTTCAGTGTTTTGTTTGTCAAGTTTACGGATAGATGGAGCTTTGGGAGCTTTCCCTGCAGCATTGGGAGCAGTGGCATGCAGTCATCTGATGCTTTGAGGATGTTGATTACTCATGCAGTGACTGTGGCCCTGAAATTCTGATGGAGGATGTTGGAGTTTGTCGTCATACCAAAACCCTGAGGAGGATCAGAGGGAATGAGCTGAACTGCTGCTGACGCCTTGCATGCTCTGCAGGGCTTCTTGTGGTTTTCTGGTTATAATGGGAGCTGTTTAACTATATACTGAAATACTGGCGCCAACAAAAGGGAGAACAATGAATTTTTGTTTTTTAGACCAGTATGATTTTATCAGTGTGAATGAAGGCAGCACTGAGTCATAATAGAGATCTACTCTGTGGTTTTGTCTGGAGCCTGATATCATCTAATAGTGGACTATTAAATGATCTTTAATTATAGTTCTATTAAATTTTAGAGAGAGTCTTGTCTCTTTAGAGAGAGATTTATAAAACTTGGAAGTAAAGGAGGAATTTGAGAATGATAATAACTAAAAATTTTTTTTAAATATAGTGAACAAACCAAAGACAATTCAATAGGTTCAGACACAACAGTAAAAAATATGAAAAGTCTTTTAGCACATTGATGTGATTAAAATGTAAACACAAAGCTGACGATATTCAGTCATGTGAGACTCTCCATGAATTCTCCAAGAACAGTTTTGCTATATTTCACAAGAGAAAATTTGCAGCTCCTTACTTCTGAGAGACTCTATCCTACTGGCAATGTGAAATCTGACTTATTGAAATACATTCTCTGTTAATAGCTAGCGGGCTTTGAGTGAGCTTGATGGAACATTTATGTGCACAACTGGAATCAAATCAGCTGTCCAGAAGGCAAATCTAGGGTTTGTTTGAAAAATAACTGTGAATTTTGGATGAGGCAACACTGAAAATTACCCTCAGTTAGACCAGTCTTCTGGAAACCCTGACATGATTCCTGGAGATTTTTCGCTCTGTAAAATTCATGAGATGTTTCACAGAAGCACAAATGTCTGGAAAAAGCTGAAGAAAACACTGTAGAGCAGGAAACTATCTTTCTGTCTTTCAGAAACACTTGCTAACACTAATAAAAAGCCTCAGCCAGCAGAGTTGCAGTCTGCATGTCACCTGGGAGGCAGAACCCAGGGCACATATTTGATTGAGTCAATATGATGCAGGCAACCATGACTTGTTGCTGCTTCACTGAGGCTCTGTGTGTGTGTGTTTTTGCTCAGGCTGGTCAGCACCGTCCGCCATCGGCATCGCGGGTCTGGGTGGAGGCTTTGAGATCGGGGTGGAGGTGAGTCACCAAACAAGAATTCGGCCTTTTTTATTTTATCTTACAATATAAAACAAGAAAAGTGCATGTGAAATTTATGAGAAGCTTTGCGCGCAACTAAAACTATACAAAAAGATTATCTGTGTAACCAAATGACAGTATTAATATTAAAAAAATGTATGAAAGATTTCATTTATGTCCCTATGTTAAACACCACCAAAAGAAACAAAGTATGAATTATTTTCTGTCAAACATCACATTGAAGTTGTGATTAAACAGCAAAAACGGAAGGCAACTTTGATGTATTTCACAATAAATAAAGATTATTAAATGTGTTTTTGCTAGAGACAGACCGATATGGTTTTTTCAGGGCCGATACCGACACCAATTATTAGTAGTCAAGGAGGCCGATAACCAATATTTGGAGCTGATATTCATTTGCAGTAAAAGTAAAAATACTGGCAACAAAATTTTGAATAATACACTCAATAAACACTTAACTTTGTTTAAATGCCTTTAAGCATATGTTTATTAAATAGCTTATCAGATTTTCAACATGTTAAAGGTTTTTTTTTATCTTAGGCAATAGACAACTTTATTTTTATTCTGCCCTCCCTAAATGCTTCAGTTTGGCAAGTAGGTAAGCAGTTCTTCACACACAGACAATTTTGACTTCACATGAAGCACTGTAAACTGTGAAGTCAAAAATACAATAAAAGTAAGATATAAAGGAAACATGCATTGTATATTTGCACCATTGCATTGCAATAATAAAGTTAAACATCTGTAACAAATTATTCTGGGCAAATAAATCGAAGGCAACTGGACTCGGTAACATGTCTGTGAAGACGTTTCGCCACTAATCCACTCCAATCTGTAACAATTCAACAAATTTGTGTCTTTCAACAACGTGTCTTTTGAAAGTCCACTAGCTTAATGCTAATGTCTATAGGAAAACACATTGTAATGCTAATCATTAGCATCGAAGTTCGGAAAACAACTCAAACGAACTGATCACAATATTAATAAAATAATGGAGAATATGCCACACATGTACACTCAGATACTCACAGACATGTTTCCTACACTCTGTGCAAGGGATCAGCAATGTTTTAAACCTTTATAACTCGACTGCTGCTTTGTAGTTCATCAACAGGAAGGTGATTAGGGCACTGCCTTTAGTCAAAATTCACACACACCCACGCACACTTATCCTAAATAACAAGTAATAAAGAAATACACTTAAAAATAGAAACAAACCAAGGTTGTCAAACAAGGAAAGCAAAGTGCAGGGAGCATCCAGGCTCAGCAGCATGTCTTATAAAGTTAAATGAAAACTTGAAAATGAAAACAAATAAATAGCTCCCTAAAGTTCTGCTGATTGGCTGTTACCCGTGTTGTGGCTCTGTGTGTAACCAATCAGATCGTGCTGTGGGTGGGACAATGCTGGAGACAGAGAGGAGCGGCTGCATCAGAGCCAAAATAACCCAGTTTTAAATTGATCTTTTATCGGCCGTTGGATTAAAAAAGAAGGCTGATGCCGATATGTGTCAAAATGCCAAATATCGGCGCCGATAATCGGTCTATCCCTAGTTTTTGCCACATGATCAAGAACGGACTGCTTTAGTGTTTCAAAATTTTATTTGTGTAAATCACACAAAAACATGTAACAAGTCAGTCAGCTTCAAACACACTTTTAAATTTTCCTTTTATGACTAAGAGGGTCTTATGTTTTCTCATTTTAGGAAATTTTATGTAAATCTAATTTGAAAAAATGTATAAAAAAGAGGTAAATGACACTTAATTGAACTGCAGAAAAAATACAAAGTTCCTAACATTAAAATACTCAACAGTGACGTTTTCCATTCAGATATTCAAATTTCAGCCGAATCAACAAAAATTGTTTTCTTCCACTGCTGATGCTCTGTGAGGTCCGAATTGTTTTAATGCTAACCTCAGCATGCTAACATGCAGTGGTGGCATGCTAATGTTAGCATTTATGTTTGCGGTTTTCAAATTGGTTGCTTACTTCATAATTAGCAGTAAACATTAAGTCTAGCTGAGGATGATGGGAGTTAATGCATATACTGACCAAGAAGATGCGATGTAGCTTAGCAAGCTGAGGGAGAACATCTGGTTACCATGGAGACAACTGAAACCTCTGTTAAACTGGGGACATTCACACAAAGTGGCACATAAACGTGGCTTCGGAGTAAAGTGATCACTTCAAGCTGCTTTTCACAATATTCTGTACAGTCAATTGATCTGCTGGCTATTATTCCATCATCACTTGAAGTGCAGCTTCTTCCTCAAGTGTCCCTGTTAAACTTGAGATGTCAGATTGTCCCACGGTCTCTCTAAACTCTAAACTCCCTTAGGTGTCGGACCTGGTGATCATCCTGAACCAGCGGAGGGCCATTGAGGCATTCACAAAGGGTGGCAACCTGACCCTGGGTGGGAACTGCACCATTGCCGTGGGACCAATGGGCAGGTGAGCACCTGCATTCTCGCTCTGTCTATCTCCTAATTGCCTGTTATCTTAACCTGTGATGTAAATTATTGCTTATGGTTTGGTCCTGCCTCCACATTTACGAGACATATAATGATAGTTGTTGTGTCTGTGTTTCAAAGCCTAAAACAGAAACACGAACTTACAATCTTTTTACACCTTTGTGACAGTTAAAACATCATCTCTGATTGACTTTAGACAATGAGACTCGTGTGTGTGTGTGCGTGTGTGTGTATGTGCGTGCGTGCATGTGTATGTGGGTTCGTGTGAAGTTAATTTTAGAAGCAGAAAGAGGAGGTCAGCGTTTTCAGGGCAGTTCTACAGGTTTTGGCGCGTGCTTGTGTGTTGGCAGCAGTGTGTGGGCGTGGTTTGGTATTTGACTTGCAGGCACATGCTGACATCAGATTATTCGTCTATACCTGTCAGATGCAGGAGCTGCAGACAAAGAACATGTAGTGAGCCTTGTTGTGGACCTGCCAACCAGCTAATGGCTCTGAAAGGAGAAACTCATTTTACTACAACTCATCAATGAGAAGATACACATTGATCCCAGAACACACAGATAAAACCAAGGATGTCATGTTCCTGCTGAGCACCAACAAAACACTGCTTAGTCTCTGTCACTGCTGGTATGTGCACATATGTGATCCCTTAATCTCGAGCAGAAGCAGCACCATGTTGGAGTCTGTGAGGATCCATCAGCATTAGGAGCCCAATGTCATGTGAAAGATTATCACTGGTGAAAAGAGTTGTGTTTATGGCAACCACTTAGAGACCAAACTGCTGTCAAACACTGGATTTGCCTTTTTGGCCTCTGGGTTGCTGTAGAGTGGAGTTTTTGTTACAAGGATCTCAAATGTGCATATAACAAAAAAACATGTTTAACTCAGGTGCTGCTGAAGATTAAGTGATGTTACTTGAGTTACTTATGGACAAACAGTTACAGCCTCAACCCGCCACATGTACTTTATTGTGCTGCACTGCGTTCAAGGACAACAGAACATCTCAGAGGTTTTTACAGGTGTGTTGCAGAAAAGAACATTATCACAAAGGCAGCAGGTTATTGAAGAGGTTACCCAGTTAACAAATGAATCCCTCTTTTCTGACAAATAACAGGATGAATTTAACTGCAGATTGATAGTTTAAATGATTCTGACGCTGACGTTTTTACATTCCAACTAACTGTGATACCTGTTTGTTAAAGCTTTACTCTGCTGTATGAAATGTCAGCCTCTTTGATTTATGTGTTCAGTGACATGACAGTTTCCTGTATGTTTCTCACCGTCAGGAACTTGGAGGCTGACGTGGCTCTTCGTAGTACTGCTGCCGTCTTCACTTACTGCATATCTAGAGGCTTGTTTGCTGGCATTTCTCTAGAGGGGTCGTACCTGATCGAACGCAAAGAAACCAACCGCAAGTACGGTGACCAACACCTGCCTGCGTGCAGGGTCTCTTTCTTCTTTGTGTGAATAAACAGTTATTAAGTTATTAAATATATGAGTGTTTGTGGCTGCAGGTTCTACTCTCAAGACATCCGTGCATCGGCCATTTTAAATGGCGATGTGGCACCGCCACCAGAATGCCACGACCTCTACCACATCCTGGAGGCCTACACTGAGGCCTACACGGCTGACTGGACCAGCAAGAATATGCGTCCGAAGGTGAATGATGCTTATGACTCACATGTGACCAACAGAAGGTTAAATCTCTAAGAACAAAATGTTAATGCATTTTTGTTTTTTCTCTCTTTTCTCCCTCCAGTCGGCTCTTCCTCCATCCAGACCTCCAGCTCCGCCTCAGCAGAGGACACCAATGAGCTATGAGCAGCCAGCGACCAACACGGGTAAAACCTTAAAACAACGAGAGAGTTTTACAGTTCAAATATGATGTAATAGTGTGTGTGTGTGTGTGTGTGTGTGTGTGTGTGTGCGTCCGTGTGTGCGTGCGTGCGTGCGCGGATGCATGTGTGTTGCCACCCTTTGTGAATGTGTGTGCAGGAAGTAAAAACACCCTCTACCCGAGTATATCCATCTACAAGTCTGAGACCTCAGGTGAGTTTTCATCCGTACATCTTCTCACTTGAAAAAAGGAAGTCCCTGTTCACTGTCATTCAATCTTTTCCTCTTTTCCTTCTTCCTCTGCCTCACATCCCTCTCTTTTCCTTGACAATTCATCCCTTTTTTCTCCACCTCCTCCATCTTTTTCCTTTCGTTCCTCCTGATTTCCTTGTTTTCTACTCTATATCCTTTTAGTGTCTTTCTTTTTCCTTCCTATGGTATCACTTCCTTTGCCTTTCTTTTCCACTTAATCATTCGCCACCTTCCTCACCTCTTCTCTCTTTTACCGTCTTCTTTGCTCATCTGTCACTTTTTTGCTGTTTTCACTTTCTCTTTTCCTCCATTACTCCTCTTTATTATGTCAGACTTCATTTTCTTCTTTATCAGTTCTCTTTTTCTTTTTCCTTCACCTCCTTTGGTTCACTCATTTTTTGTTTTCAATTCCTTCTGTTGTCCTATTTTCTTCTTGTCCTCCTTCATTCCTTCCGCACCAATCTTTAATAAATGGTGAGAGATAAGTGTTTTCCTCCTGCGGTAGCTTTCCAAAACACACACACACTTGTTTGAAGATGAAAGGATGTGTGTTCTCAAATCTCCTATTAACTTGTGACCTTGATGAACCAGCCAATATCAGTACACACAAACTCATCAATAACCCTGCTGTCTGCAAACTTCTGTTAGCTTTGTGTGTGTGTGTGTGTGTGTATGCGTGTTTGTGTGTGTGAGCTGTACATTAACACCATAGAAACGTCACGTTTTTATTGTTGCTCTTAAACATACAAACCGACAGTTTTCTGTTAGTTTTGGGGCTGCACTCCCCTCTGGTGGTCACAGCATCAACCTGCAACTTCAGGTCAAAAGTTAGTACACACTCACACAGTGGAGTTCAGAGTGTGAGTACATGAGTACAGACTTTTTTGGACACCATTTATTAGTAGGAGGTTTAGAAATAAAAACCACATTTTTGTGATAGTAAAAATAATTTCTTTTAATATCAAGTAATCAGAAATGTATATTTTTTTAATCAATTTTTAGTATTTTAAGTCCATCAGCGGTTCCCAGAGTCCAGAGTTCCTTCTGCTTACACTGATATTAAACATTGAAATGCAACAAATTCCTGCTTTAGAAACTAAAGAATAATAAAACAGTGATCAAATCTGTTCAGTTCATCCAGTTAATCATCTCTGCGCTCGCAGTGTTGGACTGATTTTTAATATGTGTTTCTTTGTGTTTCAGGTCAGTTTGCCTCCAAAAATTTTCAAGACTACGGTACGAAAAAAATCACTGATTCTAATATCACTGCACATATTATTTTAATTGTTAAAAAATAATTAGCTTGAACTCTCCACCAATGAGCTGGTCTGAAATGTTGAACTGTTCCTTAAATGAGGTAAACTTCCCTGTGTATTCATTTAAACCATGTTTTTCTGTTCTCAAGGTGGAGAAGCGTCAGTGGGTGGAGCCAGTGGGCAGCTGGTTGTTACAGCAACCCATCCATTCACAGGTCAGCAGGAAGGTGACCTGAGCTTTGTACCTGGCGACCAAATTACTGTCATCACCAAGACCGACTCCCAGTACGACTGGTGGGAGGGGCAACTGAGCAATGGGCTGGTTGGCATCTTCCCTGCTAACTTTGTCACATACTGACTGATGGCTCCTGGTGGCCTGATGGAAGAACTACGGCTAAACAGTTTGTATGGGAAGCAGGAGAAGATTTTTGTTTCAGGTTACATGTTAGTGCGGCAATGATTAGTTGTATGATCATTTAGTTGATGGAAGGAAAATGAACTGAAAACTTTTTTGAGTATCTGTCAGTTATTTAAATGATCTTTTCAAGCAAAATTATTAAACTTCTGTTAGTTTTGAGAACATGTTTGATATGAGAATGTTTAAACATTATCATCACTGTGCTCTGAGATACTTTTAAAGACATTTTACTGTTTAATAGAACAAAGAAGTTTATATTTATTACCCAAGAAATATATTCAATAATGAAATAATAAGTAAGGCCCCACTTTATTTTTTTAGGGCTATAATTTGTCAATAATTTTCTGAAGAAATTCATGTTGGTACTTATCTCAAGAGAATTAGGCATTAAATTAAAGAGCTGCTCCATTCAGTTAAATGTAAACATACAAACTTTTATTTGTAGTTGATCATTCAAAATGTACCAATTATTGATCAAACAGTGTTATTGGTATTCATATACAAAATTTTTTCCAGGAAACTTCCTGAAATAAGTACAAAATTTCAGACCTGTAACTTGAAGTTTTTGCAGGTCTGTTTTTGATTTCAATCCTGAAATGATTTAACACGAATTAGAAAATAAAGACAAACAAGGTATGAATCTGAGAAATTATTGACCAACAACATTGACTGTTTCAGTAGCTTGTGTAAAGGTAAAGGTCATAAGAAATGTGGGTAAATTAGTCTGGATAAAACCTTCAGAAGTCTGTTTTAAGGAGAAAAAAATCACAAATCTTGTTGGAGGAGCTTCACTCATACAACTCAGAAACTTTTCTTATCGTATTCTAACAAATGAAGAGAAGGTATGTGCCTTTTTAAAAGTTAATCTGCTGCTCTAAAAATAGTTAAATTTCATAATATTTTTCATTTTCTGCACATCTGTTTAGTTCATGGAAGTTTTTGAGTTTCTGAAATCTCAACACATCTGCACTTTGCTTGGATGGTTGTTTATTCTGGAGGGGACAGTTGGTTCATATCTTATAAAAACTCTTTTTCTGTTCATGTCCTGTGTCAAACAGCTTGAAATACATACTTACTTTAAAATGGAGAATTTATGTTTAATTTTTACTGAACAAAATTCAACTTTGAGTTGAGGATTTACTTAATTTTTTCACTGTGTCTTATCAGATAGTGTTTAACCTTCAGCTGTGGAATCTGTTACTGCCTTCACCTTTAGAAAATTCTCTTTGGCAGGAAAGAAATTGACTTTTATGGTTTCCATATAATGAGGATGAGGATGTTAGAAGATGGCAGCAGGTGATTTCTGTCAGTTAGTTTGATTAAAATAATTGTGTCTGAGAATATGTTTACATATCAGAGAATGTATTAAGATCAATAATAAAAATGTATAGATCTTACTTGTATTTAATTTTTGTCCATTTTGTCGAAGAATATCAAAACATCTGTATAATATCTAAACATCTGGAAAAATTTATATTTTAAACATGTCAGATGACATTTTATCATTTGGTCAGAACTCAACTTGAACAGTTGATTTCTTAAACTATTTTTATGTTTGCCACTTCTCTACAACAAAAACATGATACAGAATCTGCAAAATACACAGAACTAGTCAAAAGTTATTTATTTCATGTGTAAAAGGTGTGTTAAACATCTACAGTAAAATATGGTTGTACTGAGTTTAAAGGCTGCAGTTCCGCTTTTGCCCAGCAGAGGATGATGTAACTCATGGGATGAACCAGAACCTCACAAACCAAAAAACAAACAATTTTCTTTTAATCAGGTTTTATTCATTTAGAAACTAAATTTGAACTCACACTTTAAGAAATCTGCTGAAAGAAGATTTAACTGTTGTAACCAAAAAAAAAAAAAAGGTGGTAAAAAGTAGCAACTAAAAATTCTGAGACTGTTCACTAAGCGGTATTTTCCTTCAACAACTTTGAAATGACTCAACTTGGCAAAAATAATTTAATCCAATGAACTGATATTTAAACATATTATCTTAATGGTGCGGTAATTTTTTAAATGTGACACATTAAAAATGTAACTTCAAAGATATTTGCAAATTAAACTAAATTAATGTAATCAAGAGCTGCTTGACACCAAATAAATTAGCTGGGTTCAATTATTAAATTCATGCTGAGTCTGAATTATGACTTTATAGCACTTTATATGGCTGTTGTTGGAGATAAAATTTAATCACTTCTGTCCATAAACATCAGTGTATTCTATGAAAAACAGAAAATAATACTTCCTGATCCTTTTTTTTTAATCTTACAGGTGAGGAAAAAGGTGAACTTCTCTGACTAATATTACATTATTAATTATATTCTGCACGTGTTTTATGTCAAAATCCCATCACCCTCAGCTCAACATCGGCATGAATGCTTGTTAGTGTAGCATTAAGCTCGGCCTGCCAGAGCTGCAAGCATGTCACATGTTAGCTCTAGTCTCTGTGTTGGGTTGTTTTTCCACTGTGACATTATGAAGTGAAGCAGAATGAAAAAACTTGTGAACTGTGAATATACAGTTTATTTTCAGTGATTAAAACAGAAAGAGACAAAACAACAACATTAGAATTAAACACATATTCAGCAGCTGCTCACATGACATCATCATCATCAATCACCTCTTTGGTCTTAAATTTCAAAGCTCACACGGTTTTTTGACACAGTTTCACAGTAAATTATCAGTTCGGCCAAACACACTGAGATCGGAGCTAAATGCTAACTGCTAACTTCTAACTTCTAATCCCTCAGCATGGAGCCACTTTCCTCACTCATCTGTGTAACACATGACCCACTGCGCACCTGTCCAGGTAACATGACTGAATTCAGGAGCCACCCCCCCTCACCAACACACACAGACACACACCGACATACACACTCAATAAATCAAAGAGCCTGACTCATAAAATGCTGCTGCGTGACATCAGCCGGCTCCTCGTGGTTTAACCATTACTCCACCACACACACTTTGACCGGGAGCCTCCACTTGTTGTCGCCTGCTGCTGGTAGTATTTTGACATCAGGATTGTGTTGAGTGTGTGTGTTGCATGCCAGAAACGTGACTGTTGGCA
The DNA here is from genome assembly GCA_029814665.1 of Acanthurus lineatus. NCBI lineage: Eukaryota > Metazoa > Chordata > Actinopteri > Acanthuriformes > Acanthuridae > Acanthurus > Acanthurus lineatus. Next base: position 844,690 of record JAPZDV010000017.1, on the reverse strand, counting down.
ACCCAGCTGAGACTCAGATAGAGTGTGTTCATATCAGTCCAGTGTGTGTGTTTGGTGCATGAGTGTCGTCTTTCTCTGCAGGCGGGGGCTCTGCTTTCATGGTTTGGCTGCTCAACAGCTTCCTGGAAACAAACACACACACACACACACACACCTTAATCAACAGAATGATTCACTCTGCAGCTGTTAATGTTTGTGTCTTGTGGACATTGTAAATGCATATGAACTTAAGTTGGAAAACAAACTTTATTAATATGTGACCTTCTGTTTAAAAATTAATTTTGATTTTCAGGAGCCACAGACGGTTTGTGAGCAGCTGGATCAGAGGCTGCACGTGCTCTGTGTGTTCTTATATAACAGCTCTGACAGTTTTGGATTGAAGCTGGCAGTCACTTTTGAGGCTGATCTTTAATTGTGATGAAAAACTTACCAACTAAAGCCGAACTGAGACTGAAGACACTGAATGAAGATGCATGTTTACGGAAAAGATTAACATTTTCAGTTTCACATGTCTGCTGGAATAATTCAATAAAATCTGAACAGACTTCTTCAAAGTAATGTCATGTGGTTGTGTTTAAATATCTTGGTGCTTTCTGGTTTTGAGGTTACTTGAGTACAGAAATTTACTTTAACAGCCAACAAAAAACTGAATGATGTCTTTGAGGAAAGTCTGCTTGAACAGCCAGGAGAAAAACAAGTTGCCAAATCAGTCCAGAATTTGAAACTCAGTCAGTTTTTGGTGTCAAAAAAGGGGTTTAGCAATCTAAAAGTGTTAGGTGTGAGAGTCCTGGTGGTTCAGCATATTAGGGGACTGTTCTAAAGATTTGAGGCTGCTGGTTCAAAACTCTCTTTTGAATTTTTGAAGTCCAAAGGAAAGTTAAAAATCTCTATGTGTAAAACTCCTTAAAGCAACAGAGTTTTAGCTCAAAGTTGATAGTTCAGATGGTTGGAGGTTGTGAGTTCAAATCAAGGCAACCTGGTTATCTTTGAAGTCAACCTCTTAAGAAAAACTCAGAGGAACCTCAAAGCAGCATTTTTCTTTATCAGCAGCTTGTAAATGTGAGTGTAATGTCCTGTGATTTATGGTGTAGTTTTTAAAGTTTGGATCCTGTAGAAACACTGGAGGTCTACTTTGAATCTCAGCTCTGTAGGTTAGAGGACAGAATTGAACTCCTTGCTATGATGAAGGTTGTTAGTTCAAGTCTCAATAATTCTCTCTATTTATTTTGAGGTCAATGTCCAAATAAAGACTTTAAAGGTCTCTGAAACAAAAGAGAAGCCTGCCAGTCTGGTTAGCTCAGTGTGTTTGATGACAGCCTTCTGATTTAAAGTTTGTCAGTTCAATTCTTTGTGACTCAGTGAATTTGAAGGCTAGTGTCCAGAGGAAGACTTAAAAATCTCACAACCTGACTGAGGTTCTGTTTTGGAGGCTCACTGTGTTAGAAAACTGCAGACAAGTTTTGACATTTCTACTCCAATTCTCCCATGACCTTGAAGTCTGAAACACAAACTGAGGAGACAAAAGCTTTGAGAACAGAAAGTGAAGAGTCTCTAAATGATTAGCTCAGGCTGATAGAGAAATGCTGGAAATGCAAACTGAAAACTTGAAAGGTACAAGTTCAGTTCCTTATGAGACTCCATTATTCTTGAGGTGCAACACCAAGAGAAAAGTTAAAAGCACTTAGAATTCAACATGCTCTGTGTGATAAAAACCTGAAAACAAGTGTCGAGTAGCTCAAGGTGGTTGAGGACTGCTCTGAAGTTTGGAGGTAGTAAGGTTGAATCTTGTGAGATGCAGTGAATTTTAAGAGCTAATGCATCAAAGAAAAGTGAAAAGTTCAAAGAAACAAAAAGAAGCAGTCTAATCATTTAGCTCAGCGTGACAAAAGAATGTTTGGAGAATCGGAGAATGTGGGCTCAGATCTATTAAAGTTCATCCAAAGTGAAGAGATGTGAGCACTAAGTGAACTTGATTCAGGAGGGTGGAAAAATTCAAGACTGTCAGTCAAAATAAGGGATTAAGTGTCTGTGTTGGTTCGAATCCCCTCAGGGAACAGTGCCAGGATACCTCTACCTGCTGCAGAAGAGGGGGCTGTGGCCTCTCCTAAGCTTTGGAGAGGCAGGAGCAAGTGGGTTATGGAACAAAAACACACAAACAGCTATCTTAACTAAAACATCTTTATTGACACATTATTACATTACAGATGCAATGCAGGGTGCGCTGCATTACCTAATTACAGCAACAGGCTACTTACTAAACTCTGATTAAATAAATTTTAAAGTATATTTCATCAGATTCTTGTTAAAGCCTTTTTAAAAGAAAAAGGGTTTTCTCACCGTGTCCTCCAGAGGGCGCTGATGCTTGGCAGGCGGGGCTGAGGCTGCCTGTCACAGTCTTCCACTGAATCAGGAAGTGGGATGCCGCTGGTTTCCGGCAGCAGCAGACAAAGGCAGCAGCCTAGGATTGGTCCACTGCTGTACACAACCATGGCGGCCAATGAGATCGCACCATTTCGCTTTGGGACGAGGGAGTTGACCAGACAACCAAGGCGGAAAGACAGGTTGACCATGGACATGCAGCGCTGTCTGGATTGTTATGACACAGTTATCATCACATCTAACCAGGTGAGTCAGCGTGTGTGTGTGTGCGCATACCTGACCACAGTGGGGAACAGCTCAATGCTGAACAGCACAGAGATGAAGTTTGCAGCAAGGATGCAGAGTTTCCCGAGCAGAGCCAGACTCATCACTAGCACCGGCTCACCTACAAGCACAGGTAAGGTTACCTGGTTACAGATTGATAACGTTTCACAGAGGATCCTTTGGTCAAAACAGTGGGCCATGATTAATGTTTTTAAAGTGTTATCCAAATAGTTAAATCTAGCATATTTTGATGCAAACATTAGCAACAATGTTTTACACATGCTAATCAAAATGGTTCATGCCAGCAAGTAGAAAATTAATGTGTATTGATTAACACTTAAATAATGCTACTACTGTGATAATGTTGACTGATTACTGTTCAAAGTGATGCTAATATAAAAATTATGTTAAAAACCATAAGCTGTTAGCTTCTGTAGAAGTACCGCTGTATTTAGAGAGAAGCAAGGACAGGAAGCATGCTGATCCGCTCAGGAACAGAGACAGCATGCTGAATTGCCGGCGTCCTAGGCTGACCAATGGGACAAGCAGACAGGGAGCCTCTGATAGGCCTGAGAAAAACTGGGCGGAGTAAACACCAACACCAAACGTGCCAATGTTCATACATATGCCATAGTATGTCAGCGCCGATGCCGCACTGCAGGGTGGAAGGAGAGGAACATAATGTTTATCTATCGCTGTATTTTATATCAGCAACATCAAATGTGTGACTGAGATTGTGAAGCTTATTTTAACAGGAACAGACATAACATATGAAAGCGTGGCAGTGGTCATGTTATTATAGAAAGAGGTTTAGACTCATTATGATCAAATGTTCATGCACTCTCTCTCTGAGTTCACTGCACAGAGATAAGGGAACATGTGCAGTTTGCTCAGAGAAAAATTATTAAAAATCTTTCCCCTGCATATTTTAATATATGTGTAACTGTTGTTTACTGCTGATGTTACATAAATTCATCAAACATTGACCAATCTGCCAATCAGATACACTACACACACAATTTTTATCATACAACTTTTTAAAGTCAGTGGGACAATGATACTTGTTTAAACAAAACAGGTGGTTTGCTTTAAGGGATTTTTTAATAATTGTCATGCATACAAAACAATGAATCTAAAGCCGGCTGAAATCTGCAGTTAATTTTAAACTAGACTTTTTACAATAATAAAAAAACCAACACACCACGATACTTTGTAATTTGAATTTAATCAAAGCAACTCATTAAGCTGCTCTTGTATCTTTGTTTTTATGGCAAATTTTATCTGTTGTAAAGATAGTGTGTTGTTAGAAGCAAAAGGCACATGTGTCCACTGTTTTGACTGTTACATCACAACCAAAGAGAAGGTCAAAGATCTCCAGTTTATAAAGCAACTGTGCAAGGGTCTGAGAATGACCAGTCTAAGCTCACTGCAAATGTTTTATGCAGATTTTTGCTTATTTTTCATAATTTTATGGTCATTTTTTTCCCAACAGCGACAAGAAAATGCTGTGAGATTCCCGATCTTCATTAGACATTTCTGTTTTCTTTAGTGTTTTTAATTAAACTTTGTAAAGTTTTTTAGTGTGTACTACCTCAGGAAGCTCATGATAAACAGCCGCAGCAGGATTGTTGGGTGTCTAAGGTGGATGATGTCACTGGGGGCGTGGCTTCCAGGAGGCGGCTCTCTCTGTGCCTCAGTGGCTTTCTGCAAGTCAGACCAGGCCGAGTCCAACAGCTACAAACACACAGACACACACACACACAGACACACACACATACACACAGTTAACTCATGGACTAACACTGACACTCAGGATATTTCCATCTAAAGACATTTATAAAGACAAAGATAACAAAGGTCACTGGCTTTGGCTGTGAATACAGAAGAAGTTAAACTTTTCTCATCGTTAACAAATCCCTCATAAAACCCTAAAAATTACACATCAATCCATCTCTTACAGTACAACTTCCTGTCTATGTCTCTCAGCTCAAATCAAATGGTTTTCTACTGAAACACCTCACAAACAAGCAGTTTTTAGGTTTTAAACCAACAGCAGGAAACAACACTGTTCCCTTTTTTCAGTAGCAGATTAGAGGCAGAAATAGGGTGTGTTTTTGAATAAGAGTCAAAATAAACTACCGTGTGTTTATGGTGATGAAGGACTGCATCAACAGTGTAGCTCACTGATGTGATTCATCGTTAACTGTTAGGGCCTTAACATGGACTTTTGTTGACAGTAAGATAATCACAGAATAGCACCTCAGCTGTAACAAAGTGTTTGTGTTTTTACCAGGTCCAGAAAATGTTTATCGCCAGGGCTGTTGCTACGGTAACGGTCCAGCACATCCTTTCTCCTCTTTAACAGCAACCAGCGAGGAGACTCCGGGATTAAACTTAAAAGACAGGGGAGAAATACTTACTTAGACAGCCAGGCAGATAGACAGGTGAGGGCACCTCTGTCTTACCTGCGCTGCTGCCGTACAGACAGTGCAAACCATGCCCTCTACAAACAACATCCTAACCCCCAACTAATCTCTTTGCCCCATCCCAGAGTGAGGGGTGTGGTTTGTAGTTAACCTCACATCTGGGTCACCTGAAGACACAGTATGTTACTAACCCCCTTGTTGATAACACTAGTTAAGCTAAGGAGTTGCATTTCACGTCAACATTACACTAAAACATCATGAACTGCTTTAAACCTTGAAATCAGGAATCACATAACATCATTTGTCACTTGACCTCGCGTCTTTTCAAGACTTTCCTTAACACAAAAATAACATTATTTGTCAGTTGACCTTGGGTCTTTTCAAGACTTTCCTTAACACATAAAACAATCAATTAACATGATTTTTCCACATTATCATCATAAACTGAATGAGGATAAAGTTATCCATCAAGCTTCAATCAAGAGTTCTGATCAAAGTGATAAATATCTGATAAAACTAAATAACTCCTCATCTCCATTGGCAGGAATCTTCAAACTCTCACATTAAAACAAAGCAGTAGACTGGAAAAACAGCAAAACAGAAAGTGATAGAGTTTATGAGAAATGCTGTTTTAGAGTTGTAGAGATTTTTTGTGTGCATGAAGTCACACTTTTTGTTGAATGAATATTCAATAAGCTTGTTTCTGGTGCAAGATAAACTTAAATAATACATTAGTGTCTCAGAACACAAAAGACTTTTCTTACAAATGAAGTTCAGGCAATATTTAATTTTTTTTTTTAATTTTCAATAATACTGAACATTTGTTAAGTTATTTTAATAATTAATATTGTTATTTCATTTACACTGATATCTTTTTTTTTGGTTCATCCTAAACAGACAAAGTTGTTTCATACTTTGAATAAAAAAAACAGCAATAGTGTATTTTAAGAAAAATTCAAGAATTATAAAGACACATAAGCACCCTTTACAATCAATTGTAATAACTGTAATCTCCAATTACTACAAGTTTAAATTGGACCCAGGTGAGATGGCTGCCACATGGTTCCATCTCTGAGTAGCAAGTCTAAATGTCACCTTACATCTAGTGATGTATATCTGTGGTGCACTTACAAGTAGAGCGGCAGGCTGATGAGCTGAGGCAGAGCTATTGACAGGTGCAGATATGTCCAGGTGGGGCTGAGCCAGGCCAGCAGAGCTCCACCCATCGTCCCCAGACTGAAGCAGAATGGCAGGCAGGCGGGGGGCCAGAGACGAGCAGCAGGGAGGGTCCACTCCACGGCTGCAACAAAGCATGCAGAGATATGTCAGAAAAGGTCCGTTCACTAATCCTCTGCATGTGTATACCTGTGGAAACAGGTACCTCCAGAAGAACCTGGAACCAGATACTAGATGGGAAATACTCTCATTATTTGAGGGTTGAAGTAATCTGATACACACATATTAGCCGGTTTTTGTTTTTAAATATTTTAACACTTAACATGCTCATAAACCCCTGAATTAATTCAGTATAATATGAAGCAAGTGTTGAATTTTACAGTTAAACAATGAAATAAATCACACAGGTCAGGACAGAAGGCAAACTGTGATTGGTTGTGGATAAACACAATGTCTGTCATTTCTTTTGTTTCAGTCAGATCAAAAATCACTGACTGTTTAATCATCTAATCTGGTATCATTTGTAGTACATACCCATTTAATGGCATCAAGAAAACTCTGTCCGCTCTGATGACAAATCCTGGTCAGATGGAGTGAGATATACTGACCTGTAGCAATGCTAATGAACCTGTGGTACCCCTAGCCCCCACTCACAGAAAAAGAGACTGTGTGTGAACAGAGCTGAGGATAACAACCTGATTCGGTGCAGTGAACCCGAACAGACCCAAACAAAGAAGGAACGGCAGCAGCATGAAGCGACACCAATTAACAAGGAGAGCAACAGTTCATGTCACGTTTTTACTGCACTGCTCAGATCAGAAAACACATTTTTCCTCCTGTTACCATGATGACAATACACCAAGCATACAGGATCCAACCACACCTGTTAGACTTAATATACAGCTTCACTCTTTAAGTCTGACGTTACATTTGTTGTGTTTGTTTGGCTGCAACCTGTGAAGACATGATCACATTTCTGCTCTCCAGAGGATAAACTCTTTAGATCTTAAATACTTCTTGACGTTTCCTTGTTATCATCCTCTGGAAAAACTTTATTTCTTATCTCCTCCAGTGGTTACAGTTCAAAATCATCAGGAAACTGTAGTTTCAGTGCTGCAATGAACCTGCTGCCCCTGAAAAGCCTTTCTGCCTTTCAGTCTTTCCACAAACGTCTCCTCCAATCAGAGCTCAGTGGAGGTTAGAGGTCTGAAAACTGCTGGGGGCTGTCCTGCCTCATTACCCTCCCCCCAGTCAGAATAACTTTGTGTCTGTGTGTGTGTTAGTGTTTCCCACTGTGGCCCAATAACACTCACCAGACAACCAGGCCAGTTTGCTAAGAAGTGAAGAAGAGGGAAGTGAGTGAGTGTGTGTGTGTTTGTGTGTGTGTGTGTGTGTGTGTGTGTGTGTGTGTGTGTGTGTTACCTAGACTGAAGGAGCAGATGTTGATGCAGCAGATGCAGATGCCCGTCAGGCAGCGAACAGGGAGGAAGATGAACGGCTGAGGAAGGAAGCCAGGCACGAGGCCACACAAAGCCTGCACACACACACACACCAGCAGCACTGGACGCTTCCCGTACCTACACAAACCATCACATCACAGCAGTTTAAGGGCACATGACAGGAATTGATGGTGCAGAGGAATGTGTATCTAGTGTATGTTTGTGCCGTACCGGTCAGATATGGCCCCTACAACCAGAGACCCCAACAGCATCCCAACCATGAAGAGAGTCTGAGCGTAGGGCAACCAGTCTGTCAAACCACACACTGACTGACACATACACACAAACAGAGACCAACACAGTTACGTAAGACACCCTATAACCCCAAAAATGTGCTAAAGTGACCCCATCCTCCCTCTCTCCTCTCTCTCTTTAAGTTTCTAAGGATCTGCAACTCTTTTTCCTTTAATTTTATCCAACAGAGCTTTAGTTGTGCAAAGCTAAGTTAGTATGTCCTGACTTAACACTGTAATTCAAAGTACAGACATGAAATGAACACCATCTTCACATCTGACTCTGGGTGTAATGGCAACAAAGTGATTTATCAGAGATGTTTTCTTCAGAAGCTGCTCCACATTGCACATTGATGCTGTGTCTTAACCCATACAGTCACAGCAATGGTTGTGTTACTCTAACGCCAAATTTATGTAAAAAATGGCTCAAGTGTTCCAGTGAAAATTGTGACTGTCACTCACGTCTTCGTTCCCGCTCTTTGGCATCCAATCAGCTTCACCCTCCCCGAGCCATGATTGGTTGCTCTCTGTGTTCAGTGGCAACTTTCCAGGCATGGTGTTCCAGTTGGTGAAGTTTCTATGGTGACAGGTGGCCGAGACAATGGCAGCAGCGAAAATGTCGAGGAAGAAGAGGAGAGGGCTAAGGATAAAGATGAGAGCTAGACGCCCGTAGACGGAGAGCTGCAGCGGAGACATCACCTCTGTCAGAGCCTAAACTAGTTTGTTACTTCTTTTCACTACCTGAACTCATAGAAGAGAAAATACAAAGGCTAGTTTCTAGGTGGAGAAGGGAAGATGTCAGGAGTGTCTTGCTTCAGTCTTTCTCAGAAGTGCCCATCTGTGTCTCTGCAGAGCAGCTGCTGCTGTCACCAGACTGTCCAGACAGAGCAACAACAGCAGAAGGTTCAAATTTAAAGTGAACTTTCATCTGGAAGTTTGATCCACGCCTCCTTTCCCTTATTTAGACAGAAAGGAGTGGAGCACTCTCAAGCCAGGCTACAGTGGCATCTAGTGGCCATCTAGTGGCCATCTCATGTATTACAGCTTTTTATACACGTGGTATATCTTTAAGAGGGTTATCACCTGCCCTACTTCTTTATCTATTAAAATGAAAAAAGGGGCTATGAAAGGAAGAAGAAAATAAGGAAGAAAGAAAGAAAATAAGAAAAAAAGAGGGCAGAAGAAAAGGAAGTGAATAAAAATGAAGAGGAAAGAAAAGATGGGAGAGAGGACACAGAAGGAGAGAGGAAGATATGAAGGCAAATAGGGATAACTGAATGAAAGGAGGGAGCAAAGAAATCAAAATGTTGGAAAGATGGAAGAGATGGAAAGTAAGTGATAGGGAAGGAAACTTAGAGGTAATGAAGGTAAAATGATGAAAGGAATTAAAAGGCGAGACATGGAGGAACACTCAGTTACAGTTTAAAGGTGAATATATTTGATAAAATCCATCCATATTTTTATTATAAATACATAATATTACAAGACACCTTCCCCATTTATCTGACTAACAACATCAACATGAAATAACATTAAAATTTTAAAGCTGATTGTTCAACATGATATATATGGTGTTCATCATGAAAACTGAATACAAACTCAATAAACATATTAAACTGTATGTTAGTTATACTGAGCAAACACTCAAGACTAATAATTTATTAATTTTATTCCTGTTTTAATTAATTCTGTATTTTAAATTCTATTGTTAATGGTAAAATCTTTAATAATTACATTATTCACACAAAACCATCTTTCTTTTTAATTTAGTATAAAGTCCTTAAAATGAGTCAACTGCTGAAATTCATCCTTCAGTTTATTTGACAGAAACTCTGAAAGTCTTTGTCCTCATCAGAGATAAATCATTAGGGTATCAAGTCAAGGCCAAACAAACAGGTCAGGGGTCCTCAGGTAACTTGGCTCTTTGCTCAGACATTTGTCATCTCATATTTTCATATTTTGTCAGTGTCCCATCATGCTCTGCTGCCAGAAGATCGGTGAGCCTCCGACACCACTGTGGACACAGTGGAGAGGGGGGTGGAATAGGCCGAGGCCATTTGCTGTAAACCAGCAAACAGACAGCGGCAGGTGAAACGCAGCGCCTTCCTGACGTTCTGCCAGACAGAGAGGAGGGAAAAATAAAACACAGTTAAAAGTTCGGTTCCTTTAAGTGCCCCAGAGACAGTGCTTTTCCTCTAGTTCTGACATTTACATGGACCAACAGGAACAGCAAAACCTGATTCATTGACGTAAACAGACTATAGGCCTCTACTGTCAGGTTTAATATCTGTCCTTAGAACTGAAGCACCTCTGAAGAAATTGTTTTGTTTTTCCTCTCTTGCATTCTCTGCTACAATCTGTGTGTATCTAATCAGCTGATTTGGTCAGAAAGTTGGGGTCAAAGGTTACACTAACTCTGCTGGCTCAGTGTTTAAACACACTTATGGATACAAACCTGTTAGCTGCAGCAAAACTTGTTTGTTGACAGTTTGCAACCCTTATGTTAATTTAATTTTACTTTTCTTTTTGTTGCTGGCTGTAATGTGAACATGTAAACTTAAACTAAGATTTCAGATACTCATGTTTCTATCTCCATGTTAATGTGCGTTTTCTGTTAGTTTTTTACTCCTGAAAAAAATATTGTTACTTTACTTTTTCATTAAATGACAAATGACCTTAAATTGAGCTTATTATTTTATTATAATTGTTATTTGAATCAGTAGTGTTGCTAATAGTGTTACAGTAGTGTTACTAAATTTGTAGATTACCTTTACCTTTATTTTTCATAGTTCCTTCATAATATATCAGATTTTTAATTCATAGTATATTTTTACCACTATTATTGAATAAATAAAAGTTCTATATAAAATAATATTTAAAATTCTTAACCTTTATCTTCCTGTTGCTGCATAGTATTTACCATATGTATTTTGATTTTAAATTATTACATTTTTTAATTACATTGTATAACAATTTTTCATATACATTGGCATTTATGAATGTATTTTCTCCTATTATTTCATTCAACCTGTTTCTTTCTTTATGAGTTCATATCTTTCACATTTTTTTCTGTCGTGTATTAATGGATGAGTTGTGATCAGCACCTATCATTGATTAACAGATCAGATAAGGTTGGTTGCAGCTGAAACTAATAAAACTTCTTGGGATCAAAGGTTTCTTCTCACCTTCCTGTACTTTTTGTACTTCTGCTTTTTCTTCTTCCTCTTCTCATCCTTCCTCTTGCTCCTCTCTTCTGGTGTCTCTTCTCTCTCCTCCTCCACCTCCTCAATCAGAGGTTCATATTTATCCGGCAAGATGCAGAAATAAACTTCTTTGGAGGTTTTCTGTTGCTTCTTTCCCGCCAGAGGAGCTGCGTCCTCCTCCTTTTCCTGCGCTCCCATCCCACGTTCCTCCTCGTCTGCTGGATTTCTCCTTTTTCTCCACTGACCTCCTTGTTTCCACACAGGACCTTTGGATCAAGGAGGAGTTAAACTTTATTAGTAGCCTGAAGCTAATTTCAGACACAGGAAATTCAGAGAGCTTACACATGAAACACAGAAAAAGTAGAATTAGAAGAAAAATGTGGAGACATTTTTGTTGCAGCTTCTTTGAAGCAAAGTTCTGTTTTTAAAGTTTTTCTCACCTCAGCTACAGAAGTTTGAGCCACACTTTAACTTTTTGCTCCAGTTTGATTGTCTGCTGTTTGTTTTACAGAATAAACACTAAAACTGAAACACCCGAACACTGAGTCAACATTAGAAACTGGAAAAACAGGTCACTGAGAAAAAGTTTACTGGATGCTCATTTTAAAAAATGTCAACAACCAAAAACTTTAACCTAAATGAAGTTTATTTTAGACAGTTAGATCAGGCTGTAATAAGTGAAGCTCTGTTCAGCTCTGAGACCCAGAGGGAGAAGATGAATACAGAGAGACTTTGAGGATTAAGGACGAAAAGCAATAAACTCAACATACCTGAGAAGCTGGAAAAAAAAGCAGAGCTGCCCATGAACGAACAGAAAACATATCAAAAATGAGGCTTCACTATGAAACTATAAACTGCTTCCTGTGGAAATGCCATCACTGTTTAAAAAGTGCCGTTGGTAAACTTTTCATACATGAGTGTCTGTGATTGGACAAAACAGAGACAGAGCAGACACACTTCACTTGACTGTATGGAGACAGAAACATGGAGTTTTACCTTTAATTGTCAATTCATCAGCTTTCATTAATACAGCAACACAACTTCTGATATTAGACAGCAAAGAGGAAATAAATATAAACGTGAAGATTTTTAAGTATCATGGGAGGGAACCAATACTTAATCTGAAAATTCACTTGTTACAGTTTTTGCATTCTAAGCCTTAATGACAGAATTCATAGTATGTCTGTGTATGTATGTGTGCATGTGTGTGCGTGTGTGCGTGTGTGTATGTGCGAGTGTGTATGTGTGTGTGTGTATGTGTGTGTGTGTGTGAGTGTGTGTGTGTGTGAATGTGTGTGTAGTGTGTAGCTCCAGCAGGTGGCAGTCCAGTGGTTCTTGATGGATCACAAGGTCTTTGATGACTTTTGACCCTGAAAAACAGACAAATAGAAGTTTAGAAGTTTGATCAGGTTCTATACTGGTTAAAGATGAAAAAATGCAAATAGCTTTTAAGAATGAGATCAATCATTGAAATGGCAGCGAGTCCAAATAATTATAATTACATGCTTTGTGGCCAAAAGTATGTGGACACAGTATTAACAGGGTGACTTGTGACTTGTTGTTTTGACTTAAACTTAATTTACAAAACTTAAGCCTTCACATAAATGTGCTGAAATATAAAAATATAAGTCATTACATGTGAGTGAAACAGGAGATCAACAGACTTAGTTAGAAGGAACAAAGCAAAAAATTAACCCTGTAAAAAGTTTCAAAGTGAGTAAAAGGTTTAAATAAGTCTGACTGAAAAAAACACAAGCAGTGAGTCAGCGTGGCTCAAACTAATGGAAAATTACATGACAAAATAAAACTGGGAGCAATTCTGTGTTCAAACTAATCAACACTGATGGAAAATTAAAGTTGACTCATTGAGGACACACACACACATTTACAAACACAGACACACACGGGCTGGCTATTTGAAATGTCAAGTCACAGTTTGTTCAGAAACCTGACGGCTCTGACAGGAAGTGTGCTTTGTGTGGGTGTGTTTCGATGTGTGTATTTTTGCTTCTGTGTGTGTGTTTGTGTGTGTGTGTGTGTGTGTGTGTGTGTGTGAAGTGATAACAGGAATTTGGTTTCAGTGGTTTTATTCATTCAGCCTTTAGTTTCATTTGTGTTCACACTGACTGACCTGAAACACTGAACCAGCGACTGCTTGAACTTTACTGAAACTCAACTGCGTCAAAGTGTTTTTACACAAATCAAACCATCAAACCTGTATTAACTGAAAGGACATGAAATGACACAAAACTTAAATTTGTATCTTAAATAAACAACAGCAGGTTTGTATAGAAATCATTTTTTTCAAGATTTTTTTAGAGTTAAGTGTTTTGATCAGAAGAAAACACACACACACACAGACTGTAAGTGTGTCATTGCAGGTATATGTGTTTCAACATGTCAGACATCATCACTGTCCTTCCTCCAAGTGTAAACACACACTTTCAGAAATTTGGGTTAAAAATGCAAAATTTTATTTAATGAAACAATTTAAACAAGTTGTTTTTCTTTGTAAAAAATGTGACATGTGTCAGCTGCACTGACTTTTTTTTGTTTTATGGAAATTAATCTCACATAAAAACATTTTCTTATTTGCAGCTTTTAAAGGAAAATAGCTGATTCATCACATTCACATTTAAAGACCTGAAGACTTTTTCTGTCATCCTTTTTACAACTTTAATATGTAATGTTTAATTTAGGAAGTTTTAACTTTTTGTTTCTGATTATATTTACCCAGGTACTAGACTTAAGTGCTATTTTGAGGAAGTGAACTTTGCTTTTTTCCATTTAACTTCTAAACTACAGTTTAATTTTCCTTCACTACATTTATTTAGGATCTTTAATTACAAGTGATTTTTTCAGTTTGAAACAAATGAAATTTAAACAATAGTCAACTGATTCATTATGTTGTCTTATTTGAAATGAAACTATCCAGCATGTAAACAGCATAGACTCCCTCTTTTCCAACTGCAACATTAAATAATTATAATGAAACAACATAATATATTTTATCCCTGAATTGCTGTTCTGCACAGTGAGTTCTTCTACAATTAGCACTTTGATTCAATTTCAATTTCAATTTTCAATTTTTCAATTTTGAAAACTGTGAATTGAGGACCTCTACTTGTATTTCCGAAGTTTGATCACTTATGATGAGAAAACAATAAGTTTTCAAACTGATCAGCAGATCTGCATCAGTTTCTCAAGTTTGAGTCAGGCAAAGTGACGGTCAGGCCAGCCGGGATCCTCACCCTCAGACTCAACTTCTTCTTCCACAGATAGTAAAACTCCACACACTGATGGAGGGACTTGGTCTGTACCTGAACACACACATAATGAGACATTAATGCTGCGTGTGTGTGAGAGAGAGAGAGGGAGAGAGAGAGAGAGAGAGGTGGAAACTCACAGCTTTCTGGATTCTACGGAAGTCTTTCTGATAAAGCTGCAGGGATTTAACCAGCAGCTTCCTCTCTGCTGAACTCCAGCTGACACCTGAAGCACACACAGACCAGAACACATACTGGTTACTTCAGGCTTTGTCTCTGTACAACCTTTAAAAGTACTCAGATCCTTTATGTATTTAAAAATATTGATGTATTATACTTGGACACTGAGCTGTGTGCTTGTTGCTGTTGTTTTCAGAAGTTGACAGCAGCTTCTCCACCGTCAGCTGGACAAGGAAAATAAAGTAGTGACCATTGAGTCTCAGCTGCCATTTTTGATTTAAAATACAACAGAAAACAAGAAGTTTGACTAGAATCCTTCTGAGGAAAAAAAACAGCTCTCTATTAGTTCAGCAGGTTTTGATGTCTTTGTTTTTATGCTCCAGAATGTGATCATTAACGTACAATGATTGGTTATCAGCACAAAGTGATTAAAAGTGATTTAAGAAACAACTCTTGTACTTAGCTCACGGTTTAGTGGAACAAACCAAACAACTAATGAGAATTTACCAGGAAGTCTCCTCTGCACTCTGATAAGATGCGTAGGGCCAAGTCTGGGCTGGCCCCGCCCCCTGGCATCACACTGGAGCGAGCCATCATCAGCAGAGCTTCAACTGAACAAACAGTGTGTCAATCAAAAAACTGTCTAATGATAAACATGATTATACAAATAATGTGTGTGTGTGTGTGTGTGTATGTGCACCCCTGAATAGCTATTTTTATGAGAACAGTTTTTCATCAGTTTTTCATCATTTGAGTTTTACACCACAAAAGTGAGGACATTTTTTGGAAAGTGAGGACATTTTGGCTGGTTCTTAGTTTGTCATGGGCCTTTAAAGGGCTATTTGAGGGTTAAAACTTGCTGTTAGGATTAAGAGTAGGATGAGGTTTATTTTAGGGTTGGGTAAGTTTTATGTTTAGGCATTTAGCTTTTACGGGTAAGGGGCTAGGAAATGCATGATGCCAATGATTGCCTTTACAAGTATAGCTGTACAAACGTGTTTGTGCGTGTTTGTGTGTTTACCTCTCTGCTGATTTTCTGGACACTCTAGCTTGTCCCACGGCGTCCACAGCAGTAGTGCATTGTGGGAGTCAGAGTGGGCATATTTTTGGTCCTGTAGAGGCGGGATTACAGCCTGGAAGCCCCGCCCTTCATTGATCCTCCTGTGATGGCAGCCCATCTTGAACAGTGATATCCTCATAAAAAATCTGTAAAAATTTTTGAGATATAAATTTTTTACTCACGGCTTATTGGTTCCTGTCATTGTTGGTCCTGGAGAAGAGGCTGTTTCCATGGCAACATCATTAATGAGTTTATCTGCCAATCAGAGACACAAAAGAGAACATTTGTCCAAATATGTAAATTTTTGCTCAGCTTGTAAAATGTTTTACAAAGAAGCTGGAGTGATTTCTGCGCTAACATGAGCACAGGTCTTAATATCTGTCCTAACCTAAAAAATGCTGATAACATCACTGCAATCAAACAATATATTAGAATTGGTTTTAATCATAAATGTGCTTACTACATGTGTTGTGAGGCTGGACAGTCTGCGCTCTCTGATTTCTCCTTGTGGTCAGGGAGCAGTACAACCCTGGCCCCGCCCTGAGGGGCCACAGCATGGGTGGAGGGGTGTAGTGACCACTGCTGACAGCTACCCTACCATCCTCATCATCACCTCCACTACATTCCAACGCATCCTCCGCTTCCAGGTGCATCAGGCTGCGGTGGAGCACAGCGCCTCCAGTGGCAGGAGAAAGGCGACTGCAACTCCTCTGTGGACGACTGCATGCCTTGGCCGTGCCTCTGGATTGGACAGGCACGGAGACAGGTATCACCATGGAGATGGAGGTTGAGGCCAATTGGCAGGGGTCTTGACCCTGCAGAAAGAAAGGAAAAGGGATATTAGAACCTGAAGGGGTAAGAGGTCATCTTCCACAGCTGGCCCAAGTAGTGCATGGTTGCCTCAAGGGGCCACAAGGTGCCACAAGGGGCTGTCCTTCAACAGTATGCAACTATAAACATCCTCTAAAGTGATGAAAAAGAGTTGTCTGTATGTATGTGCTCGGGGACCTTGTGTAACCGTGTAGCTGCTCTGAAGCCGCCGTGTGAGCGCATGTGTCCATTCAATGCCGACAGACTTTTAAAGTCACGCTGACACACCATACACATTAACCTGTGACACACAGACACACACAAAACACTGGTTAGTCTGTAAAGGGATCTCAGAGTCACACTCACACACCTTCACTCAGGTTACCTGCGGTCTGAAGCCTCAGTGTTGTTTTTAACTTGTGGCTGTTTCATCTTAAAATGAACAAAAAAGATTCAATTTAATTGTAAAAAACTTTGCTCATAGTTATTTTTTCACATTTGTATTTAGTCAATGATTCAAATTAACGTAATGACAGTCAGGATTTAAATTGCTGAAAAATTAGCTAGAAATATATTTTTTAACACTTTTAGCATTTCATACACACCAAGGTCCAGTCTGGTTGAATGTTTCCTCCTCTTCCTGCTCCACCACACTCCTCTCTCCAGCTGAGCCCAGCAGAAAGTCCTGGAGATGAGGCCGTGCTGCTGACATCCTGGCCTCTGCTCAGTGAAGAGAAACAGTTCTCAGAGTCCCCTGTGGCGTTGAGGAGGCTCATCTGGTTCTTGATCAGCTCACTCTTGACATTAAGGAGGTGTTGGCTTGTCTGATGCAGGTGGTGCTGAGCGCGGTCAGAGGTCAGAGGGTTGTACTCCTGCAGACAGATGCTGAGAGCTTTAGCTCTGCTCAGTTGTCTGGATGTTTGTGTGGGAAAATCCAGTCTCTCTTCCCTAGGAAGCATTTGAGGACCCGGGCTGGAGATGGTTGGTGTCAATGGGTAATGAGGACTTGGACCGGGGGTACTGGGGCTACAGAAGGGCTGGGTGGCATTACTGTCATGGCAACTGTTTTGGAAAATGAGGGTACTGGAGGAATCTTCAGCAGGTGATGAACTGAATCCTGTGGAGCCCCATCTCTCTGAGGTGATTTCTCCAGACATTGAACCCAGTGAAGAGCACTGCAGCTGGGGCAGAGTTGGCCCCTGGGGCCTCCAGGGGTCCTGAACTGAACTAGGTGCGTCAGCCTGATAGTAAACTCCACTTGCAAGAAGTGTGTGGTCATTGTAGGGCAATCTGTGTGTGTTCTCCAATTCGTCTCTATCGTGAGTCACACCAGTACTGAACTGGTTCTCATTTTGGAGTTGGAGATCCAGGTTGGCTGTGTTCAGGTTCTGTGTCAGATCAGACAAACAGAAGGCAATGCTGGAATCAAAATAAGTGACATTAATGGTTTTGTTGTTGAAAGACAGATGACTGTCTCACCTGGTAGGAGTAAGTGTAGCCCTTCAGCAGACAGGAGGGTTCAGAGGTTTGTTCAGCTCTGCTCCAGTTTGGATAAGCTAAACCAGGATCATGGTTTTGGTTGGAGAGGGGGTACTGGGGTGGGGAGAGGAGGTGAGGGGAGGTCATCTGGGGTTTGGCTACATAGTCTGGACAGGTTGCCTGGGGTTGGGGTACAAGGTGGGAGGGGGATGTAACATATGAATGAGGGAGGTCAGGGGAGGTTACATGGGCCTGAGGAAGGAGGTGAGAGCTGGTTATCTGGGGCTGAATGTGGTGAGGGGAGGTCACCTGGGCTGGAGGGATGTGAGGGGAGATTGCATGAGACCAGGATGCACAGTGAGGGGGGGGTTCTTGGTATTGATAGAGCATGTTAGGCATAGATTCCTGGATCTCAGGAGTAAAGTGAGGAGAGGTTACCTGGGGATGGGAGAAGTGAGGGGAGGTCAACTGGGGAGGAGGGGGATGATTAGGGGAGGTCACTTGGGGCTCAGAAAGATGAGGAGAGAATACTTGGGTCTGAAGTATGAGGGGATAAGGGGGAACCTGGAAATGAAGAAGTTCATAAATAAAGTTAATTTATAAGAGAGGAACAAAAAAGTGTGTAAAGAAGTTTTTGAACAGATAAGAAGTGTGTTATGTGTGTGTACATATTAAGAAACCTTGGCATTAGAGAGGTTTCCATGATTTCTGGGTGATGAGAGGGAAGAGAGGGGAGGAGGTGAAGAGGTGAATGGAGACGACTGGGACGGAGAGGAGTGATGGACGTTTGGAGGAGGAGAGGACGAGGAAAATGGCCACAAGTCAGACATGATGTCATGCACACACACACCTGTTAACACTGAGTCTAGGTGTGTTCATGTGCATGGTTGTGTGTGTGCGCAGCAGGTTGTGTGTTATCTAGACGATGTCTTCATGCTAATCTGATCATAAGCAGAAAAACACAGAAAGTTTGGTTAATAATACTGTGATCTGTGATAATGAGCTCTGATATAAGAAAACACTGAAGGTGAAGGTGGAAGTGGTGTCTATTATCATCTCAGCAGTACTTTTTTCTCATTTTGTCCTTTTATTATTATCATTATTATTTCCATTATTTTTCAAAAAATCCTGACAGAAATGGGCTCCCATTAGATCAAATTAACCAATGTTTTTATTTATTATTGAGCAGGGTCCAATTCAATTTTGACTACTTAACCTGAGTCTGTTTAAAACTTGACTTAAGATAGTCCAGGCTGTAAATGTTCAGCTGTAGTTTCTCCTAGATTCTACATTTCAAACTACAACTACCTATTTTCAACTTTAATGGACATAAAATATATCCAAGAAACTTTTCCTGTACCTGTTAACTTTCCTGGGTTTTACTGTGCTGCAAATTATTACATAACTTTTATTTGAATGCAGACAGACCACACAGCAACTGTACATCATGACTAAATGTGAATGTGGTATGAAAGGACACTTCTGAGAATTCACACCCAGAGATGATTAAATCTTAGCATTTCTTAAAGTGACACCATCATGTCTAATTTCACATAGAAACCACACATAGTGTGCCATCTTGTAGCCTAATGTCCATTTTCTGTCATTCAGAAACAGTTAAAAACTTAATTGATGTTTTAAGAACAAAATACCTTTTAAAAATTTGATAAAAACTTTGTCTTTAACTTTTCCTCTCTAAATTATGTATAATACAGTTATAATTTAAACCATAAAACTGTACATTTCCAATAATGACATACATAAAGAATCATGATGTAGCTAATGCTAAATAAAACTACCGACAGTCAATAAAAGAGTAAGAGAGTAACAGAGCTGAGTAAACATTGAAATTTAGTTTAAATAAAATAACTTCTCACCTGAAACATCATCGACTCCGACTGACTGACTGACTCTGACCTTGGGTGTGTGTGTGTGTGTGTGTGTGTGTGTGCGTGTGTGTGTGTGTGTGTGTGTGTGTGTGTGTGTATGTATGTGTGTGTTGTCAGGATGTGGTCACATGTTCTTCCTCTCTTTGGGCGTCTCTTCAGTCTCTCTACCTCTTCCTTATGATGATGATCTTAGAGGTGGGTGAGACAGAAGAGCTTAAACAAACAAACAAACTATCAAAAAAAAATACACATTCAAATCCATCAAATTAAATGATTAATTAAATGAAATAAACAAGTAAATTAAATTTTAATCTAGTAATCTGTTACATTCAGAGTACCAGTGGGGGGTCAACATTTATATGTGGCAAGGCAAGTCAATATTTAACACAATAGCATTAACTTAATGTATTTATTATGATCATGTGATCTAAACCGTCCATCAAACCTTACTTTTATCTGATAGCAACAATTAAATTCGAAAAAAAAATACATGTTCTAATTTTAATGATTGCAACCAGACTTACATGTGTCGAAAACATAAACCAAAGACCAACCAAGTTTTTATTCAGATTTTTCATTTACATGTGTTACATTCTTTTTTTATTTTATTAATACATATATTCTCTTGTCTTTGTTTTCTGTCCAGACACATGACGTGGTCAAGCTATTAACATGTCCCGTATTCGGTCTTACCGTTTGAGAATTATAAGTTTTTCCGTGCAAACGGAACCCTTTGACGTCCAGATCGCAGCACAGCACGGTGCCTTAACATCGCGGAACCAAGATCAGAGTCAAGGGTCAAGCTACACACAACCAAACCGGAAATACATTTGTGTGCATTTTATAAGTAACTATAAAAGGCGAACTCAGTTTGTTTAAAGTCTTTAATTCCTGAAGATAATAGAGGATATTTCATCAATAGTACATAGAGTAACAACAAATAAAAAACACAGTAATACAAATCATCGAAACCCTTACGTTTTCCTTTGGCTTTTTGCTTATATTTTGATAGTCGAGGACGGATGTTGTGCGTCGTGTATTTTATGTCTTTTCGCCTGCTTTCTCTCCAGTTAAGGTCAGCATGAGATCCCAGTTTCAAGTCCCAGTTTGTTTCAGTTTTCTCTCTCAAATTAATCATTGAAAGCTGTTTTTATAACTTAGAGTTATGATCTATTTTTTAGTGACATCAGGATGTACCGCCGAGCTAAAGCTAATGATAATGCTAGCAAACAGAATGATTGTGCTAATGCTAGCCTTCGGTAGAACTATTATAAAAGGATAGGTCAGAGGCGTCATAATTCACATTTATCACAGTTCATCAAAAACATAAACAGCAAAACCGAAATGATTCGGTAGTTTTTATTTCTTGTTATTAATCCTACTTTAAAACTGAAATAAACAGTTGTAATGTAGTATTATTAATCTTTTTAAATCGAGGGTTTAATTTTTAGACTTCAAGTTTATTAAATTAATTCAGTGTTTCTTTTGTGTGTAAGTCTTAAGTGTAGTTATGCAAGTACACAAATAGTGAGAGTCAACCATGAAAGTGTTGGTTATAACTCAGTTTACAGTGTATACTGACGTCTGGTGTTCATTGTGTTAACAGCGTGAGATTTTATTGTACTCAGGATTTTACATGCAGTTTGGCTGTTTAATTTCCATTCATAGATAGTTCAAGAATGTCAAAGTGAAGAAGTGACAGAACTGCTTGGAAGAAAAACATGATGTCACACATCAGGAGGACGCTGTCTCTTCTAAAAGGCTGCTCAGGTGTTTGCAGATGTCGAACCAGCAACCAGCCTGCTCGGACCAGTTCCACCTCCTTTAGCAGCCTGGTCATGGTCTCTGACAGTTGTAAGGCGGGACTTGTCCTACATTCCCAATCCACTGATGTGTACCAGAACCTGGCTCTGGAGGACTGGATTGATGCCAATGTCAACTTGCAGCAGCGCAGCATCCTGCTGCTTTGGAGGAACCACCCGGCTGTGGTCATCGGGCGCCATCAGAATCCCTGGACTGAGTGCAACCTGCCAGCCATGAGAAGGGCAGGGATCCCCCTGGCCCGCAGACGGAGTGGTGGTGGGACTGTCTTCCATGACCTTGGGAACCTCAATCTGACCTTCTTCACCTCCAAGAAGGCATATGACCGGCAGAGGAACCTGAAGGTTGTCACAGAGGCTCTGAGGTGGCTCAGGCCGGAGCTGGATGTCAAGGCGACAGACAGATTCGACATTTTACTTAATGGACACTTTAAGATCTCAGGTAAGAAGGGAGGCTCTCGGACAAGACAAGAGTACCTGTGAGCCTTGCTGTGAAAACAGTAAGCTGATGTGCTTATGATGTTGTGCTCGCAGGCAGTGCGTCCAGACTGAGCAGGAAGTCATCCTATCATCACTGCACTCTGCTGCATTCTACTGACCGCTCCACCCTCTCCAAGGTGCTCTGCCCCTCTTGCCCCGGTATCCATAGCAACGCCACACCCAGTGTCCCCTCACCTGTCACAAACCTGCTGGACCATGCCCCCACATTGCAATGGGAGGAGCTGCTGGACGCACTGGTGCAACAGTACAATGCAGGTACTTCAGTCCCTCTGTGTGATTGAGTCTCTCCAGTTAAAGGATGAGAATGTTGAACACACCAAAGTAAAATCTGCTGGCCAAATAGTGTACAGCAAAATACTACCACATGGGAGATTGATGAGTAATGATGGCGAAATTTACTTTAGGCTGGGTCAGCACACTGTGATGACATGGTACAGAAAGTCTTCACATATGTGACTCAGTTCACTTCTCCTCTATTCTATTGCTCCATTGTTCTTTATTCTATCTATCGCTCTCCACTCTGTTTTCTTATCTTATCGTTCAGAGTTCAGCTTCAACACTGCACTGACCCTTGTCAACCCAGCGGATGAGTCAGTGTTTCCTGGAGTCAGCCGAGCGGCAGAGGAGCTGCACAGCTGGGACTGGATATTCGGAAAGACGCCTAAGTTCAGCATCCAGACCCTCCTGAACCTGAAGGATGATCGATCATCTGCTCGCAGCTTGGCTCATCTACATATGGAGGTGAAGAACGGCATGATTGAGAGCTGTAAGATGGACATTCCTTCAGACTGGCTTCCTCAGCGACTGACCAGCGAGCTGAGCGAATTGCTGGTTGGTGAGAGGTTTTGTCAGCATCGAGTGGCTGCAGCTATTACTGTACTGCTGCGCTCTGAGAGCAGCAAGCTGCAGAGCAGACTGCACAACCTGTGTGACACTATGGTGTCTGCGATGGGCTGAAATAAAGCTGACGATGAACTGGAACATTATGAGCAGCTGGTGTTTGCACTGAAACAAGTGGTTTATCAACACAAAACTGATCCATTCAAAGTGCTTTTACTACCTCCCACAGGCTGTACAGTTAATAACAGCTGAGATATAAAATATCTCAAGTGCTCCTGGTAGAGAGATGGGGGTGGTTATATGTTAGTTCCTTATGAACTACTTTTATCTTTTGTCTTTTATTTCTATGAAAGCAATTAAAATAAAGTTTTTAAAAAATACGTCTTAGTCTTAGGGTACTCTAGAGATTGATAGAGCAAAAATATTCTGATGATTTATTAGCGTCTCATCCGCTGTATAACTGAGGGAGGTGCTAGAGGAAATATGAGGTCATAATCTTGAATACTAACTTGGCAGTGATGTCAGAGCAGAGTATATTTCACACCAATCCCAATGTAATTACAGCATGAACTTAAATGATAAATTGATGAATAGATCAACTGAACTGGAAACTGCAATTATTGGTTAACTGTTTTTCTGTCTCTAGTTCCAGCTTCTTAAATGTTAGGACTGCTGCTTTTGGTTTTACATCAGAGTAAATTAATCATTGATAATAATGAGAATATTTATTAATTTCTTTAAATTACTAATGGGAAAATTTTCTAAAGGCTCAGATATATTTAGCAAATATATTTTAACAAGTGGAGCTGTGGAAAAACGAAACAGAATAAATATGCCCCAATGAAGTTACTAATTTAACTTAAAAAAAAAACAAAACATGTACACTTCTGAAGTTTCCTCTACAACCCCACCTTTTAATATAAAAACAATGACAGCCTCAGTTAAGATGTCACAAGTAAAGTCTCTATTAATTTGTGTGATGAAAGCGAGTCTTGTAGATTATTTACCATAACTGTTGGTCAAAAATATGTTTTACCTTCTATAGAAACTTCACACAGCTCACGTCGCAGGACACTTGCGCAGTGCTTCCGTTTCGGGCCATGCGTGCTGCTGGGAGCTGAAGACCAGAGAAAAATGAAGAGGTGTCACTCGGATGTCATCTCTTGCAATCAAATTCTGATTTAATTCTCTCAGTCTGTTGGTGAAATTGTTGGGGTTTTATTATTATTATTATTATTATTATTATTATTATTATTATTATTATTTCAAATGTATTTATATGTATATTCCATGTACTCTATATTTACACAGCACACAGATTTCTGTCAGTCAAATTTGTCTCTAACTTGTTTATTGTTAGTTTTGACTCTTTTAGTTTAAAAATTACAATCCAAACACGAGTGTCGGGAATTGGAGAGGGGGTCTGTAACCGTAACTGTACAAAAGTGCACAAAAAAAACAACTACACTAAATCAATGTTGGGGGGCTGGGGGCGGGGGCGGGGGACGGCTGCTGTACCATTATATTTTAAGATATAATATAACGCTGCAAAAATGAACATATCAATTAAGACTGGGTGTATTATCATAAAGAAAGTAATAAAATTAACATACTCTTTTCGTTTTAACTATTTAAAAATATTTCCTGTAAGATAATACTCTTAAAGTTTATTACTGTATATTATAATCTTATTTTACGTCTTGTATTTTCGAGACAATAATCAACGGTCTGCGCATTATCGGTTTTTATAAAAAAAAAAAAAAAGGCAGCGCGTTCACAGACAGGGGGATGAGGGGTAAGCTGAGGAGTAAGCTGAGGAGTGAGAACTCATTTTTATGTCAGACACCGGGCGATCTTTGTCTGATGTGAGCCGTCGTGTGTGTCGGCCAGAGGAGAGAGAACCAGAGAACCGCTGCGGCAGGATGGGGAAGAAACAGAAGAAATCCGGAGAGGACAGGTAGAGAAACCAACACCTGCTGTCACACAACACCTGTCCACGCCGACAACCAACAGGCGTTAACTTTCCTGCCCATTACACCTTACAACAGGCCCGTTAGCCCACTGGTTCCACTGTTAGCTTCGTGGCTAGTTGCGCTAGCAGCTGCTAACCACGAGTTTGTGTGAGTGAGTGAGTGAGTGAGTGTGTGTGTGTGTGTGTAGGTAATCATTTAAACAGCCTAGAAAATTCTTAAGCTGAATTACACAACAAGCAGGTGGGCCGACTGGGACTCACCTGAGCCAACGTCAGCCTTTAATGGCTTGGTTACAGCTTGGGTGTTTTCCCTGTGTTTGCCTCCGAAATCAACTCAGTTAACGTTAGTTAGCTAGCTTAGCACTAGCCTCCACAGAACCGGCTGCTTAGCTCTTCTCAGTTCTGACTTTAAGCACGAACTGTGTGTCACTGTTAACACCGTAAGTCAGGAAAGCGGACCCTAAAAAGGCCGAACTTGGACCTGTGAAGGGCAGTTTCTAAATGTCAACAATAAATAAAACTCACAGAACCTTAGTTGAGCAGCTAAGCTAGTTGTTAGCCTGTTTTGTCCGGTCACAGCTGTGCAATTGTGACAGCTAACGTTTGCTATCAGAAAAGCTGATATAATGCTGGGTATCGTTTTCTGCCCACCTGTTGAGCAGTCACGTCATCACACACCTGAGCGTCAGACGATTAATAACATATTAATTAACTTTCGGCAGCTTTACTGCCTTGTTGGTGCCTTTGTATCTTAATTTGTTTTTTAATGTCCAGTTAAAGCACTATGTATATTTATCAAACAGCATTTTGCACATATCACTACAACCAAATTTAATATTGTGTGTTATATTCTAAAATCTACCCAATAACAAGTGACTAACAGGTACAGAAGACTAAAACAAATACATGGAGAGGCTAGAGTCACAACAGAGGGGGGAAATACTAGAAAACTCTGTGTGAAAACTCTGAATGTCTGTGGTTCTGCATGAAATTTGGGTGCTCAAGAAACAGATAACACTGACCAGAATTTGTCCGGCATGTTGAGTTCCTTCGGGACATAGCCAGGCCTTCATAATTAAAACTGCACTGGCAATCTTCCCAAAGACTATTTTTCCTGACTTTTAAACTTTGATCGTCAGTTGTCCAAAAGGGAAACACATTTTTAGACGACAGTCACATTGAGCAGCATTTAATGTAGCTGATGAGTTTACCAATGTCAGGAATAAAGCACATTCTGTAAAATTCAGTTAAAAATAATTGATAATAAATGTATTAATAAATCACTAACAATAATAATAATAGCATCATGCTGGGGAAATATGTTTTATGTGATGCATAGATATGTGAGTGATTGTAAGTGCAGAAAGTTTTTGAAATATGTGAAAGTTGTGTTTTGTACATTAAACCTGTTCTTCTGTTTTTTGTTTAATGTGACATTTTTTCTGTTATGAATTTAATTTTCTTACATGTATTTGTATAGGATATTTATTATTTTTTTATTTTTTCTGTTTTGTCTGTCTTTTTCTGTGACAACAGTTTAAACAGAGGTCTCCTCGCAATGATCAGTGTTTTCAGTAGATGTAGTTTTATCTCAAGAAGATATTTATTTATTTCAATAACATGTACAGAAGAATGATAGTATATTTTCTTCAGGCTGGAATTTTGGCATTTTTCTGTTGAGTTAAGCTGTTCTCTGATCAGATTGTGCTTACTGCGTGTCAGAGGGCTGATGGGAAATGAAGGGCTGTTAAAAAGGGTGGAGAGTCAGCAGCTTTTCATCGCTTCATATTGTTCTCACACACACAAAGTCCTGCTTGTTCTGCTGTCTCTCCAGCTCAGCGTCACATTTTAACACTGGAGCTTTGGTTTGTCTGATCAAAGCTGAATCTTTGACGTGATGATTTACAGATATTGATTAAATGTTAACATTGATCCATCCTTAGTGCCAAAGATGATGGCATTGACATTGATGCTCTGGCGGCTGAGATCGAAGGAGCAGGAGCCTCCAAGGAGGCAAAAGGGAAGAAGAAGAAGAAAGGAGCCAAGAAGGATGACTTTGAGTATGACTTCTCTCTTTATCACAATTATCATATTCTCTCTTTCCCCTTTTCCCTTCTTCTCTTCTCCCTCTTCAGCTTCTTGCCATGTGTCCATTTCATTGTAAGGTGGCTGAAGGCTCCTTCTGATTCTCTGTGTGTTTGAATTACATTCTAACTGTTTCTCCTCCTGCAGTGAGGACGACATCCTGAAGGAGCTGGAGGAGTTGTCTCTGGAGACTCAGGGGGGGAAGGCAAAGGTAACCACTGCTGCAAAGGTTGAACTGCCTATCCATCAGAAAACCCTCTTTCTTCTTACATTGCCTCAGATTTGTGACCGGATCTACACATGTTAAACACTCAATATTAGCAACGTCAGTTCATTCTGTGAGATTTTCCAAAGAAATTTTACAGAAATACATGTTAAGTTCATGGCCAAAGGTAGAAAGAGAAACCTCCTGCATTTGCACACATAGTCAGCGGTCGTAAAGTTCTCTTTTCTGTAAAAGTGTCTTTATCTTCCTGAAAATGATTCATTTCAACCATTCGTTTGTATTTGGTTTTCATTGCTTAAATTCCTTCTGTGTGTAAACTGTGAAATGAGCTTCTAATGTCCCAGTGAGTTCAGCACTCATTTGAACTCCTCGTTAACTCCACTCCCTTTCCTCTGTAGAAAGACACCACAGAGGAGGTGGAGAGCATTGAGCCTCCCAAACCAGAGAAGAAGAAAACAAGGAAGGGGAAGAAAGGTGGAGCCAGCCCTGAGGAAGAGGAGGTTGATGAAGGTGAAAGTGAGCTGAATGAAGAGAGAAATGGAGAGCAGAAAGGCAACAAGAAGGTGAAACACACAAAGAAAAATGTTCATCCAGAAAATATATTTTTAGAAATTCAAACAACATATTTTTGAGTGGATAAATGAACTGTTTATCTTTAAGTTTGAACCTTCTCTCTTTTCATCTCCAGGTAGTTCCTGCTGCTGCTCCTGACTCCGATGATGACAGTGGA
The DNA here is from genome assembly GCA_029814665.1 of Acanthurus lineatus. NCBI lineage: Eukaryota > Metazoa > Chordata > Actinopteri > Acanthuriformes > Acanthuridae > Acanthurus > Acanthurus lineatus. The sequence goes on along the minus strand of JAPZDV010000017.1, from coordinate 816,652 downwards.
TCACGTTCCACAGAAGGTAAGAAAGGAGGGAAAAAACCCTCAGTGTCAGACGAAGAGGAGGGAGGAGACAAGGATAAAGGTGTCAGTAGAGGAGGGGGAGGGAGAGAGGATGACGACTCAGAGGACGACGAGGAATTCACCTCCAGGAGAGACAAGAAGAAGAAGAAGAACAAAGACACAAAGGCAGAGAGTGAGGATGAGGAGGAACATGATGATGAGGAGGGAGGTGGCTTCAAGATGAAGACAGCAGCACAGAAGAAGGCAGAGAAGAAGGAGAGGGAGAGAAAGAAGAAGGAGGAGGAGAGGCTGAAGCAGAAGAAGCTAAAGGAGAAAGAGAAAGAGAAGGAGACTGTTCTGGATGCTAAAAAAGAGCAAGAGAAGAAGACGACAGAGGCCATGCCCCCTCAGACCGCTCCACCTGCAGCAGTGACAGAGGAACAGGAAGGGGCAGAGCCAACAGCAGAGGGTAAGATGGCACAGATGATTATTGCAGCTCATGAGAGGTGATGCAACCGAGAGTCCTCACTGCATCACATACAGTCAATGATAATCTAAACGTAGATATTACTCAATTCAAATGTCATTCATTTTTTTCTTAAATTTTCTAAAATTAAATCTCATTTGAGAGTTTCAGTCAAAAAGAACTTGAGTGTTTTGATTTGCTGCTGTAAAAAATGTTGCTGTCTTCATGTAAGTGAACTGAACATCTCTAATGATTCTATAACATCTTCAACTTCATAAATATACCTCAAACTTTCTTCTACTGCTGCTTCTCCCTGCAGAGGAGGGAGAGGCTGACAAGAAGAAAAAAGACAAGAAGAAGAAGAAAGGAGAGAAGGAGGAGAAGGAGAAGAAGAAAGGGCCCAGCAAAGCCACAGTAAAGGCCATGCAGGAGGCTTTGGCCAAGATGAAGGAGGTGAAGCATTGTGGGAAATAGAGTCATGGAATGATAAGGTTAGGCTCTTCGATGTCTAAGAAGTTTGTGTGTTGTTTGTAGGAGGAGGAGCGAGCCAAGAGGGAGGAAGAGGAGCGGCTTAGGAGGCTGGAGGAGTTGGAGAAGCAGAGGCAGGAGCAGGTAAAACAGCTCCTCCTTTAGGTTCTGTCTGGTGCTCTCAGTCAATCTGTGCTGTGACCTTTGACCCCCTGTGTCTGTCTCATCAGGAGCGTCTGGAGCAGGAGCGCAAGGAGAAGAAGAAACAGAAGGAGAAGGAGAGGAAGGAGCGTCTGAAGAAGGAGGGGAAGCTGCTGACTAAAGCGCAGAGGGAGGCCAGAGCTCGAGCCGAGGCCACACTCAAGCTGCTGCAGGCTCAGGGTGAGACTGTCCACCAGTCACAGCACTGCTAACAGGGTCACATGAGGTCATCTGCTGGTTTAACTGATGAGATGAGATGTAGCAGTGTTTACCTGTAGATGCTTTCAGTCAAACTGCTTCATCCTCAAACTTCAGTTTATCTGTTAACTGTCGGGTCATTTTGTTTGTTTCCAGTATTGAAATCTGACCCAGCCCAGAAAACACTGCAAACCATGTGAGTCACTTCCTGTTTATGAAGCAGCTCTCTGCATTTATTGTGTCTTTGCTGTGCAGGTGTTGAAGTGCCATCCAAAGACTCAATGCCAAAGAAGAAGCCAGTTTATGGAGATAAGAGGAAGAAGAGGGCCAACGCTCAAAATCCTGAAGGTATGGCACTGCCACTCTGTTAAACAGCTTCAGCTCAGTATTCATCCAAACAAAAACCACTCTACTCTTTTCTTTGCCCATCACAGAAATGTCAGAGGTGACCTCACCCCCATCAGAGACCCCAGAGCCAGTTGCCATGGAGACAGAGGCTAAGAATCCGATGACAGAGGTTGCAGGTGAGAGGAGGAGTCAGGGGGAAGAAGAGAGTAAAGTAAAGGATTTGATACCAGGGTGATGATGACTTCCTGCCTTTCCCCTCTTGTTGCTGTGTGCATGTGCGTGTGCATGTGCGTGTGTGTGCATGCAGAGGTGAAGCCAGATGCTGCTATAGACGACTGGGAAGCCATTGCCACTGATGAGGAGAAAGGTGAGATTACAACACATGCAGCCTTCTTTTGCATTCAGAGTGCTGATCTGTTGATTGATGACTGTTAAAGGCTCTGCAGATCAATAAGAATGAAGACACAGAGTTAAATACAGTTTTTACAGAAATCTCTGATAATTTCTGTCAGTCAGCTTAAATAGGTTTTAGCGGCTCTGAACTAAAAAATCAAATACCTCCAAACTTAAAACCCAGAAGTTGTATTCAAACTTCCTGTTTCCTGTCTTCCTCTTTGTGTCAGAGTTGAAAAAAGTCCACATTGAGGTGAAGGAGGAGACAGCTGCTCCTACTCAGCCTATAGGCAGTGAGGAAGAAGAGGAGGAGGAGGAGGATGAAGAGGATGAGGAGGACGAGGAGGAGGATGATGATGACGAGGAGGACGAGGAGGAAAGCGAAGAGGAGGGGGAGAAGGAGATGGCAGTGAGTCAGACAAAGAAAAGGATGCCAAAGGAGAGCGATGACGAGAGCAGTGAAAGCGACGATGATGATGGCAGGTCAAAGGAGGAGCGATTGTATGACCGAGCCAGGAGGAGGATAGAGGTGAGAAAAGCTCTAGAGGAGTCACAGCTTGATTCTTGTCCCTCATCTCTGTCTGACAGGCTCTTTGTGTTTCCATAGAAACGGAGAGCTGAGAACTTGAAAAACATCGACTTGGACAAACTGAGAGCACCAGTGGTGTGTGTGCTCGGACACGTTGACACGGGAAAGACCAAGATCCTCGACAAGGTGACTGGTCACTGACTGTTGTTGACATGCTGTTTGTTTACTGGTTACTGACTGGTTTTCTGTGTCCAAACTGTTTCTTCCTGTACAGTTCAGTGTGTCTGCTTATTGGTGTTCAGCTTCTTACTGTAACTGCATTGACTGATTTCTGATGCTGTGGTAACTTTTATCTGGTTGTGTGTGCATGTGTATGCCTGTGTGTAGCTGCGACACACCCATGTTCAGGACGGGGAGGCTGGAGGAATCACTCAGCAGATTGGAGCAACAAATGTCCCGAAGGAGACTATCGAGGAGCAGACGAGGATGGTTAAAAATGTACAACGCACACACATACACACTCTGATGTAAACTCTGTGTCTTTGTTTGCTCAGTTTCTTTTTAAGTGTTTGTGTTTGTGCAGTTTGACAGAGAGAACCTGAAGATCCCTGGCATGCTGATCATCGACACACCAGGACATGAGTCCTTCAGGTAAAACACTCTCTCTTAAACACACACACACACACACACATGGATCATCTTTAATAACCAACAGTCTGTCTGTATGTTTAGTAACCTGAGGAACAGAGGCAGCTCTCTGTGTGACATCGCCATCCTTGTGGTGGACATCATGCATGGCCTGGAGCCTCAGACACTCGAGTCCATCAACCTGCTGAAGGAGAAGAAGTGTCCCTTCATTGTTGCTCTCAACAAGGTTCAGCACCTCTTCATCATTAGTTTTGTTCTTGTCTTATTGTTGTTTTTCTGATGTTGTTGTTTGTTGTCAGATCGATCGCCTGTACGACTGGAAGAAGAGTCCAGAAACTGACGTGGTGGCCACACTGAAGAAACAGAAGAAGAACACCAAGGACGAGTTTGACGAGAGAACCAAGGCCGTCATCGTGGAGTTTGCTCAGCAGGTGTTGATTATTACATCATCACTCATCAACCAATTACAGCTTCTATTATGATGTTTTGCTATGATGTAATTCTTGTTGACCTGTCAATGAGCTGTGCTCTTGTTCCTCAGGGTCTTAATGCTGCCTTGTTCTACGAGAATAAAGACCCAAGGACATTTGTGTCATTGGTTCCAACCTCTGCCCACAGCGGCGATGGAATGGGAAACCTCATTTCCCTATTAGTCGAGCTCACCCAGACCATGTTAGCCCGCCGGCTAGCCCACTGTGACGAGCTCCGAGCTCAGGTCATGGAGGTAAGATGGTCTCTTTTTCTAGTTTTACCTGAACTCCACAGTCTGCAGAATACACCTGATAAATGTGTATGTGTTTTTATGTGTGTGTTTATGTGTGTGTTTGTGTGTTCAGGTGAAAGCTCTCCCTGGTTTGGGAACCACAATAGATGTCATTCTGATCAACGGTTGTTTGCGGGAGGGAGAGACCATCATCGTTCCTGGGGTGGAGGGACCTATTGTAACACAGATCAGAGGGTTGCTGCTACCCCCACCTCTGAAGGAGCTGAGAGTCAAGGTAAACTGCTGAAATCTGGCCAATAGAGTGTGGTCACATGTGGCTTTGTGTTCTTTCACTCTGAGAGATGTCTTGAAAAGCTGCCTGCTTACTGATTGACTGATTGATCAGTGTGTTGATAATGTGTGCAGAGTCAATACGAGAAGCACAAGGAGGTGTCGACGTCTCAGGGTGTTAAGATTCTGGGCAAAGACCTGGAGAAGGCACTGGCGGGGCTCCCCCTGCTGGTGGCTCATAAGGACGATGAGATCCCTGTCCTGAGGGTAACACACACACACACACACACACACACACACACACACACACACACACACACACACACCAATTGTATGATTTTGTTCTGAGGTAATAAATAAAAAACCTGGATCAGTGTGTTTGAGAGTAAAATCATCCAGACTGTGACACCGGATCATGTTAAAGATGTGAAAACAGACTTCACTGGTTGTGTGAGACTCACAGGTTACTGACTGGTGCTGATTTCCAGGATGAACTGGTTCGGGAGCTCAAGCAGACTCTAAGCTCCATTAAACTGGAGGAGAAAGGAGTTTACGTCCAGGCATCCACGCTGGGATCTCTGGAGGCACTGCTCGAGTTTCTCCGAACATCCAAAGTCCCTGTGAGTCCCCGTCTGTCCGTCTACCTGTCTCTGTCTGTGAACAGCACCTTTCTGAATCTTCTATTAATCAAAGCTGCTGTTTTTGTTACAGTTTTGCTGGAAAATGTTTGTTTTTAGAACTTTTGCTCTGAAAGGCAACAAGAAGCAGAAACCAGAAAGGAGCTGACGTTTGACATTTGACCCCTGTCTCTGTGTGTCTTCCTGCAGTACGCTGGCATCAACATTGGTCCAGTTCATAAGAAGGATGTGATGAAGGCGTCGACAATGCTGGAGCACGACCCTCAGTACGTCGCCGTCAGATACTCGACTCTGTTTCTGCTGTTTCATGTTAAATTCAGCATTATAACACAGTTTTTGTGGGCAGGTACGCTGTAATCCTGGCATTCGATGTCAAGGTGGAGAGGGAGAGTCAAGAGATGGCCGACAGTCTGGGAGTTCGAATCTTCTCAGCTGAAATCATCTACCATCTGTTTGATGCCTTCACCAAGTACAGGGAGGACTACAAGAAGGCCAAACAGGACGAATTCAAGTGTGCAAACTCACTCAAACATGAGGAAACTAACTGATTTTTGTTAATCAGTGTTGAGGTGTGCTGCTCTTCCTCTCTGACAGTGTTTTTTCTCTCTGTGTGTTGTCAGGCATGTAGCTGTGTTTCCAGTGAAGCTGCGAGTTCTTCCTCAGTTCATCTTTAACTCCAGAGATCCCATCGTAATGGGTGTTACCATCGAGGCCGGGGTGCTGCGACAAGGCACGCCACTCTGTGTCCCCAGTAAAGGGGTAAGACTCCTTTAGAAACACTCTGTGTATTTTTTGATCTTGTAGAGATGAACTTTGGTATTTCATTATTTTTTATTCACCTGTTTCAGTTTGTGGACATCGGCATCGTCACCAGCATTGAGATCAACCACAAGTCTGTCGACAGCGCCAAGAAAGGCCAGGAGATTTGCGTCAAGATAGAGCCCATTCCAGGAGAGTCACCCAAGATGTATGGCCGCCATTTTGAAGCCACTGACATCATTGTCAGCAAGGTGAGGACTTGCCCATCAAGGGAGGGAGTTGAACCTTTCAGCTGAAAGAGTTTAAGAGTTTGTTTTCAACAAGAATATGAATGCTTAGCAAAAAGTATATATGCTTGCAAACATTACTTCTACTACCACAGATGCAAGAAAAGCTTAAGCTTTTAAGAGGAAATGCATAAAATTTGACAGTCAGCTCAGCTGTCATGTAGAACATCTGCAGTGGGAGACAAATAAAATGAAAGACATAAAGAAATAAAGGAAAGAAAAGTAGCTAAGAAGGAGGGAAAAAGGTAAAGACAGAGAAGACAGGTAAGAGTGTTTTTATAATCAGTTGTTGTTTCCCTCAGTTAAGAAAAACATTGAAAGCATATTAAACTGATGAATTGAACTCTGGATCCATTGTAAGTTAGCTTCATTAATTTCATTCCCTTTGACTGTGTTTCAGCTATTTTTTAAATAATATAAACGTTAATTCAGATTAGTTTCATGTTTCAAAAATATATTTTTTTGTAAGAAAATAGCCTTCATTTGTAGACACAGGCTTTTATTTTGAAATTTTCTAATTAACTTCCTCATTGAATCAACAGTCTGTTTCCTTCTATATTTTTTTCCATGAAGCATCCTGTACCATATTAGCTGTTCCTCAACAACCAGAGTGACTTTGAACACATCACAGTGCTCCGTCATGATGTTCTTTTGTTGTGAAAAACTATGGGAAATTGTGATTTTTACTGAAGTAGACATAGAGTTAAAGCAATTGGAGAAGTTCAGTGAAACAAAAGAAACCCAGGAGTCTGTTGTTGTGCTGATGGAGTTGGTCTTTCCTGAATCCACCAGGTTTTCATTTCAGTTTTCATTCACAATGATGACATCTGTTTGTGTGTTTTAGATCACGAGGGCATCCATCGACGCTCTAAAGAACTGGTTCAGAGACGAAATGCAGAAAACGGATTGGCAGCTCATTGTGGAACTGAAGAAGACCTTTGAGATCATCTGAGGGATCGGAAATACACATGCACATATACTAATGGACACAGATAAACACTCACTCACACTTCCTCCCTCAGGCAACAAGAGGACGAAGGAAGGAAAAAAAAAAGAAAAGAAAATTTGAAAAAAGCTGTGAAGTGTTTTTCTGTGAGAAATGAACTGTGTTTTTCCACTGTTGTAAACAGTGATAGTTCAGACTGCATTGCACATACACATAAGCAAACACACACAAAGTATTCCAACGTGCCTGTTCTTCAGCCTCAACGTTGTGTCATTTTTTCTTCTTCTCTGCTCTGATTTGTGGCTGCTGCCTCCTTGTGTCCCAGGCTCTACCCCTTTACCCCAGACTGAGGCTAACGAGTTTAATGAGGCCACCCATCAGCAGAGCCAGTATTCAGCCAAATCAGGTGCATTATGGGATTGTACTGAACAGCACCAGGGCTGGAGAGGAAAAGATAAATGTATTATTTTCTGTTGTCTTTTTTTTCTCACAAAACACCAAATCATTGACCCAGCAGCAGTTATGTGACAACTTTAAGGACTTGAAAGAGCTGACTTGTGTTTGGGGGGGGTTGATTGACAGAGGGCATCACCTCTGAGATTTTAAAGTGTTTTTGCTGCAACTGCTGATGTAATAAATTCCGATGACTCTGATGAGACGTGCAGAGTTTTTAGTTCAAACAAGTTTATAGAAATTCCTCTTTAACAGAAAAAAGTGAAGTTTTAAGATATTAATGGGTGTTTTTTTTAAGTCTGCTGATGTTGGTACCACAGAAAAAATCATTTAAAAATTAAAAAAGTTTAATTTTCATGTTTAAAAATTATTCTCATTTAATATAATGAGCAGTCAATGTGTGTAAGTTTCTATTTTTAATTTTATTTTAAATCATATTAACTTTGAAAATACAAGAACAGTTTTATTTTTTCTCTCTTAAAGCTTAAAAAGGGAACACGCAAGTATGATAAAATGTGCAGCCTGAACTTGAAAATAAAGTTGCAAACTTTTTTGCATCTGAATTCTGATTAATTTCCAAAGTTACTTTTTTCATTTACAGTCAAACACCATAAAATTTAAAAAAACGCTCAATATCTGGACGATTCGAAAATTGTGGTTCAATTTAAAAATAGAATTCTTGAATTAAAATAATGGGATTGTTTAACTCTTGGTATGGATTCCTTGTTATAGAAAAAATCTTATTTGATGAAAGCAGCATTTTGCCTAAAGATCTTTCAGTTTCTGGTTTTAAAAACATGAGAGTTTGACGTTTTAAGTGATTTCAGTCTGAAACAATCAGTCGGTGATGGAGTTTGCTTTTAAAAACCCATTGTAACCAAAAGAAACCAGACAAAAGGCTGTAATGTGAAATGTGCTCATTCAACAGCTGAGTGTGATCATGAACAATAAATTTGGATATGAACAGTCTCGCAAAAAGCCACATCAGGCAGTTTGTTTCTGCAGCCTAAAGATTTTTCCCTTAGAACAAAGAAGAATACATTTTCTGAACAACCTGTAGGTTTAAAAACAAAACAACAAAAAATGTGTGTGTGTTTTTTTTATATTTTGCATCCTGCTGCCACTTCCTGTGCAAAAATGTGTCCTGCGGATGATGACGTGGGAAAAGTGATGGAGCCGTTAAAATCTGAAGGGTTTATCCTCGAAGGACCCTTTAACATTTTGTTTAAAATGTTCAAGGTTTTCATAAAGGAATAAATAATAGATGCAGTCAGTCCAGCTTGTCAGACAGCGGAGGGGATGAAAAGTCCATGAAGGTCCATGTGGACACTGGCGGGAATGGAGGCACGAGCGATCTCCTGCAAGTTTTTAGCGTCGAGAACAAGCATGAAGGGAGAGATATTCGGATCCGGAGAGATGACGGAGGATAAAATGACTCCTGCAGGAAAAATACAAACAGTTAAAACCAGGAAGTGCAGATTCTTTGAAATTGCATAATGTAACCTTCCTGTTTGGTTTTTAAAAGTGTCAAGTGAAAATCAGAATAAATGCTGTGGTTAGTGAACAGAGTGAAGCTTACCGTCGTCCTCCTCCACGGCTCCGGGAGACGACACGAAGACCGGCTCTGATGGGTAGCAGGATTCCTGCTGCCACTCGATGTGCGTTCTGGTGACGATGTCGATCTTGGCGATCTGTTGGCATGAGGGAGAGAATTAAAGTTCAGCACAGGCACTTTTGGCTAATTTTAGCCCCACGGTGGGAAGTGTTGGTCAGAATTTAAATCTGAAAGAAATTCACGACAGCTTGTTAAATAGTTATTGAAATATTTCTTAGCCAAAGCTGCTGAAAAACTGACGGATGCTGCACTGAAATTATCATCTATGCTGATGGAATGGACTCATTGATAAGGGGGTGTTTGGATGTTGGTGGGGTTGCAGCCTGATGTGTCTCACCTTGTTGGGATGGGGAGACCACTCCACTCTGGAGCCGTAAAAGTATCTGTACTTCTTAGCGTTGAAGTTGTAGTTGATCCGTGGCAGCTCCAGACCTGGGAGGGAATTAGATCCATCAGTTCAGAGGGATAAAACGCTCTTAAATCAAACAGATTGACACTATAATAATAATTCTACTGTTAATAAAATGATAAACCTTGGAACAGAGTGTCTGGCGTGCAGTAGACAGAACCGTCCTCCTGCATCACTGCCAGGGCTGTAGTGTCCGTTAGAGTGACCAGATTAGATCCTCTAGGAGATTCCTGGAACATAAACAACCACAAACTCATCACACACACATTAAGTACAATGAACCAGTGGAAATTGGTGTGTTTTGCAGTCAGTCTGTACCCTTTGGACGTTGAGTGGCAGGACGAACCTCTGGCAGACTGGCGGACTGAAGCTCTTGTTGGACTCGATGAAGTTACCGCTCTCCTGTTTCATGTTCTGGATGTAAAACATGTCGTACAGGTTGCTGTTTTTGTAGCTGATAAGATCAAACACAACGTGGCCATCAGCCTCGTATGAATTGATGTGGTGAAAAACCACCATTGAGTCACCATAGAAACGAGTGGACACAGCCTTTCCTGTGTGTCTGTTGATGACGTGAAAAATGGTCTGAGATGGAAAAGAAGGGAAGAGTTAAACACTTGAAGATGTTCATTTGTCTTCAGATTTCAAAAAATAGAACTTTTGATGTCTCATCTTTTAGAACTTGGAATCAAAGTTAAAGAAAACAACAAATATTATGAATTTATGAAATAATCTTCTGATGTATTTGAGTTGTTTCTCTGGGTTTGTCTTAGAGCTTTTCTGCCCCCGAGTAGTAGAAAACAGTTTTACCTGTAAGTCACCACAGCCTGTTTTTTGTCATCTTTGTGTTTCTGCGAGTATGATACTTTAATAGATCAAAGACTGACTTACAATTTTGTCATCAACTGTATATAAGACCTGAACTCTGTCAGCTAGAAACATTGTTAATTAATTTAAAGAAAAAACATTGCTCCTTTAACAGCGACTGAAAGTTGGGACTCACAATGTCATCCTTGTCGAATTTGAGACAGCTCCCCCAGTTGACCCCTCTGAAATAAGCAGTGGCCAGTTTGATGATGTCCAGTTTGAAGGGCTGCTCCACAAAGATGATGTAGTTGCTGGTCATGCCGAAGCTGTGGAAGTAACTCGGGAACAAAGTGGAGCGAAACGGGATCGAACAGACCTGCTCAACTTTCTTAAGCGCCGGCTTCTTGTTCTCCTTATCTGAAACAGACAGGTCAGTCTTGTAAATAATTAATCTAGTTATTTATGGGTTATTATTATCATTATTATCATTATTGTTACTGTTGTTGTTGTTGTTGTTGTTATATTATTATTGTAACTATTATCTCATTGTCAGAACACATTTTGTGCCACCTTTTATTCACTTGTCAAAAATAATCAGACTCATGACAGAGAACGTAACTGTGTTAATAAAGGGAGCAAGTACAATTGTTCGCGCGAGTGAATTACATGCAAGGTCACAGTAAAGATCTGTTCTGCAGTTTAACCACAAAAAACGCCGTTGTTAACGGCGCTCAGTAAAGTGCTGCTTTGTGATTGCAGTGTGATAATGAGCCCTTCCCTCTGATTTGCATAGCCAGTAAGATCAATGTTTCGACAACCAGTGAGTTCTTGTTGGGCAGCCTCGATGATGCGAAAACATAAACAGTGCAAAAGAATGAAGTTGCCCCGTGTTCACACCAAACGCCAGTAAAATTATATGCGCCAGCGAATTACATCTAAAGCCAATGCAAAGATGGGATTTGATGCAAGTCCTTGATTGGCGGTGCGAATGAAGAGGCTATTCACACAGATGTGAATTTACAACGCCTTTGAGGCGCTACTCGCTTCATTCACATGGCTCCAGTTTTGTTCATGTTGTTTTTCACAGCAGACAAGTTGTAAATTTCTCCACTAGGTGGCGACATTTGTTTCCAAGTGCTATATTAAGACGTTAAAGCCATGTACATCCAGAGTTATCTACTTTTTTTTTTTAAATTATAACGTTATTCTCATGATTCCCAACTTTTTTCAAAACTCCTTTATGAGTTCAATCATCTGTTGTTTTATTTCATTAAATTTTAACTTTTACCTTTTGATTTAAATTGCTCAGCACACTGAAACTAATTTGTGATCAGCTGCTTTAAAGTAGCACAGTTGGATCTCCATTGACCAAGTGGAGGTAAAAAGGTCAATTTAAAGCATATTCAGCAGATTTCGTGTCTAACCGCCGATGTCAGAGGAGCGTGCAAATAAAATGAGCTGTGAAACAGAGGACACACTATTTGTAGGGCAGTGTGACATTACTGATATCAGCTTTATGTGTCACTTTGCTCCGCATCATAGATCGATTAGACTCAGAGGTGAAATTAGATAGATTAGATAAAGACGGAACTCCTACAGCTGCTCCAACTCCATTGGTGCAAATAATCCAAGACATCAAGTCTTTTTCCCTCAATGCGCTCTGTCAGGACGTCTAACATTAACATAGATCCTACAAGATTCGAAGGGGGGGTGTCAAGGTTTTGAGGTCCAGTCACGTGACTGTGACCACAGTACCTGAGGCATCGTGCGGTACTTTGAAGATGACGTATTTCGGCCGGCCGAAGCCCATGAGGGCAGTGCCCATGTTGTAGGTGTTGCCCTCGTCGTCGTAGTGTGGGTGAGCCGTCGCCAGGTTCACGGCGATGTGGTTCCTGTAGTTTATCTGTTATTTTTTGCAAAAAAAAAAGTGTCATGCAGAGAAAAAAGGAAGAGTTTGATCCAGTAAATATCTGGGTGGAGACCAACTCACCCTGCCAATCGTTTCCAGTGTAAAGGGGTCAACCTGGTTCATGTAGTTGACCTCTGAGGAAGCGTAGTAGTCCTGACCGTAACGGATGATGTTAACCAGATTATTGTCGGTGAAATCGGGGATGATGTTGCTAAGGTGCGTGAAGGCCCTAATGATGACAGAGAGAGGGTTTGATAGGTGAGTTTATAGGCAGATTTCCAAAGATCGCGTGTAAATGCTCCTTGCCTCTGCTGCGTTCAGGGACCTTGCCAGCAAAGTGTCTGAGTTTCAGATGGGAAGAACCCATAACTTCGTGGAGTTACTGACCCTTTGTCGTGTAGATAAATTAATAGATGCTTCTTGTGATGGCAGATTTGACCAAATTGACAAGGATTATCACAAAAGATATTTTCTTTGTATTTTTTTTTTAATTTTAGTCTTTTTATTAAGTTTTTATTAACTGTTTTAATTTATATTAAAAAGATCATCTCTGTTAAAGAGGCCTACAATTATTTAAAGTACAGATCTCTGTGATTAGTCATTTTTCAAATGCTGATTTATTTACCACACTGGTAGTTTTAGTACTTCATGCGTTTAATAATGATCTTTGATGAGGTTGTGACTGATTCAGTTGACCCCTGCTAATGCTTTTTTACACTGAAACAGGTCTGTGTCAGATTTTATCTAAAGTCTCTTAATCTCTGAACATCTATGACGGACTGAAACAGAGCCCTGCTTAGTGTCTCTGTACCTGGAGAAGATGTTTTTGCAGGGATCTGGGTAGATCATGGTTCCAAACTCGGACACGACAATCCTGTCAGCCTTGATGTTCCTTTTGTAGGTTTCACTCTTCAGAAACTTACTCCTGTAGGACACCTCACCTGAAAAACATCAGCAGCAGTCACTTGACTTTCAAACGTTTGGATTTTAAATGCTGTGTAAATATAAACACTTAATGTTGAGATAATGTTGTGTTGATGATTTAAATCTGAATTTTCTCTGCAGTATGGAGTCTCACCATTCATGAAGGTGAAACTGTGGATGAGTGACAATCCATCAAACCAGTGGTTGTACTCAGAGCGACCCACGGAGAACAGACCAGGCCCGTTCCTCAGCAGAGTGCCCTGCAGCCATGATGGGATGGAGCCTATAGGTCAGAGGTCACACAAACGCTTAAACTGATAGTGTGTGTTAAGTACTGCAAACCCACTTTCTTTGTGTCACTAAAACTCTAACTCAAAGTAAGAAACAGGAAGGTGATCAAGAAACTAAAATCAAATACTAAAAAGTTATTTTAAAGGCACATTTATATTTGTTTAAAAATATAAGTCACTCAAACATCAAAACACCAGTAAAAACTGCAGACTGTCACATCCTGATGATTGTTTTTATTATTTAAAACATTTTATTAAATTTAATTGCATTTTTCTCAGAGTTCAAGTCTTCAGATGTTTACTTTGAAGTCCACAGATCATCAATTTACTCAATATACTGTGATTTTTCACAAACTTTTCTTGAAAATGACTTTAAATATTAATGAATTATTAACATCAATGAGGCAACTGCTACCTGTTTATCTAAAAATTGGATTATTTATTAACTGACTAAACATTTCATCTCTTGTCTTTAAGAGTTTGAGAGACAAATTGGAAAAAGATTAAATATTTAATTAAGTATACCAATAAAATGAAATAATTTTTTTATTTTTTCTTTATATCTTTGTTTGTGTTAGTAATATTTTACATTTTATTTTACATTCTGCAAAATCTCTGCAGTGCATCTCAACCAAAGTTAACTGATCAACATCTTATAAAAATTGAAACCTCAGCAGGCATGAATTGAAGCTCACCTTTTACTTGGGCTTTCACCGGCTCTGGAGTTTCTAATCCATTTTTTGCAAATATAGACTGCATATTTCTCTCCTGTCGTGCAGAAGCTGTATATTTCCCAGAATGCACCGCTCTTGTCTCAGCAACTGAACACGCAGACGTTCAGCAGCTGATCTTATGTAGCTTTCATCGTCATCTACGTGATGATCTTCAGGCGTCAGAAAAGTAAACCTGCACTACCAACTCTGTGGATTATGTAACTGCAGTGGACTTCACTCTGCATGGCTTTTCACAATAAAAGACTGATGTGGTCTGACTCATCAATGATCCTGTTCAGCATGAGTGAACAACTGGAAAAAATGTGACAAAGCATGATTTATTCTGTCTGACTCCAACTATTGACATAAAAATCTGCTTTTAATTATGGTTCAGTTACACAAAGGTGACTTTTATTAAAATAAAATTTTTCATGGCTGTAAAAAACAATGTGTTTAGGTTCAGTTGAGTCTCAGTCAGCTATTTTGTTTTTACTGCAAATCAGAATTTATTTATTATGCTTTTAATCTGAAGGCAGACATGGTGAAATAATAAATGCAACTTGCTGAATCTTTGAACCCAAACCTGATAATGTGTGATCGGACGATAACAGGCAGCAATTATCTTCCTGAAACTGTAAATACACCTTCAGTCAGTACTGAGTACAAAGCAAAGATTAAAACTCCAGACACCAATAAACATGAAAAGGAAGCTCAGTTAAAATGGCAATAAAGAGTTCAATTAGTATTATAATAAAATAAAACTTTGGAATAAAGAAAGACGTTTTAAAAGGGATTATTAAGAAAACTAGAAAACAGCTGGAGGTGAAATAAAGATTCAGATTTTAAAATTGACCTCAAGATGAAATAAGTAAACTTAAATTCACATCCAAATGTGGGAGTGTCTAATCAGGCTTACAGTAAAGAAAGCAAGGAAGTTATTTAATGAGTTTTTAAAAAATGCTGCAAGAGCCTAATAACCTCATAAAGTGATAAACCTTAGAGTCTGTCAGGCCTCAGCACTCAGGCACTGTGAGGAGTGTTAAAATTATCAGCCGTCATAAAACTCAGAGCAGATAAACAGCATCAGGAGCTTCAGAGGAGCAGCTGAAGCTCGAATGTTCCAAATGTCTCAATAATCCTGATAGGAAAGTTCCTTCATTAGTGTCTTTGCACAGCACAACACATTTACCAGCTCTTTCACATGATGTTTTTAAGTTACAACCAAAAACAATCAAAATGTTATAGATGTTATGTGAGATTTAGTTATTAAGATGATGAAAACATCTGAAATTTAAGTAAAAGACTTAAACTCTTCATCTTCTCAAAATCTAAAGGATTAAATCAGGTTCAACTTGTAAAGACACAGAGAGGTCCGACTTTAAAACATCTGAGAACCTTTACTTTAAAAAACAGTTTATAATTTATCAGGATGTTCAAGAAGTGCTGAATTTAGTTTAATACAATGAATACAAGCTTTGTTTAAGTCTGTTTATTTAAATGTATAATCTGTATTAAGCAGCTTGTAATTTAAGTTTATTAAAACATTCACCCAGGCTGCACATAGTTAGTTATTTAATAATGTGCAGATTATTTTCTCTGAAATAGTTTTGTCAACAAAATTCCAGAAAATAGTCAAAAAGTTGCTCTTTTTTTGTCTGATCAACAAACTCTGAAGTTTCACAAGCAAAATTTAGAGGCAAAAATAGGAGCAAAAAACAAAAAAAAACAAAACAACAGTCAAATTTAAAACAGTTTATAAAATTATCTGTCATTTTTTTAAATTAAAGTGTTGCAACTCTAATTCTTTCATTATTAACTTTTTCTTTCACATTCTTCTTAAAGCCCTAATTGTATATCATGATTCATTTGTTTTCATTTCAACTACATTTCTGCACATCTATGTTTTTTATCAAATAAAAAAGTAGCAGTAAAACTGAGAACATTTGTGTTTTCAGGTTAAGATTAGGTAAATCAATCTTGGATCAGATTAAAACTTTTGAAAGAGATTTCAAGATAAAAAAAAAATTAACTTGTGTGTTTCTAACAGTTTAGCAGATATGAGAGCGTCAGTTTGAACTTCAGACTCGTCAGCTGTATCTCTGCCTGTGTAATTGGTTAAATCAGTTTACAGCTTTACAGCTTCTCTTATCGGGTCACAGTTCTGTAAAGGGCCTCACTGATACTGTGTCCTGAAAACACAAATCATCCACATCAGTTTAGATTCACTTCAATGGGACTTTGAGGGCAGTCAGATGAAGTTAGCTGGTCGTGGTTTGATCCGGTGC
This sequence comes from Acanthurus lineatus, assembly GCA_029814665.1. NCBI lineage: Eukaryota > Metazoa > Chordata > Actinopteri > Acanthuriformes > Acanthuridae > Acanthurus > Acanthurus lineatus. Next base: position 800,375 of record JAPZDV010000017.1, on the reverse strand, counting down.
AGGAAGTGCTGTGACTCTTTTTCCTGTGGGGGTGATGGATGCTTCATGTGGGACTTAAAGTGTGACTTGAACTTTCTAGAGTGGAGTTCATGCCCCGTCTGAGGCTTCATGTCAGGGTTAACGTTATATAAGCACAGTGATACCACCAATCACTACTGTGCACATTAACTTAGGAAGGACCTTACACACAATTCCAGGGATCTTATGTAGTTCTTATCATATGTAATCAACAATGACATATAGATTTAAGGATGAGTCAAGGCCACTGAGGGTAGGACTGAATCCACAGACACACAAACAATAAACTTCTCACACGCACACATTGTGTTGGATGAAAAATGAAGTTTATTACAAACAACGACAGAGAGCTGTTAGCAGTCAGTTAGCAGCTGTTAGTTCTGTACAAATAACACTGTTTGATTGGTTAGTTGAGTTTGCCAATAGGCAACAAGGCTAGGTCTCAAACAGCACCCTACACCCTCTGCAGTGCACTATTTCCCTGCCATAGTACACGGCTTTCCATCTTAAACATTTGGTAGTGCACAACTCTCTATGCTACATCCTGCATAGTACCCTACCTCCCACCTTGGGCCCTCCATAGTGTGCTATTTTCCACCTTAAACCTTGCGCAGTGCATTACTTTGCTTCTTAAACCCTTCATGGTGCACTTTGCATGATATGAGACTGTTATGTGTGAAACATTTTTCTAAAGTCTTCCTCAGTGCACTTTGTTGCACTCTTTACCCTTAATAGTGCACTACCTTACATCCTTAACCCTCCATAATGCACTAAATTCCAGCTTCAACTCTTCATAATGCACTCCTTTCCTTCTTATACCTTTCTAAGCCCACTATTACCACCTTGCACCCCTCATAGTGCACTATGAAGGGCACACTACGAATCCTTCTGTGCACTCCGAGTTCACAAGTTGAAAAGTTGCAGAGGTTTTTTTTAAACATGTTGGAGTCCAAATGACTTTTCCTGCTTTCAAACCTTTTTGTTTTTGTTTTTGTTTTGTTTTGTTTTGTTTTGTTTTGTTTTGTTTTGCATTTCCAATTACAACACTGACATGTTCAAGACAAAATAATTTTCCATTCATGAAAAGGGAACAAAGTAGAGTTCAAGTGTTCAACTTTTTTTGCCGAACTGATGCTGAGTTTATGTTATGTGGGATTGGAGAAGACGCCATTTTCAGAGTGGCTTTAAGACAGTTAAAAAACTCTGTGCAGGGTCAATAAAGAACCATATCCATGGAGGTTAACCATGCTTTTCCAGGAATTTGTTTATTTTATGTGCCATCTTGGATTTATAAGAGCATGTTGGATGTTTGTTTGAAACTCCCACATTACATTAATGCAGCACAAAACTACATTTAAATGCGACACACACTGGCCACCTCACACTGCATCATTTGCTACCATGTCTGCTGGAAATCGTGTATGTATGAAGCAGATTGAACGAAACATTTCACGGTTTCAGTGATGAAGACATGGTTTTAACGAAAGGACATTTAAGAACAGGAGTGTCATGTCACCTTGACGTGTCTCAGACGTCTCCATGCACAGCAAGCCAGCTGTTGTTTCTCATGTTTTACATCACATTACTGTAAGCTCAGCAGATTAAAATCTGACATCTCAAACTTCTTGACATGTGAATGTGTCAGAGTTTACAGGACAGAATTAACGTTCATTCTTGACAGTTTGATGAAACTACAAGCATTATCTAACAGCTGTTTTGGTGCTTTCAATCCGCTGTTGAGTTGAACTTGTAGTAAGCTTCTTTTGCTGCACTGGTCTGCTACTAAATCATGAGAAAATTGTCTTACAGTTTTTGATTCATATTTTCATGTATAAACACATTTAATGTCTTCAGATGGCAGAATTCAACCTGCTAAAACACAAAAACCTTAAAAGGTTGAATTCTTGCGTGTTCACACAAATGAGAAACTACAGTGAAACCAAGCAGCCTGCAGCACCAGTGTGTGTGGCCCTTAACACAACCAACACTTGGTTTAAAAAATACAACTGCATGAGTTCTATTTGAAGGCAGAATTCCATCTTAATCAGTTCACTTTTTCTCTCTCTACACCCTTCAAAGTGCACTACTTCCTGTCTGAGTTTTTCGGTAGTGCACTAGACAGGCTGTGTAGCTCCGTAAGGAAACAGGGTGTTGTCTGAGAATGGCACCAGAGAAACTGAGAGAGACAGAGAGGTAGAGAGAGAGACAGGTAGAGAGACAGATAGAGAGTATGCTGAAGGTTACAGCTTCAGGTTTAGTAGAAACAGACGGTCACAGTAGGTTGAGTTACGGCTGTCTGTCTGTCTGTCAGACAGGCAGTTTTAGTGTCTGGAGTTGGTGGAGTAGCAGTTGGAGGTCTGTTCTATATACAGAAACAAGAAATGCATAATCAGAATATCCAAACTAACCAGAGCTGCGGGTGCATGGGGGGGGGATAGGGGAGGGAGGGTTGCAGCAGCTCTGGTTTGCTAAAAAGACAAAAAAACGGGTGTCCCCGCAAACACATGGCAACGCTACACCAGGACACCACCTAACTGTCCGTGGAAAAACACACACACACACACACACACACACATACAGGACAGCATCACCAACACACACACACTCACATTTCACGCACACTCTCTCTCTGACACACACACAGGCACGCAAACATTAATATGACAAACAGTTTCTCTCTTTTTTCTACTGAGGTGAAAAACAGATTCTATTATTCTTAATTATCATAATCATCATAATTAATCATCTTCATCTTTATGTTGTGTGTGTGTGTTTCCTCAGTCTGTTTGTACACACTATTAACAGGATGACACGCTAAGAGCTTAGTTCTGATTGGCAGACGGGTCTTTTCACCTCTTCTCTTCCAGGAGGCTTTTATTATTTTTAATCGTCTCTTGTTGCTAGGCAACCGCAGCTTCCTGGAATCCCAGTCTATTGTTGTTGGTGGTGTTGATGATGATGTGATCATGTGGTCTCCCTCCCACTGACCCACAGGAAATAGTTTGTGATGTCATCAGAATGTGATTGGTTGCCCAGGGCAGTAAACTGGAGGTCGACCTGATGGTGTCGTCTGATTGGACAAAGTGTGTTTTGGCTGAACGTTGAAGCACCAGGAAGGAGGGAGGAGACTTAACAGTACCTGCTGCTTGGAATATGTGTGTGTGTGTGTGTGTGTGTGTGTGTGTGTGTGTGTGTGTGTGTGTGTGTGTGTGAGAGTGAGTGTGTATATGTTTCAATACTGGCAGGTGATCACAGCCTTCAGTGTACAGTGGAGCCCACAAGTTTCTGATGTCTGTTGGTTCTGGACTGTCGATGAGTCAAAAGAAGTTACTTTAAGATGCCCCTTTTAAGTTCAGGAAATCCTGATTGGCATTTTTCACAATTTTGTATGTTTTGTGGCACAAACCAATTATTAATATTGAAATAAAATCTTTATCTGTAGCTCTAACTACTTCACCATCTTCAGGACAAACTGCATTACTGGTGATTTGTCCACCACTTTAATACAGTGGCTGCACTGAACACTGTAGGCCTCAGGGGGCACTAGTCAGGCTTTAAATGCTTGATATGTTGCCAGAGAGCTCTGTGTAAAATGCTTGTGCTGTCCTGTGTCATCCCTGCCTGTAGTGGGTTGCAGAGCACACTTCCACAGCCTCATTTTCCTGTGGGAAACTCCATACAATCTAGTTATTCTGGTTTGTTTTTAGAAAACTTTCTTTTCTTGTCAATTCGCAGCCAATTAAATTACAGAATATGCCTCGTCAGTTGGGTTAAATTAATTGATCAACAGAAAAGTAACACTTTGCTTATTGATTTTATTACTTTCATCATTTTTCAAGCACAAAAGCCACACAAAAGTTGTAACTTTTTTAGTGGTTCTTTTTTTTCTTTTATTGGGACATTTAATAGAACATTTTTAGAGTTTGACTGTTGGCTGTTTACAGACATCGTCTTGGGTTTAAGGTAAATGTGACAATCATATTTACCATAGACTGAATTTTTTTAAATCACAAAACAGGTAAATTAATTGATGGGGACACTACAGGAGGCACCCAGCGGTCATAAAATAATTTTAGGTAATCAATATGTTGTCATGGCCATGGACAGGCTCCACTTTCCACAGAGGAGACCATCATAAATAATTTCCCAGCATGCCCTTGGCCCCGTCAGTTTGCAGTATTTTAGTCTGTGTGTGTGTGTAGTAAACCAGATTCTGACCCTGCTGTCAGAGTGTGTGTGTGTTGTTGTGTGTTTCTGTGTGTCAGTGTGTATTGAGAACACTGCGTGGCACCCAGCCCTCAGCAGCTGGCGAGTCGCTGTTGGCTGGTCGGTAAACCAGACTCTGACCCTGCTGGTTGGACGCCAGAATCTGAACCTTCTCCCCTCGAAACACGGAGATCTCATCCTCCCGCACCGCCACGAAGTCCTGCAGCACCAGCACCAGCTCCTGAGGGATCAAAGGTCACATCATCAGAAAACATTTATAAGTCACCCTGAACTTTAAAAATCAAGCATTAATAATTCTCGTCCATCTATAATGTGAACTGGTCAAAGTCAGAGGCTCTCCCTCTCACACCATGTTGTCCCAGATCCCTCTTCAAGTCTGGCTGTTTTACTTGACCCACTGAACAGCATGCCGGTTACACAGAGTGGGTCTGGTTGATTGCTCAGAGTGCTGGAAGTATCACAAGTCAGTAGTACCTTAGTACACATGCTCTGGAGTTGCCCAAAAATTCAGGATTTTTGGTCAGCTATACACAATTTTGTTGAAATGCTTGTCAGACAACATCCCCCCTTCTTCCCAAGTTTGTTCATTTTGGGCAACTCCTCTGCATTAGGCAACTTGACTCCACCACTCACTGACTGGACCCAGACCATACTTATGTCATCAACACGGACTGTTGCCAAGACTCATGTGGCTATTGACCATGTATGAAGTTCCGATGACAAGGGGGGGAGAGGAGGATCAATATGTATCTCCGAAAGTGGTTGGGAATCCCTCCAAGCTTTACTGCAGTAGGCCTCTACATAAGATCAGGGCAGCTCCAACTTCCTCTGTCATCCATGGTTGAGGAATTCAAGGTTGCAAAGTGCAGAGTCGTAATGACATACAGAGACTCCCGGATGAGCAGATAAAACACGCAGGCGTCATCACAAGATCAGGGCGCAAGTGGGCAGCTGACTCATCTGTTGCACAAGCCGAGAGCATGCTGAAGCTATGTGACATCATTGGAGCGCCATGCACAGGAAGACAGGGTCTTGGAACCTCCCATTTCCAACAGTGGAGGAAGGCAGGAGCCAGTGATAGAAGAGCCATGATTCAGGAGGAGGAACGGAACCTGGAGGAGGAAGGACGAGCTAGCTTCCCAAGGAGCCTGGACCAAATGGGACCTCCCAAAGAGGAAGATCACTTGGACAGACCCATGGAGACTGGAGCCGTTCCATATCTCCTTCCTGCTGAGATCAGTGTATGACACACTCCCAACCCCAGCAAACTTGCTCAAGTGGGGCATGAGAGAGGACCCATTGTGCAAGCTTTGTGGGGAGAGGGGCACCACGGCACACATCTTGTCCGGGTGTAAAACAGCACTCACCCAAGGAAGGTACAGGTGGCGCCATGATAATGTGCTCATGACACTCGCTAACACCTTAGAGCAGGAGAGAAGCTAGAAATGCCAACCACTAAGGAAAACATCAATCCAGTTTGTACGGGGGGGGGGAGCCACCAACCACAGCAACAACAAGAACCAGCCTGCTACAAAAGACCCAATCATGGGAAATGAAGGTCGACCTGGGAGGAAGGCTGCCGTTTCCCCAGATTGTCCAGACAACCCTGAGGCCGGATGTGGTACTGTGGTCTGAAGAGGCTAAAAAGATCATCCTCATTGAACTCACAGTCCCATGGGAAGAGGGGTGTGAACAGGCCTTAGAAAGGAAGAGCGCCAAATACTAAGACCTTAAGTATGAATGCAGGGGGAAAGGATGGCAGGCTTGGCTGTTCCTGGTCGAGGTCGGCTTTAGAGGATTCCCTGCCCAGTCAGTGTGGAGAATGCTCACAGCCATTGGAATGACAGGGAAAGAGAGGAAAATGTCAGCTTGCAGGATGGGGGAGGCAGCAGAAAGAGCCTCTTGCTGGTCATGGAGCAGGAGAGAGTTTAAGGTAAACACAAGACACTTGTGCTACAGAAAATGGACCAGACTCAGTGAATAGCTCCCTAAGCCTAACAACTGCCTTGCGACCTGTCCTGTGTAACTTAGAGATAAATATATTTACAACAAATCAACATCATTTTAGATTCCTTACATGCAGACTCTAAGAGATATTAATTGTTAGATGACCAATTAGTATGTAAAATTTCAATCTATCTATGACACTGCTTCTACATCCTCAGTATATACTTAGGCCCCGTTCATGCAGGCTCCAAGTAGCTTTTAATTAAGCACAAAAATTCTAAAACTGTGTCAAAACTGATATAGATCAATAACTAACATGTCTTTGGGGTCATCAGGTGGGAACCTCCTTTCACCAGTATTTCATCTAGTTGGTCCCACGACACCTCCAGGAGGCTAGACAGTGATCACTGGCCTCCCAGAGTCACTCCCCTAATGCCAGCCATCACTGCTCCTCACACCAAGACAATTATCTCCTTTATTTTGCCTATGCTACCATAAACAATACTATCATCAACTAGGACAAAATACACTAGCCGATTCAGCAAACAAACTCACCTAAAAAGTCATATAATTACAGACAAAGGAGTTCAGTTGGAAGCCAGGAGGAGGAGATGGGCAGTGACTTGGCCACCACTGCTGACCCACCATCGAGAAGGTGTTGTGGTAAGGGTCGAAACACCCAATGAACGACGGGTACCACCTGATGACATCAGCTCCTCCTGGCCAAGGCTACATTCACTTCAGGTGAATGAAGGAGCATTGTCAGATGTAGTTGCAATGTGTTAGGGCGGAAACTTCCAGCTCATAAAAAACAATAAACTGATGGTTTTACTCTCTAAAATAACTGGTTGACAAGTGAGGCTGCAAACTTTTTAGTTTTCATGCATCACTGCCTTACTGTCTGTGTGTTCATTATGCAAGAGAAGGGCCTTCTTTTTAATTTAATTATTTGTTTAATATTTTTCTCCCAATCCGCTAGTCTTATTTATTATTTCACTTTTTAATTCCTCTCATTTAGCAGTGTTTTGTTGTGTCTATCACTACTTGGTTTTTGTTGGTGTTTAATGTCAACTTTTTAACCAACTTTTTCAACTTTTTTTTTGGTTATAAATGAATGCCTGCGGTGGTTCACTGTGAAAATGATAAACTATTAATCATTAAGAAAAAGCAGGAACACAATGAGGACAAGGAATTGTACCTGGTCATCCTGCTCACTGTCAGGAGGAGGCTGAGGGGCATGGCCATTTGGTGTGGGTGGGGCAGAGGGTGGTCGCCCTGATGACAGAGGGCGGGTCACAGAGATCCCGCCCTCCTTCCTCTGGTACTCAATGGGAGACTGAAGAGCTGTGGATGCAGAACCAGGATCAGACAAGTTTCAGATTCAGCTAAACCGAGTCAGATCTTGATGTTAATGCTGCCAGAGCACTAAGGCAAAACTATGGAGTTTCTGTAAAGTTCTCTTGGGTCCTAACTGAAGATGAAGTATATATAGTGAAATGTCTGTTTAGATTCTCATTCATCCAGGTCATGATTATCTTGAAGAGTCATTAAAACAAAACAATACGACCCACTCAGGTTAATGACTCTCAGGGGTGTAACCACCCTGTGATGGGTTTCTTTTCTTTTCCAACCCCTCCCCTTCTTTTGTTGTTGTCTTTCTCTCCTGTAAGATAAATATCTGCTTCCTTCAACCAGTCCTTTGTAACTGAAGAAGCTTCTTGGATGAGAGGTGAAACGTCTTCCCAAAAACTCAACATAGTCCAGTTGCCTTGTTTTAATGACTCTTCAAGATATATAGAGTGAAGAATGTTTGGGAGGACATTTTTAAGGGAATTTAAAGGAAGTTCTGGGGCTGTTTTGGGGGGGTTTCACCCACCTGACAGGAAGTTGTTCTGGGCGTCCAGCAGCGTTGCAATGGTTTCCACCCAGGTCATCTTGATGCTGGTGGAGGATGCCTGCAGCGTGAAGCGCTCTGCCGAGCCACGAGACCACAACACAAACTTACAGGGATCACCATCCACGCTATCTTGCATCGCCAGGTAACTCACCTGCTCACACACACAAAAATGATACAATCATTCTCAGTATAAACCAGTCTAACACAGATCCATGAATTGAACCAGTATTAATATGTCTCACCTTGATGCTGTTCTTGAACTGGTATCCTGGGTTGTTGGAGCCTTTGCGTAGAAGTTCACTGAAGATGATGATCTGCTCGAACAAGAAAACTCTGCGCTCTTTACTGCGAGACAGAACTCCACCATCCTGCTCCAAAACACAGAAGGTCTCCTGCTGCAGCAGCTTTCCCTGAGAGGTTAGTTTCCCCTGGAGGACAGACAGGAGGGTGAGGACAGAAAGACAGGCAATAGCCCGTTTCTTTCTCGTGTATTTCTGTTAAGCATTTGTTACAGTTTATTTTAAACTGGATTATTTGCTCCTCTTATGGGCACTTGGGGGCAGCAGATCTCCACAACAAGCTGAACTTGGAATCAAACTCCATCAAATATGAAGTTCTTTCACCTTTTTAATGATTGTGGCGAAAATGTACCTTAGAGCAACAATATGTACATCTATATGTAATTTTGTGAAGTTCTTTTTGCTTCTGTTGTGTATTTTGCTAATGAACTGTCCATCTTGGGATGAGTGAGTTGGCTGTTGGAGACAGGTAGAGAGACAGGTGTACCTCGTATCCCTGCAGTCGTCCTAGGTTCATCATGTCATTGCAGCGTTTCGGTACCAATGACATCAGCTCCACTGCTTTCTGTACACAAACACACACAAACACACACACACACACACACCCACACGCACGCACGCAAACACACACACACACAGAGCTGTAAAAAAAAAGTCTGATGCTGGTGTACAGGGTGATGGTTCACAGCCCTGCATGAATCATTTAACACCACCATCACCATGACAACAACAGCATCTTCTGATGCCTGCAGTCACCAGTAAAGAACTACATGCTGCTTTTAAACACCTGCAACCAAATATAACTTCACCTTTTTGTCAGCTGTCCAGGTGAATTGTTGAATGAGGTGATTTCTTCTTGAGGCAGTAGTATTAGATATTTTTACCCCATTGGCCAAAGGGGGGCAGCAATAACTCCAAACCATACTCAGAAAGAACTTGAACGGCCCACAAAAACATAGTGCCGCATTTTAAGTGTTTTAAACAGTTTTCGCTTTTTAAAGCAAAATGGTCTGAAAGATGACAATCAACTGTTTGTCTCCTTCCCTGAACTTCTTATTTGGGTTCAAATATAACACTGTAACAAGGACTCACCTCAATCTCTTCACAGTCTAGTCCAGCTTTGGATGTGTATTTGAGAAAATCCTGAAAAAAAGGAATTAAGAGAAAAATTTGTATAATTATTACCAAATACAACTCAGTTAAAATCAAAAAAATTCACTGAAAATGTCATCAGAGACCTTTAGGAGGAGCTGGTACTTTGTGATTCTCTGGATCGGTTTGATCAGATAATCACTGATCGACATCCTGCAGCTGATTTCATGCTGAATCTCCTGCAGACAGACAGACAGACAGACAGACAGACAGACAGACAGACAGACAGTCAGTCAGTCAGTCAGTCAGACTGGGTAAGTTTCAAGGCAGTTTTCTGTTTTTGCCTGCTGTTCAGCTGCAGATTCATTCACGTGATGAGTGTTCTCAGCAGCAGGCACGGTGCGGTGTGTGTGTGTGTGTATGTATGTGTAAGTTAAAATATTTCCTTTGTCAGATGTGATGTACCAGGAAGTGGTGTGTTACCTCAAAGAAATTCTCGTACTCGATGACAATGAACTCTGACCGTGGCTTGTTCTGACAGTAAACTACATACATGTGGAGGCGTCGCTCCTGTAACACACACATGCACATAAAAACAAAAGGCACAAAGGCAATATCTCTTTTATGAAATACTTTTATTAAAAATGATAACCTGTTTGAGAGCTCAATCTCTTTCTTAACCGTGTAGTCACTGTTGCAGCTTTAACTATGCAGTGCAATCATGTTCACTTTGCTCTCTTGTACTTCTGTGTAAAATATTCTCCAGTAGGTAGAAATTAAAGCAAATAACTATTTAATATTAATGTTCCATCTGCATTTTCAGTGAACCTCACATGTCGGATGAAGAGGTCAGCCAGCAGGTCATGATTCTGAACACAACGCTCCAACTCCACCAGGAAGAAACTGGATGGAAACACACACAATGAGTCTGAGGTGTGAGGGAAGAAGGTGTGTTTCTATGAATGTGTGTTTGTGTGTGTGTGCAAGACAGACTCGCGGTGCCAGTCGTAGATCTGCTGGATGTTTCCGAAGACGATCTTGTCTTTTCCTCTCATGTCCTCTGGAATCCCTCTGACCTCCAGCCTGGACATGAAGCCCTGAGGTAGAGACAGACAGACAGACAGACAGATGGGCAGGCAGGCAGGCATCAAACTCAACATTCATAGCAATAAAAATAGAAAGATCAGATCTAAGAGTTTCTGAGTTTTTTATGTGACAAACAAGCTGTTAAACTGTCTTGGTCTCATTTATTTTGACACTCTAATATAGCTGAGCTAAATTTCCTCCGCAGAGAGGTAGAGTACAGTAG
>JAPZDV010000017.1:770512-789486 GCA_029814665.1 Acanthurus lineatus | reverse complement strand
CACAAACACCCACACATACACACACACACACACACACACACACACACACACACACACACAAACGCATTCTCTTGAAACCTGTTTGAATATTTAACAGATTGGCACATTTTGAGGATTGTCTGTGTTTTTACATTCGTCCTCTCAGTGCTTTATTCCGCTGTTCTGTGTCCGACTCATTAGAGCCCTGATCTGAATCCAGAGCCTGGAGTGAGAGAGAGAGAAAGACAGAGAGAGAAAGGGAGAGACAGAAAGAGAAAGAGAGAGAAACAGACAGAGAGATGTGTAAAATGTGAATGAGTCTCAAAGCTGAAAACCAGGAATTGATTCTTATTTTTTTTACAGGATTTCTTATTAATTTCTAATCAGGTTTACTGAGAAAAATAATTTTGGGTACCTAGAATTTTGTCAAGTGTCTGAACTGAACCAGTACTGACCTTGTGAATGCTCTATGCTGCTGCCGTAGATAAATATGAAATACTAAAAGTCATAACATCTTGATTAACTCTTCTCCTGCTTGAGTTTCACTCAGTTACTGTTCCTTGGAAAAATGGTAGCTCACTGTCCAGCTGTTTGCCTGAATTATTGTTTAAAGAGTACAAACCTCTGGGTTGTTTGGGTCTTTGATGATCTGCATGGGAGGTGGGAGAGGAGTGTGGCTTTCTTCCTCTGGTTCCTCCTCCCCTCCGCTCTGCACCGCATCCTCCTTCCTCGCCTTCTGCAAAAACAGAAAATATAATTTATGTGTTTTGTACTTTTATCCAGTGTGTCTTTGTGTGTGTGTGCATGTGTACCGTCTGGGCATTGCCACTGAGGGGTGTGGTCAGCTCCTGCCTGTTGTCCCGCCTTCTGGTTCTGATTGGTGGTTTCTTCTGTCCGTCTGCCTTTCCCTGACTCAGCCTCCGTACCGGACTGGTCAACCAGCGCTTCATCAAACACACAATTATTTCTCCAGAAAGTAAGCAAATACATTACCTCAAATGCTGTACTATACATTATTGAGGAACTTGTACTTCTGTGTACTTGTACTGAGTATTTCCATTTTCCTATTTTGTGCTTTTACTCCACAGTTTGACCTTTAGGAAGATTGTAAGATACCTTCAGGGTGTTTCCGGTTCCAGAGACACTGCGTTTTGTCCCTGGAGAGCCAACAGCGCTCCCTGGAGCTCCGCCTACTCCATACACCATGGGAGTAGTAGCACCTTAGAGCAAAAAACAGGAGGTCATCAGCATAATGATGAGTTCACTGTCCACTAGAATGGTGAAAAAATTCAAAGATGAATATTGTCTCACTTTGGCTGGTCTGAGTCTGGAACAATGAACCATCAGAGCTGTAGAGACCAGAGTCTGCAGCGACACAAACACACAGAAATTCTCCACTGAACTATGGTTGGGCTAAAAACTCAGAATAAACCTGAGTGAAACACAGAAACATCAAAAAATGAAATATATATGAAAAAAGAATTAGACTTGGTTAAAGTGGAAAAGTTTGCAGCTGACAGAAAAAAAATATTGTATTTTTGATATAATTTTTTTCAATTGCAAGCTTTCACTCTACCAAAGAGACCCAAATATCAAAAATTTAAAAAATTTAAAAATAAAAAAAGATCTAGAATGACTGAACAATAAACAAAAACAAGATGAAAACATTAAGATTAATATTAGATTTAAAATGTCACTAATAATGCAACAAAAACATATACAAATCAGTTAAAATATAAGAAGATAAGATAAAAGAAAACAGAAGTGTAAGAGTTGCACATGAGTGACAATACTGTGAATGTTTTAAAAAACCTATTTGATCTGAATATTAATCTTCAAAGTGTTCAGCTTTTTGTTGCTTAATTTAAAATGTTTAGAGGAAACAAATTCACTCTGATTCACATTTTATTTTCAAAATGTACTTAAAAATTGTTCATCACATTATCAGAAACAACTAGAGATACTCTTTCATACTGTGGTATCGATACTTTTACTTGAATAAAGGATCTAAGCACTTCTTAATCCATTTAAAGAGAGTAAGATTTGTGCAGTAATGTAAGGACAGACAGGTCTCTCTGTCTTCCTTTGCGCCAGGGGATCAACCCCCCACAGACTGAACACACTGCGTGCCTGTGTGTGTATGTGTGTGTGTGTGTGTATGTGATATGTGATGGTTATGTGAGGCTTCTATGGAGGGAGAGAAAGAAAACCTGCATGTCCTGTTCAACTCGAACACATTAGTGACATTCTTGCAAGACTGTGAACGAAACTGCATGTGTGTTAGTGTAGCAGTGATGGTAGAGAGACATGAGAAGAAGAGTGGAGTTTTGTGGTATAACTTTACCAACTAACAAAGTGCATGGAGGATACTGAAAGGCTTAAGAAGGTCAAAAAGCTCCAGCAACACTTGCAGTTAAAAGAACAGCTTTATTTGGAAGACCCTGATGAAAACCACAGACTGGAACACATTGCTCAAATAAAATTGTTCTTTTAACTGCAAGTGTTGCTGAAGCTTTTTGACTTCCCAGAGAGACAACCAAAGACAGAGAGAGAACCTGGTCAACACACAGTCACCTTGTTCTATCACTCACTAACCAACATGTTTCCACTCATTCATCATCTCTTTCATATCAAAACCCACCTCGCTCGTCCTCTCTCTCTCTCCCAATCCACCCCCAAATGGCAGAACAATCCCAGCATGCACCTCTGCCCCTCTGCATGCTTCCACTTCAATCCATTTAGAAAAAAAGCAAAAATCACGGGTGAAAAAAGGAAATCAAGAAACAGAGAGGTGAATCTCTCCACAGAGCTGACTGAAATTACAAAGGAGTCATAGGTCTGTGGGGTGGGGTCAAACCACCGGGGTTGGGCTATGTGATGGTGGTTGTGGCCAATACAAAGAATTTGACCAACTTTTATTTAATGTTTATGAAACTGAAAAAGATAAGATTAATCAACCTTGATGAGGAAAAAATTCTAAAAATGGGATTCATTGATAATGATGAAAATAATATTATAATTTAAAACTTCCAAAATAAGAAACATGAAGTGACATCAAATATGAAAATGCAAAAAAATTTCTAACAATATGATAATTTAAATAAACATGGAAAAAAAGAAAAATATGATCAAAATACATAAAAAATAAAAAAAGAACTTAAGAAATAAACAAGGAAAGTTTAAATGAAAAAATCTGATGTATGATTAAAAAAAACTCCAAAACTAAAATTCTTATTGAAAAAAAGTTTAACAGGCCCACTGGTTTGTAAAATAACAACAATGTAAAACAATTTTGCAAACCAAAACAAATGGATACTTTAAAAATATAATATGATTAAAAAGCTAATAACACTGACATAAACTAACAGGATAACAAACCAACACATATGAAAAAGTATCAGAAATTTAAAAAAATGAAGCAAAATAAAACAAAACCAAACAGTAGAATGGACTGAAGACAAAAATTCTATTTTTATATGCAGCTCCCATTTATGTGTTGCAGGAAAGAAGACACAGCAGGTAGTCACCCACACACAGAGTCTCAGGATGTTTAACTGCAGTTTCCCGTTTAGCCTTAAACTCCTTCAGGTCAATGTTTAACACTGAAGTTGTCTGACCTCTGGACTCCGTGTATATGTGTGTTCTTGTATTTGCTTTGTGAGGACAAGAACCAGTTTTTAAGCAGCAAACTGAGGACATTATTTTTTTTATTTGGTTTAGGTTAAGGTTAGGGTAAGGGTTGTGGTTAGCCATTTAGTTTTTATGGTTAAGGCTAGGGTAATGGGCTAGAAAATGCGTTATGCCTATTATGAGTGTTCTCACAAAGATAGTAGTACAAGACTTTGTGTGTCTGTCTGTGTGTGTGTGTGTGTGACCATCTTTACTCTCATGTATTTACATTTAAGTTCTGCTCTCATGTTCATATGTTTATATTTGTGTAGATTGTTTTGTTTTTTTAAACTTAGTGGATGTTTCTTAAACTTAAACATCAAAGTATCTGCTGTGAAGCTGGTGTGGGTCAGGGCTGCAGCATCAAGGAGCTTTTATTGAAGTGAGGAAAGAAGCTCAAAACACAAAGAAAGTTGAGGCTTTTTCAAATGTTTTTCTGTCAGTGTGGACCGTCTCTGGAAAACACATAGGGTCACCAAGTTATGATGTTAATGTGAAGCTTAAGATTCTAGTTAACAAACAAAATGTCTTTAACTTTTTATGCTCAGCTGCAGAAAAAGCGCAAAAGGACTTGTGTGTGTTTACAACTTTTACAACAAACATACATTTAAATATTTAGGCGTTGCACACAGAGACAGAGGCAGGATGTGGGACATGACAACAAGTCATCACACATCCATGGTGTGTTTGTGGGTCATGGATGTTTTAAGATCCCACTATTTAAACAGGAAGTGACATAGCGCAAACATGGGAAGTGCTGCAGGAGGGGCAAATTGTGAATGGACGATATTATCTAATACATCTAATGCATTTCTGGGAGGAAAAGAAAACATAGGAAACTATAACTTGTTCCTAAGTTAAATCTGTATTTATCAGTAACTGGGTCATCAGTGTTCAGAGTTGAAACTGCGGACAGGGGGGAGGAAGTATCCAGATACTCACCCTTCCCAGCACTCAGCGTAGAGGAGGAGTTGGAGCTGTTGGAGGAGGCAGTGGTGGTTATAGAGGACAAGTTGCAAGAGGAGGAGGAGGTGGTGGTGCATGTGGAAGATGTGCTGGAGGAGGTTGTGGAAGCCGGGATGAGCCCCTCCATGTCGGCTGCACTGTGGGAGTGTGACAGACAGAGGGCACTCATCGGCAGTAAACCCTCCTGAAGGGAAACACAGAAAAGAAAGTAAACAGTCTAATCCATATGTGAGAAAAGCATCAAAGTTAGTTGATCTTTATTGATCTTCGGGGTCACCTTGTGTGTTACAAGTGTCATGTTTTATGGGATTTATCACCTGCTGAGGGGTTTGATCTGTCGTTCTGACCAAACACCACCCGGGCCGCTCAGCTGAACGCTCTACCAGCTCCACCGTCTGACCGCAGCGAACACTCAGCTCTCCTGGTCCCCCAGATGAAAAGTCCAACAAGACCACTACTAACTCACAGCCTCCTGACAGCTGCAGAGACAGACAGGTAAGACACATTAAAGCAAACTAAATCTGCTCCGCCTGTCTGTTAAACTCCAATGTCCTTCAACCAAGATGTCTCTTTGTCTCTTTTATGCTGATACTTTTTGTTTAATCATAATTATCACCACTAGTAGATGGTGGTCTTAAAATAGTAGCAGCATCAGTAGCAGGCTGGCCAACCAACACACACTTACACACCCGCACACACACACTGCATCCAGAGGGGTGTGTGCTGCAGACCCATGATCTCAGTCCTGCTGCAGCTGGTTAAGTCTGTGCTTTCAAACTTTGAGGAAAAATGTGTGGCTGCAAATGTGGCTGAATTGTTTGTTCATAACACCCCGACATATGCTCCCTCATTCAAATAATACTAAGAACCACAAAAGAAAATATGATATACCCTCCAAATTAATTGCAAATTCATTGTTAAATATTAAAAATCACAACTACAATAAGTTATGTACATTGATAGCTTAGCATCTGAATAATTGACTAACTTATTAACAAAACATGTAACCATCATTCTATGAAGCTTGCACCAGTATCACAACAGCTCCACCTGCTGATCAAACATATAATGCTGTAAGTTATGAGCTGTACTGAGAACCTGAAAGACAGAATTTAACTTAGACGAGTCACCAATTAAATTACGTGAAAGATTCCTGCAGACAAACTACCTTCAGTACAGGAACTTTATACTTGTTACTGACAAATGAGGCCATCACCTTTTGATTCTAATATAAGACCATATCAATTCAGAAATTATTCATTTTCCCCCCAAGAGATGTCTGTTTGTTATTCCAGTCATTCTACAGCTCCAAACACAGAAAATTCCTCAGTCAGAGCAGGATGAAGAACCAGGATGTGACAAATGACACAAACACAAACCATGAGACTGTAATACATCATCCTAATACATGCTCTGTACTGACCAATCACAGCAGAGCCAGTCACACCTGATCGGCTGGGCAGAAACTGAAAAAAAAATGTGATCAATCTTGGACAATGAGACAAGATTATGGTGGTTACAGATGACTCTGTGTGTGTGTGTGTGTGTGTGTGTGTGTGTGTGTGTGTGTGTGTGTGTGTGTGTGTGTGTGAGAGTGAGTGCGTGTGTGTGTGTGTGTTTGTGTTGACTTATAGTGAACTCGAGCACATGAAATGCAGCTGGTGGAGGAAACACACACACACACACACACACACACACACACACACACAGAGTGTCTTTGGGGCGTAGTGGGGTGTTCCCCGTCCAAATTGAACACAGATGTGAACAAAACAGCCCTGCTCACATCACACACACAGAGGATACACACACACACACACACACACACACACACGCAGACACACACTCACAAAAGTAACAGGTATGCGAGGTTCCGGAAAGTATTTCAGTACATTTACTCAAGTACTTAACTTGAGTATTCCCTCTGCATGCAACTGTATACTTTACTCCTTTACATTCATTTCACAATTATAGCTACCAGGGCTGCAAAATTTTTTAGACATACTTTTACTGCAGTCAAGTTATAAAGTAAAGTTGTTGTAAAATGCTTTGTTGTGAGCAAATGCTCCAAATCTGAAATATAAAATAAGAAATAAGAAAAGGATATGGTATGACAAAATTATTATAAAGGAAATTTCCTGAGTTTAAAACTTGATCATATATTTTATTATATTATTTATTATTTAAAATAGTTCAGAATGAGCTCCACCTCAACCAACTCCAACAAGAAAATCCTGCTTTGACATGAGTGCAGGAGTTACAAGTATCAAATAAGATCAGATAAGAGAGAACAGACACAGGGGACATTTGACTGCAACCAACACTTTTACTCTGAGTACTTAAACTATATTTTACTGATTATACTTACTACTTCCTCCAGCACAAAAAACAACAACACTGCTCAGAGGTGTCAGGGGTCAGAGGTTACAGGTCCAGCAGCTGACCCCACCCTCAACTAACTAACATCAGGTATAATAAAGAAATCAAACGTACCTCTTTAGGAGCAGAGAAGAAGTGAAATTTCTCAGAGAATTTGACAACAACAGAGGAAACTCCCTCACACACACATATAAAACATACACACACCACCCAGCCAGCTGCAGCCAGTGGTGAGGTCATGAGACTCTATGACACACCCCTCTGGATACAGAGTGTGTATGAGAGTATGTGTGCGTGTTTGTGTGTGTTACCTTGTCGCTGTCAGCTGTGTTTTGAGATGTTCTGGAGGCGATAGAGACGGTGTCGGGTTGACTGCTTGCATCACCCAGACTGTCTGCATCCTCACTGGTTTCTCTGAGAGACACAGACATACATGTTAGTTTCTCCATCCTCAGTGATGTCGCTGCTAAAGGGGTGTGATATGCACAATATGGACAAAAGTTCACAGACAGCCCTTTCGTCATAGGTCTGATTTTCCTGATTCTGACTCCTGTTCCTCCATCTTTGTTTTAACAGTCTGTTTGTCTCATCCTGTTTCAAAGTAACAATTAGTAGTGCTTTCATTGCAAGACTTTAACTTGAAGTTGTGTTTCTTTACAATGTGGCATTAGTACTTTAATATGAGTAAAGTATCTGGATACTTCCTCCACTGAAGGTCAAGAAGGCAAAGCTTTTCACAATTCAACACAATCAAACACAATCAAATACTTAAATCTAAATCAGTGTGTGTTTGTATGAAACCAGAGATTCAATTATTTGACCATTAATTTGAAAAACTAAATGCCTTAAAAACTGTGTGAACCTGAAACATTGAGTAGATTAAAATTCAGTTCTCTCATCTTAATTTACAAGTCAGTTAGAAATATATTACAATTCAGTTGATAACTAGTTTACAAATAGTTTGTAATATTGCTGTACATGAAAGTACTAAAATATTTCCAGCTACGAATTAATGACATTTCAGTGGATTCTTTATAAGTATTAAGAAATTTGGGCCAAATTAATTGATTGTAAAATATATAGTAGATCTTAATAGGATTGTCTGTATTAAACTGTTTTAGGAGGAAAAGACCCCATATTTGCAGAATAGCATTACATGTTTCTTTTATTTTATAACTTAAAAAGAAACTCCTTCAACTAAGATGCAAATTCATGGACTCACCTCATGTTTAGAGGTAAAGTACAGATGAAGTGAGTAGCTGTATAGCATATTTTGGGGTTTTTCATAGTTTGCACTGTTGAGGGTTTTTTTAAGAGGCAAATAAAAACACTTAGAATGTGAAAAAGCATTAACACTTCCCTGAACGTTGCACATAGTGGCATCACTTGTGAAAAAACTTTCCCTTCAGGCTGTTTGCATGAGGCATCTGTGTTTGATGATGAGCTGTACAGCATTAAATTGAATCTTTTCTGAATAGAGTCTGGTACAGGGCCTCGAAGACGAATGTAGAATGCACCAGACTTACAGTGTTATCAGCTCTGACTGTCAGTGCAGAGGCTCTGAGGTCAGAGGTCACCTGACTGATCATATGGTCACAGGCATCTAACTTGGACGTGATAACCTCTGTGTAAGGACCTGCGGCTGATGCTGCGCTGTCGACCCAGCGTGGGGTTTGGTGTCTTTGGAAGGGGAATGGGCTCCCTTAGCGCCCCCCGCAGGTGGCCCCGCCTCTCCTGGATCACCTGTCGAATGCTGCGGACCCACTCCTGCTTCAGCTCCAGGGATGATGCCTGTGGAGAGTGAGTGAGACAGGCAGAGAGACATTTACATACGTTCATAAACCTGCGTGATGATTGAAATAGATGGGAGTCAACAGCTGGGTTCTCTCCGGAGTACACATACCTTCAAAACCGTCTTGTTGTCAGATGTCGGCGTTCGTCCAACCCACAGAGCGAACTTACAGGGATCGCCCTCAATATGCTCCGTCACGCCAAGTTCTGACGTCTGGAAGAAACACGAGGGGTCAGAGTGAGACAGCAGCAGGTGGGTGTATCCATCTTCGTCTTTTAGAAACAAGTGATTTGTTGCATTTTTACAAATGTGTGTGTGCTTGTGTGTGTGTGTTACCCTTAGTCTGCTCTTGTACAGGTATTTGGTTCGTCCAGATGAGTCTTTGATCTCCTTGCTAAAGATGAGTGACAGCTCAAACAAGAAGAGGTGTCGGTCCCGTCCCTTCCTGATCAGAGACTTTGGCTCCCAGACCAGGAAGGAGTCCTGCAGGAGAAGCTCCCCCTGCACCTCCAGACCCTCCTCCAGACCTGACAGAGACCGACACAGCAAGGTGAGGCTCAGTGTCACCTGTAAGCAGCTGCTTCACTATTTCAGCAGGAGCAGGAGAAGCAGCTGGACAGTTTTGAAAATGTTTTACTGATGCCAGACATGTTTAAAAATCTCCTCACTTTATGATCAGAAGATAATCTGGCTTTGTTACCTTCCAGCATGCTAACGTGCATAGCATCATTTGCTCTCTTTGGGACGCTCAGCATCACGTCCAGGCCTTCTTTTATCTCACCTTTCCCCTCCTCACAGCAGGCCAACAGCTCCTACAAAAACACACACACACAGCTTATGATTACAGCATTGAAGCTATGACAAGATCATTACATTTATGCAATGATTAAGAGAAAAAGGCTCAGCAGTTCATGTCAGTAGCAAGTCTGAGAAAAGTTTGAAACAGAGATGGCAGAGAGCAGAGGAGAAGACAGAACACTAAAAAATGAAGAGAGTCTGTGAGGACGTAAGGCGCCTACTGCTGTTTTCAGACAAACATAACATGCAGCATTTCTTATTCTGGACACATACACATACGCACACGCGCGCACACACACACACACACACACACACACACACACACACACAAAAGTCCTTTGTGCAAAGTATTTTTGGATTTAAAGCTACATACTGAATCCTCTGGGGTGTTTTTCCAAACAGCCTGAAGGAACAAACAGTTTTCTGACATATTGGTTCAGTTTTCATATGAATTGAACAGCCGTTTAAACCTACGTGGCTCTGAACTTTCGATCTGTGGGACAAACTTTGGTCTCCTGTGTTTTCAGTGTGGCTAAAGCCTGAAATTGTGTGACATGATGTTACCTTGAGCAGCAGCTGGTACTTTGTGATCCTCTGAACTGGTTTGATGAGAGCAGAGGAGATGGAGTTGGCGAGGCCGTGTCTCCTCTGGACTTCCTGCACACACACACACACACACACACACACACCCATATGTGCTGAAGCCTGAATAATAAACTGCAGAGTGTTAGGAAACAGAGATTTGATGGCTTCTGCCTAATTGATTCAAAGCAACATCACTTGTGAGAAGACAATACTCAATTTTAGGCCCTTTTTTTATTCTGATGGGATTATTTCACCCAACATTTTCTGAAAGACCTTAACTTTGGGACCAATTCTGAAGAAAATAAGGGCAAAGATACAACGGTTACCACTCATGTACAGAGATCAAGTAATATTTACTTATTAGAAAATAAAAGCCTGTGCGAGTATATGCAGCCATAAATACCCATTAAGACAAATGTAGTATTTGCTCAGTCAGCTGACCTGCTGCACACTGACTGAATTACTTTTTAGGTCAGTGGTTCCCTGTCAGTCCAGCTTCGGGGTCCCAATTTTCCCTTCAAGTCACCATCACACAGAAACAAAGTTAACAGCCACTAAGTTAATTATTTCCACTCGCTTTAACTGTCAGTGAGAACAAACCCTGAGCAATGAGTTTTAACACAAAGAAGCCAAACAACTGGAGCTTAAAGTCATGAAAAAAGAAGCAGGAGATAAGTTTTGGCTTAAGAACACTATGCAGGTTTTTTCTTCTTATCAGAAATGACAGTGAAAAATATTTAATGCTTCTCCTGGACATGAAGTGTTACTCAACTACATCACCAGTGATTATTGTTATTCACCTCGAAGAATCCAACGCCATGCTGCTGGATCAGTAAGCTGGAATCAGGTTTGTTCCTGCAGTACGTCACGTACATGTGAAACTTATCAGCCTGAGACACAAACAGGACGTTTACTTTAGAAGATTGATCTGACATTTACGTTTTTAATCGATAGAAACAAATACAAACTGGTTACCCAGGTAACGAAGCAGTGACCAACATCCTCAGGAAGCTGTTCGTAGTTTTCCAGCTCCTTCAGGAAAATACTGCAAAACAAAGTTACTGTTATCACACACAAAATACCCTACAGTGTTTGTGTAGTACTGCAAATAAATGCACTGTGTGTTCTGCAGCTCTGAAATAATGTATGACTTACTTTAGTACTACAGCACATGTGGTAGTTCAGCTTATACACAGTACATACTGAGGTGATGTAGTATATGTACAGTATTTATTGTAGTACCTGTTGTGGAATTCATAGTTGCCTTCTATTACCATTTCCTTCTAGTACTACTACAGTAGTACTAACTTTGCATATTTTTTATATTTTTCAGGACCTGTTTCAGAGTCTGTAGATCTTCTCCAGTGTAGGACTGCAGTGTTGCAGTATCTTTTCTGGAATGTCTCCTCCTGCAGTAAAAGTATCGCAGTATACTTGACATATATTTTGCAGTACCTGTTGTGAAACTCGTAGATGTCCTGGATGTTTCCAAACACGATGTCGTCCTTGTTTGAGAGTCCTGGAGGGACATCCTCAGAGCCACTTGTCATCTCCCACAGGTACGTCTGCACCAGGAGGAAGTATTACTGTCTATTCTGAAGTAGTACTACATGACATACTGTAGTGCTTTATTGTTTTGCATTTCTCATTTTGTGTTTTTAGCCTTTAGTTGAAGAGCTGTGGTTCCTCCTTACTGTATGACTATATCTGTCATCAGTGCAGCTCTGTCAGCAAAGGATGCTGTTGGTGTTAGCATACAAAAATAGCACCAGAATCTTGGTATATTTGAGTACTGCATTACATAGTATAATTCTTAATTACATACTATGTGATATTTTTTGTGGAGAGCTACTCTGTGGCAAAATGGCTGTATTCAATAGCACTGTGTGGTAAAATGTACTGCACAATACTATGGTGTTAAGTGTGTACCTCGATACATTCCTGCAGATCTCTGACATACACCCTTTCTGTCTGAAGGAGCTCAGCCATGATGTACCTGAGATCATGCATACACACAAACACACACAACACACACACACACACACATTATCAAAGCATGTTCAATCTTGGTACTTTAGTGAGTATAAGTATGCACAGTACTCACTCCT
This sequence comes from Acanthurus lineatus, assembly GCA_029814665.1. Taxonomy (NCBI): domain Eukaryota; kingdom Metazoa; phylum Chordata; class Actinopteri; order Acanthuriformes; family Acanthuridae; genus Acanthurus; species Acanthurus lineatus. The sequence continues at coordinate 777,213 of JAPZDV010000017.1, read as the reverse complement.
TCTTGCGGGCAGAGCGTCTCTTCTCATCGCTGACCTGATGACTGGGGTCAGACAGATTGACCTCGGGGTCGGAGTCAGACAGACTGTTGGGAATCAGCTCGAGCTCCAGGTCTTTATTGTCCTGACAGGGACACCATACTGCTCGCTCAGAAAAACTTGACAAACTAGACTTTTCTACATTTTATCGCATTTTTGATGTGAATTGGTTTCTCCTGTTCTGGACCTGCAGCCCTACCTGTGTGCACCCTCCCAGCGCTGTCTCCAGCAGGTGGCGGTACTGTCCCATCCTGACAGTAAAGTCACGGTAACGTTTATCCACTGTGGAGACGCAGCGGCGAAGCTCTGTTCGGTGGGCGTGGCCTTTAGCCAGCATGCTCTCAGCCAGTTGGATCAACAGGTGAACCTTTTCCTGTGTGTGCTTAGGGGAGGGAGAGACAGATGAGTGATGATCATCTGTATGTGTGTGTGTGTGTGTGTATGTGTATAAAGGTGTGCTCTCACCTTGGCAGACACACAGAACTCTCTGTGTTGGTTCAGCAGTTCTTGCGTTTCAGCCATCGTTGCCCCCGGCAATGTGTGTGTGGTCAGGTATTGGTCACCTGACTGCTGCAGCCAATCTAGAGCCTGCAACAAAAAGATGTGGCTTCTAACAAATTAAGCCAACTGGAGGAGAGTGAAACTGAGACTTTGTTGCCATACAACAAGTGCACAGGTGTGGTGGAGTGTAATCATGTGACCAAGAGAGCCTATTGATTTGAACAGAGTTTATTTTTGTATCATCAGGTTTAGCAGTCTACCTGCTGGGCATGGCTCTGAAACATTAGGTACTGCTGGCATTGATCAAGTCTTCTTTTCTTTAAAGTCCAGAAATGAAGAACTCTGTTTTCCCTCTGAAGCAACTCACTTAGAATACCTGCACACAGAATCACACCTGGATCAGTAAAATCACCACATTTATCATTCACAGAGTTCCTCTACACTGACTCCACTGAACCTCTCTATTTACATTTAACTAGTATATTTCTTTGTGTGTGTTAGATCACCTTTGACCTGCTGCTCTGGTACCCTGGAGTGCCCAGTGACTTCAGTGACGCCTGTAACTCCGGATACGGCGACGCTGTGGCCCGAGATGTTTGCCATGGTGACACTGTTGCGGTGGATGTACTTGAGAAAAACCTCAGCATTCCGTCTGGCTAAAGTGCAGGCCTGTCACCATGAAAAGAAGACTATAATGGACCCTGTTACATTAAATCCACAAGACTTTTAACAGATTATATATATGTTTAATTCTTGGAGAAAATTTTAGACATTTAAAGACATTCAAAAACCATCAAAGAGACTAAATAATAATATCAAGTATCAGCACTTTTCATCACCACGCATAGTTATAGTGTAGCAGTTGTGATTGGACAGTTCAGGGAAGGGTTTTAGGCTTCCCACTGCTCCTCTCAGACTCCTCACCTTTAGGAATGCCTCCTTCTGCTCCATGTGTTTGTTGATGAGTGGTAGGAGTTGCTCTGGCTGTCTGTCTCCACCTCCACACCAGTCCTCCTCCCTGCGGTACTCCTGCTCCAGACTCTCTAGCACCCCACACACCTGGAGGGACAGGCAGACAGGTAGGTAGACAGACAGACAGATACAGGTGGACAGAGGGACAGATTGACCACAGACCTGCTGAGACGTCCTATAAAAGGCTGCAGAGGCGTTGACAAGTTTGAGTCTGTCTTCAATCCTTAGCATCAGAGTCTGCCAGTGCAGTGCCACCGTCTGGGCACAAGACCTCACTGCATCTGGATCATAGTGACCTGACCTGAGAGGAGGGGTCAGAGGTCCGAGGTCACATGATAGGCACAGTGTGTTAATACGACACAAACAACTTCTGAGTGAGAGTTAACATGTTGGTTTGAACCTGAACTCTCCTGGGAACAAGTATCATTATCTGATTATTAGTCCTGAGAGTTCTGAGCTGCTATTAAAGGAATAGTTAAACATTTTAAGAAACAAGAAGCATAGAAGCAGGAGGAAATCAAAAATCTCAGATCTACAGCTTGTTTTTTTTTTAATAGTATCAGTTTAGTTTTTTTGAATTAGTACTTTTACTTAATAAAAGGATCCAAATTCATCCTCTGGCACTGAGAACTCAGGAGGAGCTTTGCATGAAAACTTAATACTCAAAACATCCATAAGTGCTCACAATCATGATATCACAACCATGAAACAATGAACTTTTCAAGCTCAATCAGGGCAATGTGTAGATTTGTATAAATGCCATGTGTGTAAAAAGGGGCACCAGTGACTTCACTGTCTGAGGAAACTGTTCTACTTTCATTTGGACAAAACCACGATGACCTTATTTTACAGTTCTTTTATTGATTCCATTTTATCTTTTTCCTTGGAGTCATGGTTTGGAAGTGTTGCTGTGAGGAATAGGAACTCACTTAATCAGATGGTGAAATGGGACACTAAACTGATCAGTGAATCCCAGCTGAGCCCGGCATCCCTGTACAATAGACAGGTACAGCGAATAGCTGATTCTATTTTAAATGACAGCCTGCACCCTTTGCACAGAGAGCTTCTGCCTCTCCCCTCTGTATAGAGGTCTTCAGTTCCATTGTGTAAAACTAAGCGTTTTAAAAACAGCTTTTTTCCAGCTGCAATCACACTGATGAGCAAGCTAACCTGACCAGCAGCTCTGCTCTCTGCTGCAGAGCCAGAGCCACCTGATGAGTCCTCTGCAGGGAGTCAGCATGGAGAAGAGCCTGGAACGAGAGAAAGTTGAAGTCAAGGTATGTCCACTTAATTTCCTTAATCCATCAGAACTTTGTGTGTACAAATTTCTCATCAGTATCCCATTGCCGGGGAGACCTTTACATCTTAATGTCATCATGTCATCATAATGGGCAGTGAATACCTAAGCCTGCCCCTCTGCAGGAAAGCAGAGTCACTTATTAGCCTCATCTTCACTTAATGCACTGTTTATATTGTTTTAGTGTGTGTTGTAGTCTAATTGTTTGTTTGTGTGTTGTAGTCTTAGTATTCGTGTGTGTGTGTGTGTGTGTGTGTGTGTGTGTGTGTGTGTGTGTGTGTGGTAACCTCTATGGCCTGCTGGAGGCGCTCATGCTCCCTTTGCAGCTGCTCAGCTTCAGACAGACAGCTAGAGTTCAACATACAGGACGACAACATGACCTCCCCCTCAGAGATCCAACCCAGCACCTGGTGGGCAGACAGACAGGTAGATATAGACAGTCAGGTGCAGATCAGTCCTGAATGCTACCAGAATCTGCAGGTGTGTGAGTGTGTGTTACCTGTTTGACCTGGCTCTGCAGGTGTCTCAGCTGCAAGTTCTGCTCCAGGTGTGTGTGTGTGTGATCTGCAATCTGCTGCAGTTCCTTCTGTTTGTCCTGCAGAAGGTGCTGCAGCTCTTCCACCTGAGAGGAAAGCCCTCCCTCCGCCTCTGACAGCTCAATACCTGACCCAAAAACAAACATTTTGGCTGTTAAGGTCCTCACAACTATTGAAATGCAAATGTGTGTTCTAATCTCCATTCATGTGTGTTTGCTTGCATAGGCATATGCATGTGTGCATGTCTGTGTGTGTGTCTCCATGGCAATTTCAATGCACGTTTCCATGGGGACTGGCTGTGTGCTTCAAAGAGCAGTTTCCTCAGCAATCCCATTCCCTATACCCCCACCCCAAATATCATCAGTGTGTTGTTAAACTGGTCAGACTGATGCTGAGTGCTTTCATTTCTATTATATTATGTTGTGTTCTAGTCTTTTTTTTAACATGAGAGGGGCTGAAATACTCAAAATAGCAATCTGTTCTGAACTGTGCTCAGAAATGCCTCTACGAAAACAAAGTACTGCTGCAAACCCCAAGATAAAAACACACTCAGGAAGAACAAAAAACTAGCCCTGCAATGCACAAAAGACTCCTGGAATTTTCTCAAGGTCACAAAACCTCTGTTACTGAGACCTGGAAACCCTTTTGGGATACTTTAATCCCCTCATGGACCATTTGAACCCTTGAAAGCTCTTCGGGGTGACATCAATACTGCTGAGTCTCTATCCACTCCATTACCTTGTTACCCCAAAAGTGGACTCTAGAAACTTTTCAGGAACCCTTTCAATGATCATTTAAACCCCTTTGCTGTCTCAGTCATAGTTCCCTTTCAAGCTGCCACTTGTCTTTTATATGCAGATGACATCTGGCCCTACATTTCACTTCATCTAATGACCTCAGCCTTGTAGATAACATTGCTAATTGCATTTGAGATCAGCAAATTGAAAAACCCATACAAGTTATCATATATCTTATCAGTAGCAGCACTAATTTTACTAGTCTAAGTAATAATGGTAGTATTAAAGTACAATGCATTTGCAGCACTAACAGTAACATTGGAACCCTTACCAGACGCCTGGACCTCAGCGATGTACTGCTGAAGGTCGTGACCTTGCTGGATGACCTCATAGATCATGTTGTTCATTGCCAGCCTTCGTTCCATGTGCCTGCAGATCAATCAGGTGATCAATCAGACATAGCTTGCTATGGCCTGTTTACCTGTGTTCATCTAGGATGGTGGTCTATACCTGTGGATTCGCTGCTGTGCTAGTGTTAGCACCTCAGGGCTAGCCTCCACTAGCCGTGACTGGCCTAATGCTAACTTGTCCTGGGCTAGCTTGTCCTGGTTAGCATCAGCTAGTCGTGGCGATGCTAGCTTCTCTGTGGAGAAGTCCTGAGACTGTTTCTGGAGGTCCTGCTTCCAGGCGTCCAGTTCTCCAGTTACCTGCCAAACACATTCACACACATAAGTGAACTAAACCTGGGCAAAGTAGAGGGAGGTTCAAGAAATTTTTAACATATTAAATATGAGCTAATAAGCTAAAATAAACAACACACCTCTAGTGTGCACTGGTGCAGGATGCGAAGCTGCAGGTAAACATCGAGCCGGATCTTCCTCTGGTGGAAAAGTTCCTCCAGCTGAACGTGAGATTCTTCCAGCTGCTGGAGCACTGACTCCACATGGGCCACCGAGCTGCCCTGGGGCCTGAAAAAAATACACCAAAAATGTTTTAACAATCCTGAAAACAATCCAAACACCACATCAGCATGGACTTTACAAAGTAGAAAACAAACACTATCATAGACTCGACACAGGTCTCTGAGGTGCCCTGACCAGTGAAACAAATGCATCCACACATTCTCATTAAACCTGAAAACAAACCTGCCCACAATGTTTACATACATTAAGTTATAGTGGTGAAACAAACGCATCCACACAGGCTACCTAAAGAAAAGGGCACCCACACAGGCCATGCAAACCAGAAAACAAGTGCAACAACATAGTATTTCTGTAGTCAAATGCAAACACACAACACACTCATACACACTTTAAAGAAACACCCCCACACAGATTATACAAACTACAAAACAAACACACCCACACAGGATGTACAAAGCTGAAAAAATGCACCCTCAATCGCTACAAACACCTACACCACACAGGTCTCACAGCTGCCCTGTGGAGTAAAACAAACTCCCACCCAGCAAATACACCCACACAGATTTTACAAATATAAAAGTACTAAACTACATAAAACAAACAAAAACAAACAAAAAAATACACAACCATTACATGAAACACAGAGCTGAAACAGGGGAATAAAACAAATGTATTCCAGGGGTTCCACAAACCTAAAAAGCACACCCACAATATTTATATACACCAGCTGCCCTGATAAGTAAAACGATCACACCCTCTAAGGCAATAAAAAGACCTCCACTCTGTCTGTGTACCTGAGTTGCAGGATGAGGTCTTCTCCTTCCCGGATGACACTCATTGCAGCTTCCTGTGGGTCAGCATTAGAGTTAAGGGTTAGTGCAAGCAGTCAGAGCTCAGGGGGTGTTAGGGTGTTGTGACTGAGTTAGATTAAAGACAGAGGTCAAAGGTCAGTAGTTACTTGTGTGTTGGCCTGCTGCTGCTGCTGCTGACTGATGAGAGCCTGCAGAGCCTCAACAGTCTCGGGGCAAACACATGGATCTGAAGAAAGCTGCTTCTGGAGGCCTTCCATCCATACTGAGAGCTGGGAAGAAGGAAGAAGAGAAGAGGATGGGAAGAGAAGGAGGAGAGACTGATAAATACGATAAAGATAAATAATAAGAATCTTGACTTAATGCAATAAACCACAACCTCTCACTTATTCATTGTCCTGCAGCTCTCATTTTTTTTTCTTTAATACTGCAGCTATCACAGTATACAATGGTATATTATTATTGTAGTATGTCTCTAAGTGTGTGTATGTATTTGTGTGTGCATGTGTGTTTGTGTTACCTCCTTGGTGTGTGTGTAGAAAGACACAGCAAGGTCCAGCAGCAGCTTCCTCTGTTCAACACGCTGAATAAACGCCTGCAAACACAAAATACAAATCTTATACACAATGTAATCATAAAACTATCAGTATTTCTAAATTGTGGTATTGCTACTTTTACATCAAGATTTGAGTTCTTCTTCCCTGGCTGCTTATTAAATTATAAAAGCTTCAATTAAGTTTTTTTTAAGAAATAAATAGAATAAGCCATGCTTCTGCAGCTGCTTTTCAGAATAAAAGTCCTTCAACCAAAGGCTTGTGAAGCTTTTTTTAATCTGTATGTATGACAAAAATGCAAACATCCATTCATGCATTCAGTCATTCATTTTTTCT
>JAPZDV010000017.1:758562-770412 GCA_029814665.1 Acanthurus lineatus | reverse complement strand
CCAGGTCTCTAGCTGCCTGGTAGATCTCCTCCTCCTCACACTCTCCAGACTGAGCCAGCTGATCTGCTGCTTCCAGAAGTTTCTCTGCATTAGTGTAAGTGTTCTGATACACACACACACACAAAAGCCTAATGTTAGTGTTTTCACCAGGTTTGTCTGTCAAATAAAAAACTCCTCCTTTTCCAGATTAATTCCTTGCAAAGTGTGACTGCACAGAACAGCTGCTCTCTTATTAGAGAAGCTTAACAACCATTTTATGTCAAACGAAATTGCACCTGACAACACTTTGTTTCCCGTTTTAAAATGTAAAAGCAAAGTAATTTTCAGACTTAAATGATGCATTGCTTTGTCTGTCTGTGTATGTGTGTTTGTCTGTCTGTCTGTGTGTCAGTGTGTGTATCTGTGTGTGTATGTGTGTGGGTCTGTGTGTATGTGTATAAGAGGATAGCTCTGTCATTACATAAACTCTTCACCAAGAAAGTTGAAGTGAACCTCATTTACAAAAATCCACAATTAAAATAAAATCTCAGAGTTTATCTGCAGCACTTACAAAAGTTTGACTGTTTTCTTTGTCATAACACCATTGATCACTGATGATCACCACTTATCTAGGAACAGTCACTCAAGTGTAATTGATCTGGTCTAACAAGTTACCTGTGCAACCTGCTGGAAGTCGTCGTGGCGTTTCTGCAGTGCCCGGGCTCGGTGCAGTGACTTCCCCACACCACTGTGTTTGTTTAGGAAAACCTCACCGTGCTGCTCCACCCAGTCCAACACCTGAGAGAGAGGCAGGTGAAGAGAAGGACAGGTGGAAGGAGAGACACATCTCTATTTTTAGCATATGTGACAAGAGACAAAATCTGAATCTTGATGTTAATATTAAAGAGGATGAGAATTTGGACCTGGATGCAGATGTGAGTCTCAGTTTGAATCTGGATTTATCATACCTGTCTAACATCCTGTTGAAACACACACAGCTGCAGGCGCTGATGGAGGCGGAGTTTACGATGCTGCCACGCCCCCTCCACCTCATGATGACCCTGTAAAAGAACAAATACCCTCACATCAATCCACCTGTCTGTCCACCTATCTGTTGGTCAGTAACGTTTCCTGCTCGTTATTAATGTTGGATGTGAGACCCATTAAAGTGACACGTACCTGCATAACCTGGTGCAGAGCTCCCATAATGCCATGCGTGGCTGCACTGAAGTCTGGTTTGGTAGCTGAATCTTCAGAGTCAGTTGCCGGGCAACGCTGCAGGACATCCAATAAGGCTTTACCACTCTCACTGACCTGCAGAAAGACAGACTAGTGTTGAAACAGACAAGCTGGCTTTGAGACAGACAGGTATGTAGACAGACAGACAGATTCTAAGACAGACAGGTACCTGTGTGTAGTTAGCAGAGATCTCCTCATTCAGGTCCTGATGTTTCTTTATTCCAGCTTCTAGCTCTGCTGTTGCTGATGGCAACGCCCCTTCAGAACAGGCCTGAACCCAACCCTCCACTCTGAGCAGGAACTAGACAAACAGACATACAGACCGATAGACAGACAGGCAGGCAGACAGACAGAGAAGTAGAGAGACCAACATCAAATCTGAACAGAAAACAAACAGGTAGAAGATTAAAGTAAAACAAGCAAAGTTGACAGTGAATAGTCAAGGAGGCAGGGAAGAAGTGAGACAGTTAGGTAGATAGGGGGGTTGACAGGTAGGAAGTGGGTAGACAGGTAAAGATTGAGAGGAAGATAGGCAGGTAGACAGGTTTTCAGTTAGACATTGAGGGGTAAATAGGCAGATAGTAGACAAACGGCGGTGTCATGGTCTTCAATCTGCTCATCACTGGTATCTCCGTTTCACCCTGAATGCATCATCATCACTCACTCACTCCCCCAGCCAATCTTCATTGCAAACAGCCTCAACCACCTGCACCTGGTCACCACAGTATATAAGCCACACTTACCTTCTGTTCACTGCCAGATTGTTCTACACTTTCATGCCAGACTTTCCAGCACACAATTTTGGACTGACTTCCTGGTTTTGACTAGGCTGGTCTTTGACCGTCCCTCCTTGTCTCTGCCCTGGCAACCACTTCTGCCCTCTGTTCCTGACCTCGAGTTTGTCTCTGTATTTCCTGTTTTTGTTGTCTGCCTGAGGCTGTGGTTCTGCTCCACTGGGAGAGATTCTCATTTCACCTGCCAGTCTCAGAGCTCCCCTCAACAGTACTGTTGCCTTGTCAGAGACTCTCAGCTGTAAGTGTCTGTTTTACCAACCTGCCACACTTACCAGTTTGCAAGCTCTGATTTAACTGCCTTTGCCCCAACTATTGAACTTTAATCTGTGAGTGAGCTTTGTCAATCCACCTTTTTCCTGCCTGCTCATTCTCCACCCTCATCTACAACTTATGAACCGTGCTTTACCTGTTGCTTGCTGTGTGCTGAATTCCCTGAGAATTTGAATAAAAGTCATTACCAATTACAGCCCTGTTCACAGTGTGTTGCATTAGGGTCCATACACTCCTTGTTTCAGGTGGAGAGACAAGTGGACAACAGACAGGTGTAAAGAACAAATAGACTGGTGGAGTCAGATTGTTGGCAAGACAGGTATGAACTGCAGGTTTACGATCACTGATTGGTCCTACTTATCACCTGCTCTGCCCCCTGGTGAAAGCCTGTTGCCATGGCGAGTGTGTTGCTGCGCTCCTCCAGTGCCATTGTCAGGGACTTCCAGTCTTTCTGTAACCGTGACGACACCATGGCAATACGTTCAGCCCCATAGTGACCGGCCTCTGCCAGCCTTGCTGCCACAGTAACCACGCTGTCCACGTTCACACTGCCATTCTGCACAGAGACACCAACACAAACACACACATGTGGTTCAGAAAGTTTTGCTGATATGTCACAGGGATCAGAACACACACCCAGACTGACCAGGCAGTTGACTGTGAAGTGCTGGTGTTGCGTCTGGAGGTCGAGTGCATGCTGGTGGTTCTGGCCGACCTCTGCCAGACTCTGCATGAACAGGTCTTTACTGTGAGCGATCCATTCCGACATCTAAGACAGAAACAAAGTAATTAGATTACAATCCGCTCTCCCTGCTCACTGTCAGCCTCACCTCATGTATCACGTGTCCTCATTGTGTGCAGGTTTGGTGTCAGACTCAGCAAATGAGCTCAAAACAGTGTGATAAGGCTTTTTTGATTGGTTCTGACAAGATACATTTATAAGTAATCATCTGTTTACTGACCCAATACAGATGAATAATAAAGTGAAGTCTCACCTTGGTGGCGTCCTGCTCAAACAGGTGTAGCTGCAGCGCCTGATCCAGGTGCAGCTTCCTGTCGCTCCAACTCTGCAGCAGGTGACTGCGAGCCGCCTGGAGCCGATCCAGCAGAGACGAAACCTTTGGCGCAACACTCTGGAAATCTGCCCCACCCGACAGCCAGCTGCCGTGGCTTCCACCGCTACCTTCAGTAGCGGTATCACCGTGAATGGGGCCCAGGCGCATGCGCTGGAGCAAACTCCGCCCCTCTCGTTCAAGGGCGTCAACTGGTGCTGTGGCGATGGTGTTACGGAGACGGCCATGTTCCTCGAGAAGCCTGGAGAAGTTGAAAATAAGAAAATGACTCCACTGACAAACATCAATAAAAAACAAAAGTTACTAGGTACTCAATACTATGCAAATTTAAAAGATTTTAAAGTACTCTCTTAAAATATCAGTAAGTGTGACTAAGGCTCTTCCTCACTTGCGGGCCTCGTCTACATCCTGGGGCTCAGGTACTCGGTTCAGCCCAGCCTCCAGCTGCTCTAGCTGGGCCAGCAGCTGTGTGGCAGCCCCAGAGAATTCCTCTAGACCCAGACGCAGCTCAGTCCACTCCACATGGTCGTATTCTAATGAGCCGCCAAGGTCAGAGGTAAGCTGGGAGGGGTCGACGAGCCGGGACAGACCTTCCACTGACACTAGGCTGGTCTGAGGAGAGAGAGAAAGAAACAGTTTATGGACTCATCATGTTTAAAATACAAAGAAAATGAATTAAAACAGTGTTATAAAAAGCACTGGACTTCAGTTGGGTGATTAGTAGGCTACTTCAATTTATGTGGTTTTCAGTAGTTGAAGTTCAGTAGCTGTAATTCAGTGGTACCTCAAAGCTGAGCTTGGCACTGCCCAGGTTGGTCTTATGCTTCTGCCAGAAGGTGTCGGGCTTGATTAGCAGTGCTGTGTGGATGTTAGAGGAAAATGACTCCTGCAGCGTCCTGAGCACCGGCTTCACACTGTCCCACTTACTGCCACGCATGTCCACCACCACAGTGAAGCCACGAGCGCGCACGTCCTCACTGACAGACAGGCAGGCAGGGACAGAGGGACAGACAGCTTTACGATAACCTGTCTACTGCTACTACTGTGTGAGCACATAGACAGGCACAAAGACAGACAGAGAGACAGAAAGGTAGAGCAGGAGAAAAGCCAAGCCAGAAACTGCGAGACAGACAGAAGGTGTTACCTGGGTATGGTCAATAGGTAAGTGACCAATCGGCTGAGGTCTTCCGGTTTTATTCGATCATGATTGGTCCTGGCAGGGAAGGTCAGGATTGGTCCGCCACGTTTGTCCCGTCCACCTGGAAACACACTCAGTTAAACTGGGTCACAATAAGACCGAACTGGACCAGACTGGACTAAAAACACAGTGGAGTGTATTTTACCTGACACGAAGGCCACTTTCTCTCTGAGCACTGTCAGGACGTCGACTGCCCGAACACACTCAGCTTTACCAGAACCTGAAAAACACACAAAAACACACAGAGATGTTACATTTGGGGTCTCATGACCTCAGTTTCTATTACTTTTTAGCCATAATATAGAAATCCGACAGAAGAGAAATTAGCAACTTTTTTTTCATCAAGTTATTGTTCCGATGTTCTTTAGAAATCTAACAGAACATTTGTGGTTTTTAAACAAACAAGCCTTTCTCCAATCCAGCTTCTCATTTGCAATGATCCACTGCTTTTCATGTGAGAATAAATTGAATATCTTCCCATTTTGTTGCAGAATATCTCCGACTAAAAAACAGCATGAATGTGTTTTATTCTCAATAAAACTTATATATAGTACATTTTTTGAAATGGTTTTAAATTGCATAATGTTGCCAGCTTGTATTCTTCTTCTTCACTGTATTTTTCGGGCACATTAAGATGTTTTATGGTTCATCATCGCCTCAAACTGTCAGTTTATGCCTGTCATATTACAACAAAACTGGAACCAGCTCATGTAAAAATAATGCTAAAAATCAGAGTTTCTTAGCATTATTAGATATTTCAGTGTGGACCATTGTGATGGAGGCCCCCAGCAGACCGAACCAGCAGCTCTGCTGTCCACTGAGCAATGCTGTCAAAAAATGAACTCTGTGTCCTCTAAAACCACAAAGATTAACCTCAGACACCCCCTCAAACCACAGAATCCCCTTGTTTCCCTCCCGGTGTTGCTATCAGTCATTTCCTTGTAGTCAAAACATCTTTCACTGTCTGATTTTTATCAAAAAAATTTGGAGAAAAAACAGCAGAAGAAATAGCAAACAGCATTAGGCTATTTCACCCATCTAAAATGAGCCAATCAGGCTTCAGAGAGAGGAGCTGACGAACATTTGAATAAAAAAGCTGACTTCTGCAGCTCAATGTGTGTGTGTGTGCAGACAGATATGCAGGCCTCCCATGTGCGTCAGATCATCCTGCACAGCGGGAGGACGCTAATCCAACACACACACACACTGAGGGCATTAAACATCTCACATTAGCAGCTCGAGCAATGATAACCCTCTAAGAGAGAACCTGAAAAAACAGGACAGAGATGAAGAACACTCATGTTTATCCAACCTGAGTTGCCTCCTAATAGTGTCCCGTTTCTCCTTCATCACTGTCCCTGAGTGCTTTCATCCCACCGGACCAATCTGTCTTCTCAAAGCCTGCCGTTCAGACCCAGATTGACTGTCTTTTAAATCTAGACTAATTGTTTGGCCTGAGACCACTGATGGATTATCAGAGCATTATGGCATCCACCCCATTGGATGCCATAATGCTCTACCTTCTTAACCATGTCATAGCTTTGAAAACATAAATCTACACAAACACACACAGGTCTAGCCCTGCTGTATTGATAAGAAACGTCCCTCACACAGAGACATAAAAACTGCAAAAACCTTGGGGCTGCATGGACTTTTACTAAATAAGGGTTATTAATAAAAACAAGATGTTCTCATCAGTGATGAGGCATGATTTTACCACTAGGTGGGGCGATGGTCCCACAGGTAGCACAGTCAATTATGGCTGTGATCTCCTGCAGTCAGAAAGAATATACTTCCTGAGGATGACATTTCTAAAATAAATCACAAATTTACAGCAAAGAGATTTTTGCTGAGGACCTCAAGGAACAACCTGAAGGACCTTCAAGGGTCCCAGACCCCAGAGAACCACTGACCAAAAATATATACTGGGTAAGGTCTGCAACTGCGTGAGGTTTACATGATACAATAACCATCTCAGAAAATATCACAGTTCAAACGTATTTAACAGTTATTAGTAGTAGTAGTAATATCAATTACATTGATCTTTTAAAGAATTAAAACTTTTTTTCCCATTAAACCAACACTTTATTATGATATGACAAAATATTTTGTCCTGAGAGGCATAAAATTTTATATAAACCTAAATTATCTTTCGTGTTTGAGAGGATAACTAGAAATTTTCATACCACGTTATGTAGTGAAACCAGCATCCTGCTGCAACCCTCAGCAGGATACACAGCATAAACACTTGAACTGTGGCCTCTGCTGTCTGCTCGAACCACAACCCTACAACTTCAGAGCAATCATGAACATTACAGGTAAAACTAAACTGCAGTATACCTGTAGGAGATGGTTTGTGGCTGAGAGATTTTACTTTTTTGTGTGTCATTAATAAAAATTTGAGAACAGGTTGTTCTGCATCACTGCAGATCAGTGGGACAGCGGCCTACGTGAATGAGTGAACCAACGGGAGGAAGATGATGTATGGCTGCTTCCTGCGTGTGCAGACGCTGTGTGAGACCTCATGCTCATATATAACAGGTCTGGGAGCAGAAGCTAACAGCCTACAGCAGTAATGAGCTGCTGGTGGGAATTTAAGGGCTGTAAACATGAAACTGTGTCTGAATCCAGCATATTGGACAACACTGCTCCAGACTGACCACAAGCAGAAAACTCAATCAGGAATCTGATTGATCCTTGATGAGCTGTCTATCAGGAGACTGATCCTGGACAAGCTGTCTATCAGTGTGACTCCAGACCAGCACTGGGAGTTGGAGCAGGGATTTCCATGCTGATAGAGCTGTCTCACACTCATAAAACACACACAGCACACATGCACTGAGTCAGTGCAAAGCCTAAAATAGCTGCTGTACGGAGCAGATGAAAAACCTTCAGAGAAACTTGCCGTCAGTCTGTCAGGATAAATCACACTGATTATGCAACAAAAACTAATGAATATGTTTCATCACAATGTCCTCCAAGTCCCCAAAAAGTCAGCCTCTTTGACATTTCAGGGTCTGACCATGAAATCTGATGACTCAAAGGCCAGGATTTATTGTTCACTTTTACTTGTTTCACATTCAAAAACAAGCATGGATAAAAAATATTAAACAAGTAAAAGTGACATAAAGCTAGACTAGATTATAAATGGAGTGGGATAATTGTATGTTCAGGGTTAAACCCCCTTTAATTTTTACAAATTCTACAAGAACAATGGTTACTTTTATAAACACAACACTTAAAATACTCTCAATATAAAAGTTTCTGCTTCTAAAAGTGCCGAACTGGTATTTAAAATCTTTTAAAAGAGAGACGAGCTTTTAGAAGCTCATTTTTCAACATAAATCAAGTTTTTACATAAACTGGCCAAGTTGAAAATTTTAGTGTATGAAATAAACTTGTCAGTGCCCTCTAGAGGACAAACTCTGTTTAACATTACAAACTTGTTAGTTATCAGCTAACATGTACACAAATTCTCACATACTGTGTCTGCAATCATAAAAACAGCAAAAACAACTACTGGAGTGAGGCCAAAGTGACTAAAGTTCACTTCAGTAGTACAAAATTACGCAGAAAATGCAGCTGTTTCATAGTAAACATCCTCCGAATCTTTGACAGTAAAAGCCCCTTTTGTCGCTCTGCAAGAATGCTGCTACACGGCCCCAGCTTTGTTCTGTGTTTCTCTAACTTTTCAGGTCTGGATAAACAGAAGTCAGTGTTAAATCTGCTGAACAAAAACCTCCACTGTTCCTTTAAAATCAAATTGAATTCATCCTCTTGTTACAGAAGTTTTGCTGCTACAAGCAAAATATTTGTCAGGTTGTCAGGTCACGTCCATTACTTTGTTATATCACAGCATTTTCTCTGGAACAGCTGATCCACTGACATCTTATGGCTGCATTTATATCATTTTTATCATCCCAGAAAGACTTTTGTTCAGAAAATCTCCAGAAAATTGGTTTTCCTCCAACATGGCAGTTGGTGTCTGATTTAGATCCAGACTGAGATAAGAACCAGTTTATTGTCTCCTAGCTCAAGATTTTCTATTTAATTATTTTGCTCTTATTTTTTTGGTCAGGCTAACAATGTGGCTCCATGCTCAGGCCAACAATTGGTCCAGACTGAGTTTCTCAACAACCATTGGATGGATTTTCCTGCCCAGTCAGGAAAAATGTTGGCGTTCTATATTTCTGCAAACCATAGATACAGTTTAAACAGATAAAAAATATTATATCAACGTTCCTAACACACATATCAAAGTCAGATATGTGTGTTAGGAATGTTTCCTGACATGGCTGTGGTGACAGAAAACACAACATTTACAGTCAAACCATGATCTCTTTCTGTTATTGTGCTAAACCAACAGTTTGTGTTGATGTGAAACCTCCAGCTGTTTTCAAGGTTCATTGATGGCAGGAGATGCTTTTTTACAGGTTGAATTGAAGCCAGTGTGTTTTCACTGTGTTTTGTTTGTTATTTCAGATTAACAGTCATTTCTAAAACTTTTTGAGGATTGTGTACGAAGACAGATTTCCTAAATCCCTTTTACAGCAGTTCTATACAATGACCCACAGCAGTTTATGTTTAAACTCATTATGCAAAAAGTGGCCTGCTTGACTTATGGCTTAATGAAAGAGTGTCATTCTGACCAGATTGTATTTAAATGCATTATTCTTAATATTATAACTTTATTAGTCTTAATTTCAGCCCTATGAGCTGCTCTGACAGTCTGCCTCCCCTCATGTGTTGTCAATATTGATCGGATACAGTCATATTTATTGATTTGCAGAGGCCTTTTTCCATGGAAAATCATGCAAAAGTTTTGAGGCAAATTACAAATGGAAAGCTTTGGCTTCTGTCATGGGGCAGGTGTTTTTGATGGTGGGGCAGATTTTACTCATGTCCTCTCTCTGCCTCCCACTGGCCTGAGGTTTAAAAGGCAGAAATGAGGTCTATTATGTTTACCATGTGCTGTTCTGTGCTGGTTTGTATGTGGAAGTTTAGAACAATCTGGATTTTTTGGGGGGTTGATTTCACCAGTCAGGTAACCAGTAACCAGCGCTGTTCAGAGCTGTTGCTATGGTTACCTGAAGGTTAACATGCCTTTGGCCTTTAATTATAACTGTGGTTCAACTGATGAGGTGCAGATATGATTTTAAGTTACATCTGCCAGCCAATCAGAAAGCAGTATTTTTTGCAATCACAGTATAAATACTGCTGAGAATACTATAGTACTAGATCTGCTGGAATGAATGGAACATAACATCATGTGACCACATCTCACCGGCTTATATTACCGATACAGCTGCCACAGACTGTAACATGATTACTACACACTACATTATATCACACACACTCACACACGTTTAATAGCCCAGCAAGCATTCCCACAATCCTCCCTGGTAAGGACCCTGCACCCCCAATACACAATCATACACACACCTCTGTGCCATTGGACAGGGGGATGCTCACACACACTTAACACAAACACACACACACACACACACACACACACACACACACTTTCTGAGTCAATGGGCGGATGTAGAGGCATCATGGCGGCAGCAGCTCCCACTACACACACACACACACACACACTCTCTGTGTCAATGGGCGGATTTCTAGGCATCTTGGCGGCAGCAGCTCCCACTACACACACACACACACACACACACACACACACACACACACACACACACACACACACACATCACACATCACACATCACACGCAAGCACACACACAGAGGCACGCACACACACCCTACCTGCCGTTGCCAGGCCGTCCGGGCCCGCTTCTCCTCCTCCATCCACCGGATTCATCCTCCCTCCTCCTCGCGCTGCTTCTCCGCCTGGCGCCTCCCTCCTCCTCCTCCTTCTCGCGCTCTCTCCTCCGTTATGTACCGTCGGTTGCTCCGCTCCTCGCGCCTCCTCCCTGCCTACCCGTCCATCCTTGTGAGTTTACATTAGATCGGATCGGTTAAGGCTCCCGGGTGGGCGGTCGCACCGTTGGACGGACGGATGTGTTCCTTTCCTCCCGGTACCGATCGGTGGCTCACTGCTGCATCCTCCTCGACTCAGCCTCGACAGTCCTCCTCCTCCTCCCCCTCCTCCGCTGCTGCTGCTGTTCTTACGTTACCGTGATCCCGCACGGCATCGCATCACATCACGTCACCGTTACTGGTAACGATAAAGTTACTGCCTGCAGTTACCGTTACCGTGAAGCTCCCGGTTGCTCCTATCTCTCTCTCCACCTGCCGGTCCAGGCAGCGGACTCTTGGTCGCACAGTGTGTATTTAGCACGCAGGCGCACCGGAGAGAGAGGGGGGCTCTGTGCACGAGGGCCGCAGCAGCTACTGCACCGATTAAAACACACACAATCCAAGCATCGCCTCGTTACTATTTACGTTACTTTTACTGTCAGTACCGTTACCATTAACAGGACCCATAAATGTGACGGATTCTGACTTGATCAGCTGAGAGACACTTTTATTCTATTCTACTGAAGATCCGTGTTTTTGTTTTATTTTGCTGTAGGTATGCAGCCGAGTCAACATCATGCGATTTTTTACACAAAAAAATATTTTGTACCATTGTACCATTACTACTACTACTACTACTACTACTACTACTACTACTTCTACTACGACCAATAATAATAATAATAATAATAATAATAATAATAATAATAATAATAATAATAGGCTAAAAAAATGATACCAAAAAATCAAAATAAAAGACAAAGGCAAAACGAAACTTGACTTACAGGGCTATTATTCGAGGAGATGGAATAAAATATCTTTTACAAAATACAATACATTTTTTTCCTTATGAAACACATAACGTGATGTAGTTGAAATTAAACATGTGAGCTCATTTAAAATTAAAAAGCAAACTTTATTAGTATAATATACATTAACATAATCAAATGACACACATTTATTCATAACCTACAGTTTTTAACCAGCTGAAAGAAGTAAAGACAACAGTAACAACATGCAAAAAGGAATGAATGAATGCTGTTTGGAAAGCCTGAGCTGAATGTACAGCGCCACCCATGGCCAAAAGAACACAGAAAGAGGTTTTTCTGTTCTGTAAAGGACATTTTGACTCTTTTAACCCTTTACTGCATTAATGACATTAATGATTTACGTTCGATTTTTTTTTTTTTGGGGGGGGGGGGGGGGTAAGAAAAAGAAACCATTTATAATTTATTTATAACCTATAAAACAAAAAAATTCGGCGCCGGCAAGAAATTAATATGCTGAATTATATTTCAATAAAGACTTTATTAATTT